>CM067327.1:37225000-37670000 GCA_034376525.1 Nicotiana benthamiana
ATCTCCTTTTTTCTTGTTATCCATTAATCTAAACATGAATTCATCATTTAATTTAAGAATTTGGATGAAAATTCGGGAAAAGTTCTTAGACTAAAAATTTGAGTTTTAATTAGGATTCGACATTGGATTCGGATATTTCTGGTATGGTTAGACTTGTGAGAATAGGAGGATTCTAAAAATGTAAATTTTACCTAATTTCGAGATGTGGGCCCGGAGGATATTTTGGTCATTTTATCTAATTTCATGTTTTAGCTTAAAATATATTTGTAGAATAAGTTACTTGAAGTGTTATTTACATTATGCAATTGAGTTGAATAGATTTTGGCCACTTGGAGTCAAGTACTCATGGCAAGGACATGATTTCCGATTGATTTTGAGCCGGTTCGAGGCAACTAGCTTGCCTAACCTTGTGTGAGGGACATTCCCCTTAGGATTAGTATTGTTATAATTGAAATTCCTTGTACGTGAATTGACGAGTGCGTACTTGTGCTAATTGTTGAAAATCAAGTTTTCACTAAAATAGCTTAAATTTTGTTTTTCCTTGCCTACTTATACTACTTGGAATTTAAGCCTGTTGTTAGCTTAGATAGACATGCCTAATTGACTTAATTAATTTATTTTCTTTAACTACCTTATTTGTATTACGTGAAGCATGATATGCTCGAATTTCCTGTGTTACTTTGGTAAGTTGAGTTTAATTGAGTTTTCCTTGTGTTATTATTATATGTTTTACTTTTGGACTACAGGACGACATCTCGGGAGATCCCTGGTACGTATTTATAATTTAAGCTGAAGTGCGGGATACAGAGAGATCCCGATAATGTATATTAAGGATACCAAAAAATCCCTAACATTTGTTGAGGATACCAAGAGATCCTCGGATACCAAGAGATCCCTAACATTTGTTGAGGATACCAAGAGATCCTCGGATACTAAGAGATCCCTAACATTTGTTGAGGATACCAAGAGATCCCTAGAATATGTTGAGGATACCAAGAGATCCATGGCATACATTGAGGTACTAAGAGATCCTTGGGATACTGAGAGATCCCCAGTTATTATCTTTGTGAAGAGTGGTATTCCTTGTGATTGTTTTGTCTCTGTTTCAGTTGTTATTATCCTTATTATCCTTTATTAATTCTTACTATTAGCTATCAACTTTACTACTCCATCTTATACTTTTATACCTTATATTTCATTTAATCTCAATAAGGCCATGACCTCTTCCTCGTCACTACCCGATCAAGGTTAGACTTGGCACGTACTGAGTACCGTTGTGGTGTACTCATGCCCTTTCTGTCATGTTTTTCATGTGCAGATCCATGTAAATTTAGTCAGACTTATCACGCTTGAGACCAGGCGCTTGTAGAGACTCTAAGGTATGTCTGACGCGTCCGCAGACTGAAGAGTCCTTTTCTACTACCCCTTTTTGTATTAGCCCATCTGTACTTTCATTTCTTTGTTAGATATTCTGAAATTAGATGCCTATAGACATTTAAAAGCTTATGATCATTAATGTTATTAGTTTCAAGAGTTATGATCGTGTCTGCCAAGCGGAATTTAAAAAACTATTTTATTTCACTTTCGTTTTATCTATTTCTTCCACAATTTTTTTTTATTTTCTACATTGTTAGGCTTACCTAGTCGTAGAGACTAGGTTCCACCATGATGGTTCATGGAGGGCAAATCAGGGTCGTGATAAGTTGGTATCAGAGCTGTAGGTTCATAGGAGTTATGAATCATAAGCCGATTTATTAGAGTCTCTCTGATCGGTACGGAGATGTCTGTAATTAACTACGAGAGGCTATGTAACTATTAGGAAATTTCCACTTCATTTGATTTCAATTCATGCAAGATTTTGATATCACAGTTCTAAACTTCTATCTTCTATTTTCTCATAGACAGTGAGGACACGTGCTACTCAATATGATCAGGCACACGCGTTCCCTACTGTAGACGCAATGGGCACGGGGCCTTCATTGGCTTCTATTTACCCAAAGAATGCTCCTTACGAATGACGGTCGTGCTCGCCTTGGACTTGGCCGTGCCCTTTTGGGTCGGCTACGCTCATGCGACGCCGGCGTCAATGAGGAATGCTACCTGGTTGATCCTGCCAGTAGTCATATGCGGCCGAGGATGCGCACTTGGTGAAGCTAGAGCACTCATGCGAGCTTCCACCGAAGAGCCACCAGCAGTGCCAATCGAAGCAGAAGCACCTGATACGCCTAATTCTTCTACCACACTAGCACTTCAGGAGACTCTGGCACCGTTCATGAGCATGTACACCACTTTGGCTCAAGCAGGGTTGCTTCCTCTTACTGCAACTACATCGCAGGCTAGGGGAGGAGCACCGACTCTCTCTGCCCGCACTCCTGAGTAGTGAGTGCATGTTGATCAGGTCCCAAAGATTATTCCGATGCATATCATAGTCCCAGACCAGCCCGAGTATAGGGCAACAGCTTCCGAGGATGAGCAGCAGAGGCTTGAGAGGTTCAAGAAATATAAGCCACCTGTATTCAATGGTCTGGCATATGAGGATGCTCTAGGGTTTGTAGATGAGTGCAACCAAATTCTTCGTACCATGGGTATTTCAAGATCAAGCAGGGTTTCCTTCAGTACCTTCCAGCTTTGAGGGGCCACCTATGAGTGGTAGCACACTTATGAGTTAGAGAGTCCGGATGAGGCAGCTTTCCTGATTTGTACCCAGTTTTTAGATATGTTCCTGACATAGTATATTACTCAGAGCCTTAGGGACGTGTGGCGCGTAGAGTTTGAGCATTTGCGCGAGGGTGCTATGACTACCTCAGAGTATGCTGTTTGTTACACTAGTTTGGCTAGACATGCACCAGCTTTGGTTTCTGTTGTTTTCGAGAGGGTTCGCCAGTTTATTGAGTTGCTTATTCCTAGCATCAAGTCTAGCATGGCTCTTGAGTTGAAGAGAGATATTTCTAATCAGCAGGTGGTGAGCATTGCTAGGAGGATTGAGGGTATGCGTGCTTGGGAGAGAGAGGAGAGGGAGGCCAAGAGGTCTTGAGAGTCGGGCCATTATTCTGGTGCTCGTGCCCCAGCTGCAGGTCATCATTGTAGGGGTTATATTAGTCACCCTGTTCATTCATCTCTTCTAGTATCCAGTGGTATTCCAGCTCCTCCTAGGCTCAGGAGCTTTATTATGCACCTCTAGTATCTAGTGCGCCTCCTGCACGGGGTTTTATTAAGAGTTCAGTCCAATAGACCTGGCTCGAGCCAGTCATAGCTTCCATGTCTTACCAGAGCTTGTTTTGAGTATGGTGGCTCACACCATGTGGTAAGGGATTGCCCTAAACTTATGAAGGGTGTGCCCCCAAAGACTTCTCAACCACAGTGCGCTCTGCAGAGTTCTCAGGATATGGTCATAGCACCAATAGCTACCCGACCTGCTCAGCCAACTAGAGGAGGAGGTTGGGAAGGTAGAGGACGCCCTAGAGGAGGAGGAAAGGCCAGATACAATGCCCTTCCTGCCCGTACCGAGGCTGTTGCCTTTGATTCTATCATCAAAGGTATTGTTCTGGTTTGTCACAACAATTAATCGACTCTCGATCCAGGATCCACTTGTTCTTATATGTCTTCTTATTTTGATCTGCATTTAGGTTTATCTCGAGATTCTTTGAGTACCCTTGTTTATGTTTCTACTCCTATGGGATATTTTTTTGTCGTGGATCGCATTTATCGGTCGTGTTTGGTTGCTCTTAATGGTTTTGAAACCAGAGCTGATTTATTGTTGCTCAACATGGTTGGTTTTGATATTATCTTGGGCATAGACTGGTGTCGCCCCATTATGCTATTCTTGATTGTCATGCCAAAATCGTGATGTTGGCTATGCCAGGTGTACAACTTTTTGAGTGGAGGGGTGTTTTAGATCACACTCCGAGTAAAGTTATTTCTTTCCTTAAGGCTTAGCGAATGGATAAAAAGGGTTGTGATACATATAGCCTATATGAGAGATGTCCGTATTGATACCCCTTCCATTTATTCAGCCCCGGCAGTACAGGATTTTTTTAATGTGTTTTTAGCTGACCTTTCGGGCATACCGCCTGATAGAGATATTGATTTTAGCATTGATCTATTGTTGGGCACTTAGCTCAGTTCTATTCTTCCGTATCATATGGCTCCTCTTGAGTTGAAGGAGTTGAAGGACCAATTACAGGAATTGCTCGATAAGGGTTTTATTAGGCCAAGTGTATCACCTTGGGATACTCCTATCATTTTTTTGAAGAAGAAAGATGGTTCTATTTGTATGTGCTTTGATAATTGCCAGTTGAACAAAGTTACAGTGAAGACCATTATCCTTTACCTCGCATTGATGATTTGTTTGACCACCTACGGGGTGCACGAGTGCTTTCTAAGATTGACTTTCGTTTAAGGTACCATCAGTTGAAGATTTGGGAGCCAGATATCTCGAAGACTGCTTTCAGGACTCAGTATGGTCATTACGAGTTCCTTGCTATGTCATTTGGGATGTCCAATGCCCCAGGAGCCTTTAGGTATTTGATGCACAGTGTGCTCCGGCCATATCAAGACTTATTCGTCATTTTCTTTATTGATTATCTTCTGGTGTATTCCTGGAGTCGGGAAGATCATGATCAACACCTAAGGACTGTTCTTCAGAATTTGAGAGAGTAGAGTTTTTATGCTAAGTTCTCGAAATGTGAGTTTTGGTTGGATTCCGTGGCATTCTTGGGTCACATAGTTTCTAGTGAGGGGATAAAGGTGGATCCGAAGAAAATGAAAGTAGCACAGAGTTGGCCCAGACCATCCTCAGCTTTAGAGATTTGTAGTCTTCTTGGCTTGGTAGGTTATTACCGTCGATTTGTTAAAGGGTTTTCATCTATTGCATTATCTATGACCAGACTAACCCAGAAAGGTGCTCTGCTCCAGTGGATGGAAGACTGCGAGGTGAGCTTTCAGAAGCTCAAGAAAGCTCTAACTACTGCCCAGTTTTAATATTGCCTACAGGTTTGAGGTCTTATATGATGCCTCGAAGATTGGCCTTGGAGCGGTATTGATATAGGACAGTAGGATAATTGCCTATGCATCCACACAATTGAAGATACATGAGAAAAATTACCATGTCCGTGATCTTGAGTTAGCTACTATTGTTCACACTTTGAAGATCTGGTGTCATTATTTTTACGGCGTGCCTTGTGATATTTATACTGATCACTGGAGTCTGCAATATATGTTCAAGCTGAAGGATCTTATTTGCATCAGTGGATGTGACTAGAGCTACTGAAGGACTATGATATCATCATTTTGTATCACTCGGGCAAGGCCAATGTGGCACCCCATGCTTTGAGCCGCCCAATAGAGATATTTGGAGAGTTTGGCTTAGTTACCACAACAGAGAGGCCCATGGCGATGGGTGTTCAAGCCTTAGCCAGTCAGTTTGTGAGATTGGATCTTTTAGAGCCCATCTAGCTTGTTTGGTCTCTCGGTCTTCTTTGATTGATCATATCCAGGAGCGGCTGTTTGGTAACCTTCATTTGCTCATCCTCAAGGACAAGGTTTTGCATGGCAATGCCATAGATGTGACTATTGGTGACGATGGTGTATTGAGGATGTAGAGTCGGGTTTGTGTACCCAATGTTGATGGGCTTCGAGAGTTAATTCTAGAGGAGGCCCACAGTTTGCATTATTTTATCCATCTAGGTGCCGCGAAGATGTACCAACGTTTAAGGCAGCACTATTGGTGGGGGTGGATGAAAAAATATATTGTTAGATTTGTAGCTCGGTGCCTCAATTTTCAGCAGGTGAAGTATGAGCACTAGAGACCGGGTGGATTTCTTCAGCAGATAGAAATTCCGGAGTGGAAGTAGGAGCGGATCACCATGGACTTTGTAGTTAGGCTCCCATGGACTTTGAGGAATTTCGATGCCATTTGGGTGATTGTGGATCGGCAGACCAAGTCCGCACATTTCATTATTACGTGTAACACCTATTCTTCGAAGCAGTTGGCAGAGATGTATATCCGGGAGATTGTTTGTCTGTATGGCATTCCTGTTTCCATCATTTCAGATAGAGTTACTCAGCTTACATCACTGTTCTAGAAGGTCGTTCAGCATAAGTTGGGTACTCAGGTTGAGTTGAGCACATCATTTCACCCTCACAGGGACGGACAGTCCTAGCACACTATTCAGATTCTTGAGGATATACTCCATTTGTGTCTGATTGAGTTTGGAGGGTCTTGGGATCAGTTCTTTCGATTGGCGGAGTTTGCATACAACAACAGCTATTAGTCCAACATTCAAATGGCACCGTATGAGTCTTTATAAGCAAGGTGGTGTATATCCCCAGTGAGTTGGTTTGAGCCGGGTGAAGCTAGATTATAGGTCATAGACTTGGTTCAGGATGCTTTAGAAAAGGTAAGATAGAAGAGCTACGCAAACCGGAAGGTTCGTGATGTTTCCTATATGGTTGGAGAATGGGTTCTGCTTCGGGTATCGCCTATGAAGTGTGTTATGAGATTCGGGAAGAAAGGGAAGTTGAGTCTGAGGTTTATTGGTCCTTTTGAGATATTGAGGCGTGTTTGATAGGTTGCTTATGAGCTTTCGCTACCTCCCAGCTTGGTGTTGATACCCAATTTTTCCCTAAAGATTTCTAAATCAATTTATTAGCCTATTTTTATTCATAAAGATCCAATAATTATTTCTAATTTTATTATATTGGTGATTCACTTGCTGAAATTTTTATTTATGCTAAAATATAGCTAAGAAATTTTTTTCATATTTTTAACATTTATTTAGTATTTTTTAAAGCTAAATTGCAATATTAGCCCCTTTAAGATTTAATTGTGTTTGTACTTAATCTAGCCATGTTTCATTTCAATTGTAGCCTAATTCTACCCCAATTTAAACCTAATTACCTCGGCCCAATTCCTACTCAGACCCGACCCCAAACCAAATTAAATCAACCCATAATTGGCTCCCCACCTAATCTTGTAAATCCTAGCCGTTGATTATTTATATCAACGGCCATCGGCTGCCCTTTCCTAAATTAACTCCAAATTACCCCCTAAACTTTATCATTTCTCACAACCTGCCGCCTCTGAATCCTTCCTCTCTCAAATCCTCTCTACAACACCCTTAAACCCTAGTCGCCGCCACCATAATCCACCATAATCCATGGCCTTTTGAGGTCATCGAAGACCTATACCGGCCTTACATAGCTTCTACGTGTTTGGTCTTGTGGTCTCATGACCAGAATCTGAAGGGATTTGGTCCAGTCCTTGCTCGATGACCTTTCTTCGGTCATCCTTGACCTTTCTCCAGCTAGCCATGGCCATTCAAGTCAGACCTTTGACTCTCCTATTTAGATCGATATTGTTCAAGGCCTTTCTTGTTTTTTTTAGGTTCTTCAGAAATTCTAATCTCTGAGACTTTTTGATTTCTTTCAGATCTACCTTATATCCATGCTTGCCGTGAGTTTTTAAACGTCTTCTCGAAGCTTCTTTAACTTTGCTTTTAAAAAGAATTCTTCATCTTTTTCAATTAGGGTTCTTCATTCAAGTTGTTTGAAACATCTTCTCTGATTTTAGTATGTTTCTGATTTTTTCTGTATTTTGCTCATGTTGTTCTACTATATGATTGTTGTTGAAAACCCTAATTTCTTTTGGGTTCATTCAGGTTTCTGAAACTATTTATTAGTATTTGTTTGATTTATTTGTTTATCATCTTTAAACTCGATTGTTGTTAAAACCCTAATCCTTTTGGGTCTTATTCGAGTTCTGAAGCATTTGTTAGATGAGTTCTTTTTTGGTTAATTATTTGTCCGATTATTTTTTTCATCATCTTTTAAGCTCGATTATTGTTGAAAAAAACTAAATCTTTGGGTTTGGGATTGTTCGTTTAAATACCTGATTCAATGTGAAGTTCCTTGTTTCAGAATCTCTTTTCTTTATAAGAAGGTTTTCTCATCTATTACTGCGAGACCCTTTGCATGCTTTTGATACTTTATGTTTATTCACTACTGATTCAATGTGACTTGACCTACTTGATTATTATGCTTCGAATGTCTGCTATCTACAGAACCTTGTGCTACTATTGCATGTTGTTTCTTTTGCCAATAGGTTTTGCCTCGCATGTCTCGTGTTTGTGCACTCTATTTATATGCTGAGTTTCCTTCTTAGATTGAGTTTCAATCTTGGGACTGATTTCAAAACTTTTATTTTGTGAACTCTGATTTCACTCGCCTGTTAAAGTAATTGATCCCTTTCCTTATTTTACCTTGCTGAATCTGCTTCAAAAAATAAGTATATTTCAGTACTTAGACTCGATTACTTACTTAATATTTTAATACTTCTTTTATGGCAATAATCAGTCCGCCTACAAACTGATTTTCATTCCTTAATTTGAATCTGTTAACCCCATTAAACAAGTGATTCCTCAATTAAAGGGGAATCACTTGGTTGATTGATTCTGACTGTTGATTGTTTCCATAGTTGTATTAAATCTTACTTATTACATTATTTCTCACATGTTTTATAAAGGCTATAAATACACTGCACCTCACTTCTTTCAAGGACATAAACACAAGGAATAAAATACTTGAGTTCAGAACACACACTCCACTAAAAATCTAACTTTTCTCTGTTGATACTTGTGTTACTGCCTTACGTAGCCGGCGAAAAGTCCAGGCTAGACTGTAGGAAGCTTGCTTTTTTTCTTTCTACATTTTCATCTTTACTGGTATGTTCTAATTAATTTTTCAGCATCAACAACAACATGTTTCTTTACTATTTCCTTCACATGCTTGTTTTTTACTTGTGTTTAATCAAGTTCCCTTATTAAGCATATGTAATCTTCCCTTTCTATTCTGAATCAATGCTTTCTTATGTTTGAATTCTGTCAGTCACTTATTATGATTTATGAGTCCTTAACCACCATATCCCCTATGTGTTGGTATCTTTTGCTGGTTGGGGCATGTCTACATTGGACATTGTTGTGCATGACCCAAACCTAATTCCCCTTGGATCATAACCTCCATATCACCTCTATATGTTGTGTGTTCTGTTTGTTATATGGGCATGCCAGCACAATCTATTATTGTGCATGCCCAAACTCGATCCCTCCCTAAGGATATGTGCTCCTTGTAATGTGTTCCCAAACCCTTGACTTCCCTTGTATGGAAATATTAATTTTGTGCTTTACCGCTACTGTTTTCCATCACCCTTTACCCCTCCTTTCCCAATTCAATAATAAATCTCTATTCCTGCACTTCCACCATATTCTTTGACTTAAGTTCTACCCCTCTTGTGTGAGCCTTTCCTTGAGACTCATGCGCTCCCTCTGAACTTGGACACATAAAGGCTGGTCCTTCCACACTGCACTCATCTCTATTCGGTTAAACTTGGGTGTAAGAATTGCCCGGGGTCCTTGAGGCCTATAGGTAACTCTGATACACCCAGGTCTAATAAAGGCTTTAAATCAATGGCTTTTGAGGTGGTTTATTCCCTAACTTTGAGAGGAAGTCAAGAATCAGGCTTCCTCTGGTTGTAACGTTTTTTGTTTTATATTCTGATGTAATTCAATTTTTTAGTCTGTAATAAATTGTAGTAAACAGTTGGGGTTGGCAAGTAAAAAAGGGCTTGGTAATTATACATGGTCAAGGGTAGAAACATGTTAATAGCTTTGCGTTCTGAATGATTCAATTCTGCATTTTAGAAGACATGCCTATAGGACTTCTTTAAATCTACATGTTTATTACCAGTCTTAGATGTCATGCCGGTGGGACCAGTTTCTACATGTTTAACTCTGCATTTAGAGAACTTGCCTATAGGGCTTGTTAAATTCTGCATGTCTAATTCAGCATAACATGCTATTTAAAATTTATGCATGTTACTGCCACGCTTAAGCACCATGTTCTTAGGATCTAAATGGCTAAATTTATACATTATGTCCATAAGGTTAAGAATCAATACCTTTTTTAGAAATCATGCATATAGGAAGTAAATCATGCATGTTTCCACTCCACGTTCAATTAGGTATCATGCCTATAGTGGATAAAATCAGAATTTAGATATCATGTCCATAGGGGTTAAAATCAGCAATATTAGATATCATGTCTATAGGATTAAAAATCAGCAATAGTGGATATCGTCATCTGTAGAATCTGAAACTAGTCTAATTTAAAATCAGCTTTATTCTGAACAAGTTTTTAAATAACTCGATATCCTTACCATTTGCTTTTTAAATTTGTTACTGCTTTACCACTCTGAATCAATAATAGACACCATGTTTATAAGATCTCACCCAAACACTTAGGAAAACCTTAGGTAATAACAATAAATGAAGCTGAGCCCGTTTCTGTTAACTAAATAATTGCTACAACCAACATGTAGGCCTGGTATAGACTTCTTCTATGAGTTACGTAATAAATTGGTCTGCTTCAATAGCTCAAAATCCCCTTGCCTTAGTATTTTGTAGATTCAGACCTTGATTGTTTTTTGAGTCATGCTATTTTGTAGATTCAGACCTTGACTGTAACTTCTTGTCAAAAATCAGCCTTTTAATGATTGCTCTTTCAAACTTTGTTTTACTTTCAAACAATTGTGTATTAAAATCCCCTTATTTGAGCCTTACATGTTAATTGCACCAAATTCACAAAGAACTATCTGACTGGGAACCACACTAGTGCATCCTGAGGGGTGCCTAACACCTTCCTCTTAGGATAATTTCAAACCCTTACCCTACGTCAGGTTATCAAGAAAACTTAGAAATGAACCTTATAGGTGTCCTAATGCACCATAAATTATTAGGTGGCGACTCTTCAAATGCAAAACCCAGTTCCCAAAAGAAACGAGTTTCCTGTACACAAAATGTCACAAACCCAATCTCCCAATGTAAAGAATGGAAAAATGGGGGCGCGACACTTGGTAGGAGTTCATCCGGTATTTCATATTTCGATGCTTCGGAGGTATCACGGCGATCCATCGCACATGTTGGAATTTCAGTTCAGTCTAGTTGGATAAGGATCTATCCTATGTTGAGGAGCTAGTGGCAAAATTGGACAGGAAGGTTAGAAAGTTGAAGTCAAAGAATATTGCATCAGTGAAGGTTCAGTGACGGATCAGCCGGTCGAGGAGGTGACTTGGGAGAGCGATCCATTACCCTCATCTTTTCACTACTTCAAGTATGTCCCTATGCTTGTTCGAGGATGAACGAACGTTTAATATATGAGGACGTGATGACCTAGCTGGTCGTTTGAAGAATTTATGATGCGATCCCTATTAACTATTTTCCCTATGTTTGTTTCTTCTATTTTGATTCGACGGGATGTTTAGCTTTGAGTTTTGAAGAGTTTTTGGACACTTACTCCCTAAATGAGAGCTTAAGTGTTAGAAATTTGACCGTAGTCGGAATATTGTAAAGACGGACTTAGAATCTAATTTTGATGGTTCCGTAAGCTCCATTTGGTGATTTTGGGTTTAGGAGCGTGTTCGAATTGTGTTTTGGAGGTCCATAGTTAATTTAGGCTTGAAATGCCAAAAGTTGAAATTTTTAAGTTTTCGGTTTGATAATGAGATAATGATCCAAGGGTCGGAATGAAATTTTTGAAGTTGGAGTAGGTAAATAGTGTTGAATGTGACGCGTATGCAAAAATTTCAGGTCATTCAGACGAGGATTGATATTCTTTTTGATCGAAAGTGTAATTTGTGAGTTTTTGAAGTTCTTAGGATTAAATCCGATGTTAAATTGGTGTTTTGATGTTGTTTTGGGTGTTCCGAAGGTTGGAACAAGTTTGAATGATTTTTTAGGATTGGTTAGAATGATTGTTTGAGGTCTCGGGTGCCTCAGGTGTGTTTCGGATGCTCAACATGCCATTTTTAGACTTGGAGAAGGATCAGATTTTTGCTAGTTTTTGTTGCGAACTTTTGTTCATCGCGATCGAGTGAGGATGCTTGGGATCGCGAAGGCTTAGATGAGGCAGAGGGAAATTTTCTCTTCGCGTTCAATGAAGAGGAATGAGAACGCGTAGTTATGGGCAGTGCTGAATGGCGAACACGTGGGCTAGGCCACGTTCGCGTAGAGAAATAAGGTTGCAGCGGAATTTAGTGTTTCTCTAGGCGGTCACGTGAAGCCAACCGCGATTGTCATACGTCTAAGGGATCTAAAGCATTGAGTTTGCCTAAGGGGTTCCACGCTCACGTAGAGTTAATTTTGGGAGCCATCGAAGTTTCTCTTTGCGATCGCGTGGAAACTTCCGCATTCGCGATTGAGGATTTACCTCGGTAGTATTAAATATTTCAAAAACAAGGGTTTGGCCATTTTTATCAAAACTTAAGCTTGGGAGCTCGGATTTAAGCGAGGGTGTGAGGGATTTTTAGAGATATCAATTGGATAATGATTCTTAACTCCTTTTTTGCTTGTAACCCGCTAATCCAAACATGAATTCATCACTTAATTTTGGAATTTGCATGAAAATCGGGGAAAAGTTCTTAGACCGAAAGTTTGAGTTTTGATTGGGGATTTGACGTTACATTTGGAAAATTTTTATATGGTTAGACTCATGAGAGTAGGAGGATTATGAAAATGTAAATTTTACCAGATCTCGAGACGTGGTCCCAGAGGGGATTTTGAGTCTTTTTACCTAATTTCGTGCATTAGCTTAGAATTTATTTATAGAATCAGTATTTTGAAGTGTTATTTACATTATGCAATTGATTTGAATTGATTTGGGTAATTTGGAGTCAAGTACTCGTGGCAAGGACGTGATTTCGGGTTGATTTTGAGCCGGTTCGAGGTAAGTAGCTTACCTAACCTTGTGTGGGGGACATTCCCCTTAGGATTGGTATTGTGATAATTGAAATGCCTTGTACATGAGATGACGAGTACGTACTTGTGCTAATTGTTAAAAATTATTTTTTCACTAAAATAGATTAAATTGTGTTTTCCCTTGCCTGCTTATACTAAATTTAAGCCCGCTATTACCTTAGAGAGGCATGTCTAATTGACTTTATTACATTATTTGCTTTAACTACCTTATTTGTTACATGAAGCAAGATTGATTAGAATTGCCTATGTTACTTTGATATGAAGTTAAGTTTAGTTAAGTATTCCTTGTGCTATTGTTGTGTGCTTTAATTTGGGAGTATGGGAAGGCATCCCAGGAGATCCCCTGTACGCATTTATTACTTGAGCTGAAGTGCGTGATACTGAGAGATCCCCAGCACGTATATTGAAGATACCAAGAGATCTCTACCATTTGTTGAGGATACCAAGAGATCCTCAGGATACCAAGAGATCCCTAGCATATATTGAGGATATAAAGAGATCCTTAGCATACATTGAGGGTACTAAGAGATCCTCGAGATACTGAGAAATCCCCAGTTATTATATTTGTGAAGAGTGGTATTCTTTGTTATTGTTTTGTCTCTGTTTCAGTTTTTGTTATCCTTATTATCCTGTATTAATTCCTACTGTTAGCTATCAACTGTACTGCTTCATCTTATACTGTTATACCTTATATTTCATTTAATCTCAGTAGGTCCCTGACCTTCCTTGTCACTACCCGACCGAGGTTAGACTTGGCACTCACAGGGTATCGTAGTGGTGTACTCATACCCTTTATGCGCATGTTTTTCATGTGCAGATCCAGGCACCTCCACTTAGACTTATCATGCTTGAGACAAGGCGCTTGTAGAATCTCCGAGGTATATCTGCCGCATTCGCGGATCGAAGAGTCCCTTTCTACTCCCTCTTTTTATATTAGCCATTATGTACTTTTTTTCTTTGTTAGATATTCTAGAGTTAGATGCTTGTAGAAATTTAAAAGATTGTGATCATGAGATTCCAGGTTTTGAGAAATTTTATTAGAATCGAGAGTTGTCATAGTGTATTTCGAGCGGCATTTAAAACACTGTTTTATTTCACTATCTGTTTTATTTATTTCTTATTAAAAAAAATTAGCTTTCGCATTGTTCGGCTTACCTAGTCATAAAGAGTAGGTGCCGTCATGATGATTCATAGAGGGGGAACCGGGGTCGTGAGAATAACATAAAAGAGAACTGTAACACATGATTCTCTAAGGCAATTCGATGTATTATGATAGACAATAACATGAAACTAGTAAAGGCAATAAGACAAGTAAAGGCATGAAATTATAGAAACATCTATCCAATACATGCTAGAGAATATAACAAGTAAAGGCGGATAATAAATAATTGCATGAATGAATTGAAGCATGTACAATTAAAGACAGGTAACAAATGAAGGTTGGTATCATGTAAAAGCACATAACAAGTAAAACATGGAATAAATTAAGATATGGTACAGTTAAAGACATGTAATAAAGTAGTAAACCCCCACATTCTTAAACTCATGATAATGCATATAAACCTTCACCTTGCATATACATTATCCCCATACATAAATCACGCAGAAAATGGTCCAATCAAGTCATAATTCCCATAAATAAAGGTAAACCATGACACTTGCCTCTTTTCGGAATAAGATCGACCATTCATCACGGATTTGTCATTGGAACAAGCCTCCAAACTGCAAAAATCTAATCAATTATTATTCAAACAAGTCAAAACATGCTTTAGAAACTACCCTGGTAGGAAAAAAAGTTCAGTCCTTAACATAATTAGAAAGGTCAACAAAAATTTAACCCAGGCTCATTGGGTCGAAATCCGAGATTTGGATCAAATCCTATTATCAATTCACTCCAAACCTGAATATGTGATTTGTTTTGATATCCAATCTCAATTTGAGGTCTAAATTTCAATTTTATAAAATTCTTAAATTCTACCCAAAATCCCAATTTCTAATCTATGAAAAGTTTCATTTGATAGTGCAACTTTATGCAAAAGTAATGGAAATTGAATAAAAAAAAAAGTTAAAGTTACTAACTATGAACTTGGAAAGAAATTTCTCTCCAAAATCGCCTCTATAGAGTATAGGTCTCAGAAATGGTATAAAATGAGAAGTGTCAAAATTCCCATATTTTATCATGCCGTAGGTATCACAATTGCATCTCTTTTTGTAATTATGATGTCCACAAATACGAATAGCTAGTCATAATTGCAAACTAGCCCTTGAGCCTCCAATATTGCAAATACGACGACCTGGTCGATAATACGATTATAAGGACCTTCGCAAATGAGGAATAATCTTCACAAATGTGAAGCAGTCTCCATTCCCCCAGAGTTGCAAATGCGATTGACCCCTCGCAAATGCGAAGACACCACTCCGCAAATATGACACATACTTTGCAAAATCAAACTACCTAGCCCAGCCCATCCTCACAAATACGAACATTGTCTCGTATGTGTGAGGTTTTCATTTGTGAAGAGAACCTCACAAATGCGCGATTCTATTGATCAACAACACCAGCAACACAATGTCATACCAAATCAGTCCACAACCTATCCGAAACTCACTCAAATCCCTCGGGCTACAATTCAACCATTTAAAAAAGTGTAATAATATCATACAAACTCACTTGCAAGCTCAAATCACAATAATAACATCAAAAATCACGAATCGATCATTAAAACTCAAAACATTTCAAGTTAAACTCAAATTTTCAACTTTCCACTTATAGTGCGAAACGGCCTCGGGTCACCCGAGACCCCAACCAAGTATGCGTACAATTACAAAATCATTATACAATCCTATCAGACTCGTCAAAATATCAATCCGAGGTCGTTTACCAAAAATATTGACTGTGGTCAACCTTAGCAATTTTCAAAGTCAAAAATCATATTTTCTTCGAAAATTCACATTTAAACTTTCGACAAATCAACATGGACAACACGCGAAAGTCATATATCATCAAATATATTTATGAAATGTCTCGAAACACAAAAAGGGGAACTAGTACTCAAAACAACATGTCTGATCGTTATGTTCTCCACCTCTAAAAGAAACGTTCATCCTCGAACGGACATAGAAATGTACTTGAATTGGTAAAAAGATGTAGATATCTACTCCTAATTTCTGACTCAGAATTCTAAATAGCTTTCTCAATTGGTTGACCTTCCCAATGCACTTTCATAGGAGGAATATCTTTATATCTCAATTTTCAAACCTACCGGTCTAGAATAGCCACCGACTTTTCCTTATAAGGCAGATTCTCATCAAACTGCAACATGCTGAAGTCTAAAACATGTGACCTATCCTCATGGTACTTCTGACGCATGGAAATGTGAAATACCAAATGTACTCCTAATAGGATAGGAAGCAATGCAAGCCTAAAAGACACCTCCCTAACTTTCTATAAGATCTTAAATGGGAACATAAACCTCGGGGTCAACTTTTCCTTCTTCCCAAATCACATCACGTCGACACTGGGAGAAGAACCTTCTCACCTTCCATGTAATCCATATCCGGAACATTTCCTATATGCATAACTCTTTTGCCTAGGCTATGTGGTACCGAGCTGCTCCTCGATCACTTTCACCTATTCCAAAGCATTACAAATCAATTTTTTACCCAATAATGTAGCCCCATCGGTCTCAAACCATCCAATCAGATAACGACATCTCCTCTCGTATAAGGCATCATATGGAGCTATCTGGATACTCGACTAATCACTGTTGTAATAGCAAACCTTTGTTAGAGGTAGACATTGGTCCTACTTACCCCAAAAATCTATAGAGCATGCTCTCCATATATCCTCCAAAATTTGAGTGGCCTTCTCGGACTACCCATCTGTCTAAGGATGAAATACAGTACTTAGCGCAATCCACGTGCCAAACTCACATTAAAAAGCTCTATAAAAGTGTGAAGTGAACTGTCTGCCACGGTTTAAAATGATAGAAATAGGCAGATTGAGCAGATGGATAATATCTCAAATGTAAATATGAGCCACCCGCTCTGAAGAGTAGGAATTCGTCACCAGATGATATATGCGGACGTAGTCAACTGGTCCAAAATGACCCAAAAAGCATCATACTTTCTCAAGGTCTGTGGTAATCCTACCACAAAGTTCATAGTGATGTGTTCCCACTTCCACTTTGGTATTACTAACTTCTGAGTCAAACCACCCAGATTCTAATGTTCATATTTCACCAGTTGACAATTTAAATACCGAGAGACATGTCCAACACTGTCTTTCTTCATCTTTTTCCACCAATAATGCTGCTTCAAGCCACGATAAAATCTTCATGAAAACTGGGTGAATGATGGGCCTCCTCAAGGATCAACTCTGTCAACCTATTATCATTTGAAACACAAATTCAGCACTAAAGCTCCATAATGTCATCATTTCAATCATGACCTTCTTAGCACCACCCCACTGCAACACGTATTTTAACAACAAGTGAGGATCATCAAGCTGCTAAGCCTTGATATGTTCCAACAAAGATGACTATGCCACGACACAAGTGAGAACCTTGATAGCCTCCAAAACATCCAACCTCAGAACTTGTTAGCCAAGGCTTGAACATCCATGGCCAATGGTCCCTCCATTGCTCGTATAAAATCCAAACTACTAATTCTCTCAGCCTTCTTACTTAAGATATCGACCACAACATTTTCATTCCCTGGATGATATAGTATGGTGATATCTTAGTCATTCAATAACTATAACCATCTTCGCTACCTGAAATTAGGATCCTTTTGCTTGAATAGATGTTGGAGACTCTGATGGTCGATATAGACCTCACATGCACGGAGTGTTGATAGTTGACTCCAAATTTTGAGCGTGTGAAAAACGCATACTAAATCCAAATCATGCACATAGTAGTTCTCATGAACAATTCATACTATTTCCAAATCATGCACATAATAGTTCTTCTCATAGACCTTCAACTGTATGAGATATGTAGTCAATCACCCTACTGTCATTCATCAATACCGCGCAAATCCCAATATGCGATGCATCACAATACATAATGTAAGACCCCGAACATGTGGGCAATACCAATACTAGGGATGTAGTCAAAGCAGTCTTGAGCTTCTAAGATCTCTCATCATACTTTTCGGACCATCTGAAAAAAACATCATTCTAAGTCAACTTAGTCATTGGAGCTGAGATAGATAAAAGCCCCTCCACGAACCGGTGATGGTAGCCTACCAAACCCTAGATGCTCCAAATCCTTGTAGCTGAAATACATCTAGGCTTGTTGTAACCTACCTCATTTTTCTTAGGATCCATCTTGATACCATCAGAAAACGCAACATGACCCAAGAAGGCAACTGAGCCAACCAGAACTCACACTTTGTAAACATAGCATATAATTGACAATCCTTCAATGTTTGAAGCACAATCAAAGGTGATGCTCATGCTCCTCCCTAAAATTGGAGTAAAACAGAATATCATCAATGAAGAATTTAAAAAGGAATTTAAATAAGGCTTGAACACTCGGTTAGTTAAATCCATCAAGGTTGCTAGACCATTTTTCAAGCCAAATGGCATCAATAAGAACTCGTAATGACCATATCGAGTCCTAAAAGTTGTATTAGATATGATGCCATAATCTTCCCCTAATGGTAGCCAGATCTCACATCAATCTTGGAAAATACCTTAGGACCTTGGAGCTGATAAAATAAACCATCGATCTTAGGTGATGGATACGTGTTATTGATGGCAACCTTGTTCTACTGCCGATACTCAATGGATATCCTCATAGATCAATCTTTTTTCTTAACAAACAACATTTATGTAAACCACGATGAAACGCTTGGTATAGTGTACTCTTTCTCAAGCAAATCCTGCAATTGATCTTTAAATTACTTCAACACACTTGGAGCCATACGGTACGGTAGAAAAGAAATAGGCTAAGCGCTAGAACCAAATCAATGCAAAAGTAAATATCTTTGTAATGTGGCATACTCGTAAATCTGTAAGGAACACCTCTAAAAACTTACTCACAATCGATACTGAATCCATAAAAAGAACCTCTACACTAGAATCTCAAATATAAGCCAAAGACACTAAATACCCCTTCTAAAATACGAAACCACCATACTACTGAAATAACTAAGAGTCCCTCTCACTATATCTAAGTAACCTCGGTATGGCTAAATTCACAGTCTTTCTATGGCAATCTAAGATAGTGTGTGTTGATACCTAACTTTTCCTCATATATTTTTAATATATATATATATATATATATATATATATATATATATATATATATATATATATATATATATATATATATACACACACACTTTCAAAATAGAACATATGTAGTTATAAGCATGCATAAAGGTTTTATAATTTTCAATAATTTTTAAAAGCTCCAAATCAATTTATATCTTCTTTTTTGTTTATAAATATCCAATAACTATCCTCCAAATTACTTTTGGGATGATTTAGTCATCTAAATTCTTTATTTATGCCAAAATAGTATTTTAATATTTTTAGTGTATTTTTGTAATTATATTTACATTTTTAGGCTAAATTGAAATCTTTGAAATAATAGTCCATATTAATGAATAATAACATTACTGATGCATAAAATGGTATTTTATATTTAGAAAATATTAAATAACTATTTTAAATCATATTCATACACTAAAATATTTTTTGGAACTCATTTATTATTTTTATAATTAAAAGTGGCTATTTAAAATCCGGCATATTTTTATTTCAATTTTAGTCCTATTTCAACCCAATACCAGCCCAATTTCAATTTAAATTTACGCAGCCCAAATCCTAATACACGATCTGGCCCCAAAACCCTTTCAATATCAATCGTTGATCATATAGATCAACGACCACAAACATCCCTTACCAAAAACAAACCAAACGACTGCCCCCCCCCCCCCCAAAACCCTCTCATTTCCTCATCGTCTGCCGCCCTGAAATCCCTCTCCTCTCTCAAATGCTCTCAAGCCTAACCTTAATCTTCACTCATCTATGTCTATCTTGGTGGCTTCTCACCACTTCTCAGGCCTCTATTGGCCTTCCAAACGTTGGTATTGCCATTTCCAGGGTCCTCAAGGGACCAAAGTTAGTTTTCTTTCATCTATCGCCCGTTTCAAGTTGTCCTAGTTTGATTCCGAGTGAGATATTCCTATATTTATGGTTTCTAGTTTGATTCTTCATCTCTGTGATTGTTCTTCTCGAAACCCTAATTTTTTTCTTCTGAGCCTCTTAGATCTGTATATATCATGAATGGTTTGGACCTATTTCATATGAGTTTTACAAGAATCTTTTGGTTTTTACATGAATCATGTGTTTTTCGAATGATTTTCATTTTTTTCTAAACTAGAATTTCCGAAAATTTCTTTTCCAAAATATTTGATGATTTTTGAGTGTTTGATCTTCTGGTTCTTATGTGTTTTAACTAATTTTGTGAGTTTGCTAAAACCATAGCTTGCTTGTACTAAAAGCCCCAATTTGTTTTTTGACATTCTTTATTTGGTTTCTGAATACTGGTATATTGACTGTGTTCTTGCTTTGGTTCTTGTGATTTCTCTTTAACCATTTGAATGTCTCATAGTCTTATGCTAATATGCCTCTACTGAGTTTATTAGTTTAATTTTTTACTGATTCAACAGGTCTATGTTCATTTTGACTATTCATGTTAAGACCTATATCTTTCGCCTTGAATCAGTGTCGTCTTCTTGATTTAACAATTTGTTTCATCAAAATTATGTGTCGAATCCTGACTATTCATTTCTTACCTTATTTTATCTACTAAACTTGCTGACTCTTTTCGTGATGTTCTCTTTGATTGAACCCTTGATTATTCTAAAGTCCATATTTCCTGGTTTGATTTGAGTACTTTCTCTTCACAAAACTTTTGATTCTTACCTCTCTACTCGGTTTAATTGAACTGCTTACCTTAATTAATTTTTCCTTGCCTTATTTGTTATTTTGTTTATTCTTACTTATTGTTTCCTTAATTGAAACCCCTATGAATTCACCATAAATTATCTACTCTATACTCGATTTCTTTCCTTAAGTATTTGTCCTGCTTTTACCATTGGTTATCCCTTGATTAAAGGAAATACTTACAAATTTTACATGAGATTGATTCCCTGAATTTTTCTAATTTCTACTTCATTAATCCCTTACCTTATTTTGCTAATCTTTTGATTACTATATAAACTCCCTCCCATACTCACTTCTAACAACGAAAATTAGTTCACAAAAGCACACTTACACTCTAAAGCTCTCTTTTTCTCCTTTGCTACTTGTGGTATTCACTGGTCTAGCCGGCTAAAAGTCAAGGCTAGATATTGGAACCATATCTGCTTTATATTCTACACTCCTTTCATCAACTCGTATGTATCTAGTTAAATTTTGAAATACAAATCCACTTTGTTCATTCCTGCAATAGTTCATCAGCTATGAATTCAACGTGTATTCCTGCTTACTTCTTTGCCTAGCATGTCTAAAATTTGTCCAATTCAATGTATGATTAGCATATCTACACTTCACCTAGTTATTTGATGCTTAACCGGTCTATTTGTGAATATCTAGTCAATCCCTTAATTATGTGATCATGTTCGCGATTTGATGTATGTGATTGACCCTGCCTGTATGTTTAATCCTGTTCAAGACATGTCAGACTTTCTATATTATAGCTTTGATCTATGTCTTAAATATTTACTCTCCATGACTAGCCTGCTAAGTGTCTAAGACCCTAAGTATTTTATGCAGTTTTTTGACTATAGGTATCCTCTATACCCTATCCATGTACCCCATCCCCCCAATGTGACGCTTATGTTCCCCAATCAATTTATCCCATGTAAGATATATTTGTTGAGTGTTTCTGAATCTGGATATTTTATGACCAATTGATTGTCTGCTATTTTCAAAAGAGTTTTGGTACTCTCCTCAAACTGTCTTTTACCACCAAACTATTTCCTGTTTCAAAAAACCTTTTCACTCTTAAAGTCATCTTAGTACTAATTTCAAAAATAAAACTTTTTAAAAACTACGTCAAGCACTCTCACTTTACTCTTAGAATATTAGGTTCTGCCCATATGATATGTGTACTCCCTTGAGATCCTTGATATCTATCTGAACTCTGGCATGTCAAAGCTAGCCTTTCCAGACTGCACCCAAATCAGTTATTATTTGAGAAAAAGTCTAGGTGTGAGCACTGCCCGAGATCCTTGAGAACCTTAGGGAACTCTAACACACCTAGACACGAATTTGGCTATGGAACTTTGGGCATTCGAGGCTATTGGAGTCTTGGATGTCATTTGTTTCTACTGTAGACTACCTATTGATTAATTTTCTATTTATGTAAATTTGTCATGAAATCATCAGTTTGTATATTTATTGTAAACAAGTAGTGGGTGATTATATATATTGGGTAAATTGGGTAGATACCACGCCTATAGGGTCCATGTAGATTCAAATGTGTTTGTTATGTATTCTTTACTTCCATACAATTATAAATCGTGCCCATAGGATATAACAATGGCTTTAAGTATGGAGATCATGCCTATAGGGTGAAAATCAGATCTATAGATACCATACCTATAGGGTTTCACTTTGGCTAAATGAATGTTGTTTGTTTTACCTTATGTTGAATTAGAAGTCATGCCTATAAGACATGAAACAGTTCAGTTAGTTCAATTGGTGTTTATATATTCTAAAGTGGTTTAATTAACTAAATATGTCCGCTTTTTTAAAAGTTTTCAAATATTGCCTCAATTAACGCTGCTAGAAAGCATGTCTATAGGATTTCAAGTTATATGTTTTTTCACTATTTTACTGCATTCCTAATCAATATAGATATCTTGCTCTTAGGATATCACTATTATGCGCTTGGGCAAGCCTATTGGGAGATTAAAATCTTACAATATAAAAACCACACTTTGTTATTTAAGATTGCTTACATACGCAGGTCTAAAATTAGTAGGCAAGCTGGATAAGTCTTTGGCACTTCTGTCCTAATTCAATGTTGTATACTTACCTAGATATCATGTTCTAAGGTTTTTCCAATTAAATACTTGAAATTGTTGTTTGAGACGTACACTCGCTTGTTATGTTGGTAGAAGTAAATATAAGTCTTTAATTGTTCTTTTTTTAAACGCGGACCTAATTGTTTTGATTGACATTTAGACTTTTCTCCTTTAAATATCTTAGGATGGTCTAGAACTACCTAAAAGTAGAGGTCCTAAAATACCTCTAGGGCCACGAGGAAGGGAGGGGTAGTGCACATAAAGGATATTTTTCAAGGTTACTAGAACGCTTTAGGTAATGACCAAGGGGGAAATTGGGTAGTAAGGATATGATGACTGCATGCTAATATCACATGTAGTCCTTCGTTGCGGAGTGATTACCGGGCATTGTGTGGGTATGATACTGTAGGATAAATAACCTAAGACCCCTCTTTCCCAATTTTTGTAGTTTAAATAAATTTTACTTTCCTTTATATATGTGTCACTTGTTCAAATCTTTTTCCTTTATTTATTACTTAAATCATACATGTGCTTAAAAATGCTAAAACATGCCTTTATTTGTAAGTATGTGTTAAAACAATTTATTTGTTAAAAGGACCAATTCACATAAGTATAAGTTCAGCCGAGACTCACCGTTGTGGACCGAGAGGGGTGCCTAACACCTTCCCCTAAAGGATATTTCGAGCTTTTACCCTAAATCTCTGGTAATGCAAACTAGTCAAAGTGTTAATTGCTCTAGGTGCCCTAACGCACCATAATCCGTTAGGTGGTGACTCTTAAAGTACCCAAATCCCAAAACGAAATGAGATATTACCCCCATGAAATTGGAACCCAAAATTTCCCCGCGGAGGAAAAAAGGGGGCACGAGAGCGTGATATGGGACAACCAATCCATATCAAGATTGACCTCAAAATCCATCATATTTAGCAACAAAAATCAACTACAATATAAAAATAGTAATAACATAAGGCCTATACACCTTATTAACAACTATGGGATCTCTAATCAATGTAGATACAGAATTACGCGGCATACTCAAATGCCAAGAAAAATATGAAGACACATAACGATGTGTAGAACCCGGATCAATCAAGATGGAAGTATCTCTACACCAGATTCGGATAATACCTGTAATATCTGCTTCACATGACTTCACCTCAGAATTACCCGAAAATAAATAACAATGGGTTTGAGACACACGAACCTGTCCTTTACCTCTAGGACGAGCTCTCACTGACTGGCCTTTACTTCTAACTAACAGCCCTTCACCTCGGGACACCTGACCCCCGCCTTTAGTTGGCTGAGCGGGTGGTGGAGCAACTGGTGATGGAATTATGGCATGAGTACCCTGCTTTGTCAAGCTACCATGCATACCGGTATAATACTTCCTGATATGAACCGTATATCGTCACTCAAAGCATCATCTTGGCTGACATGACCACTGAATCTGAGACTGACTTTGATGACCCGAATAACCACTGTAATAGCTATGAATTGGTGGTGGGCTAATTGGAGCTAGATGTGTACTAAATGCTAGATACTTCGATCGACATCTTTAAGCACTAAGAATGCTTGAAGTACTATGTGTGACCTACATAGCTAAATGTACCAGCCTGATAGGATGGCCTCTACCAAAGGAAACCCTACCTCAAAACGATACACCACCAAATACTCAAAAAAATCTCGATCTCGGCCTCTTTGGCCATCTAAAGTTTGATTCCATATGTAACACCTTTGATGAACCTATGCACTTTCTCCCTATCAGTAGGGATCAGGATAGCTACATGGTGAGACAAATCCATAAATCTTGTCTCATACTAAGTGAAGATCATGTTACTCTACTGAAGGCACTCAAACTGAGTACGTAACGCCTCTCTCTGAGTGAGGGAAATAAACTTCTCCAATAAATTCTACGAAAGTTGGGCCCATATTAAAAATGGTGATCCCGTTTGCCCACTATGCTCATACATCTACCACCACCTCTTGGCAAAAACATGCATATGAAAGATAGTGAAATCAACTCCATTGGACTCCATGATAAGTAGGATTTTATCGTGTTTTAAGCCCCTACGTGCCTATTCTTCGAGTATAATTTACTATAAAATAGCCCCAAAATGCTTACAAGATGTGATTGATTGTAGGTTTGAGCAACAAAGTGATGAAGTGTCAAATATTGGCTCAAAACGGAGTAAAACCTGCTCAGGTGTCAAAGGCCAAGTGAAGTGGTGGAACGAGGAGCCTAGTGCGGACCGCACGATTGTTCATGCAGCCGCACTAGGGGCTTCATAGAAGAGCACTATCAAGTCTAGCATAACACGGCTGCGGTAAGAATAATACGGCCCGCGTCCAACTCGCGCGGACGCACTATTACGGCATGCAGCCTGCGTCACCAGGTTCAGAAAAGAGTATGACCAGGTCTAGCATAACACGGCCATGGTTAGAAATGTTCAGCCCACGTCCAGTTCACGAGGCCGAGGTTAGAAATATGCGGACCACGTCACAAGGTTCAGAGAAGATGGAGATTTTAGCAATGTCAAGCCATGCGGCCACGATCACCATTTCGTGGTCCGCGCCAGACCTTCACGCGACTGCGCCACACTTTAATGCGTTCCCCTCCAGCCGCTTCAGAGAAGATATAAATTGAAGACAAAGAGCCAGTGCGGCCGCGATTGGAAACGTGCGGCCCGTACTGACCCCACAGGGGAAATTTTGTCCAGTTTTTCCAGCCCACTATAAATAGAATATTTTTACCATTTTTAGGGTAGTTTTTGAAGTTTTTAAGTTTTTTCTTGACTGAACGGAGCTGCGATCATGAGGACGGAAGCTTTAGCCTATTTTGGCATTTTAGTATTAATTTCTCCATAGATTCTTGTAGCTTAATCTTAGTAATTAAATATTATATCTTTTTCTTCTTCTATTTCTTCTTCAATTATGTCTAGCTCAACGATTTGCTAGGGTTGTGGCACTACCCTAGTGTGGGTAATTGATGAGTGTTGCTTTCTATTGATAGATTGCTATTGGGTATATGTTATTTGGGTCAATTTTATGCTTAAATTAAGGATTGGCGGTTGCAAACATTAATTCTAGCTTAGTGGGTTTTGACTCTTCTTGAGAAAGAGGGTCTATGACCCTAAAATTGACCCAACAAGGAATTGGGATGGACCCATGAGAAATGGTAGTTTCAATTAAGGGGTTAAATCTCGAGAGAGTAATCACCCTACTTGAACCCTAGTTTCTTGGTCTAATTGGCCTACCCAATTGGTCTCGAGAGAGTCAATTGGGGGAAATCACTTTCTCTACCGAGAGGTGTGAGAGTGGATAAAATTGTGCAACGGTTATAACATAAATTCCAAATATGTCAATCTATTGTTAGTAGTTTCTACCCGTTAATTAACCACCTAGGATGTGCCATAACTCTAGTGCCTTTCTTCCTATTAATTACGACCAAGCAATATTTCTTTAGCATAATTTAGTCTTCAATTGTAGTTCATAATAGTAGGTGCTAATCCAAAGAAAACTCAAACATGTTAGGAGTGCAATTAGAAGTTCAAACGCAAGTCTAGGCAAAATAGACAATACAACTCCATTCCAAGCTCCCTTTGGAAATTCGACCCCAAACCAACTATTCGGGTAAAACCTGTAGCAACCCGCTCTTTCTACATTCGTGTAGTGTTGAATCAGCAGCGATCACTTTTTGTCACCGTTGCCGGGGAGCTTACGGTGTTGACTATCTGTATAGCTAGTTTTGTGTTTTGCTTCTCTTTACTTCTTATTTACTAATTTTGTTGTATCAATCAATCAGGTACAAATGGCTCTCAATGCAAATGACCCTCTCGGAAATTCCATGGCGGGGGAGGAGGTTAAACATATTGATCAAGATGAATTTATACCTCAAGCTCCACGTAGAGGTAGAAATGCTAATGCAAACAAGAATCTAAATGAGAATATTCCAGACCCTCCTCAGCCACCGCCAACAGTGGCTCCACGAGTACTCTCGAATCAAGGATATGCAAGTGCCATCGTTCTCCCCGAATCCGGGCAGGGAACTTCCAATTACAAATGCCATGTTAACCTTGCTCGAGCAAAGAGGGTATTTTACGGGTGCCTCCGATCAAAATGCATACAAGCACTTGAAGGGGTTTGTAGATACATGTTGGGGTAGCAACAAAACAAACGTGTCCGAGGATGCTTTGAGATTGAAGCTTTTCCCATTCTCTCTTCAGGGTAAAGCATTGGATTGGTTAGAAAGGCTTCCCAATCATTCCATCACAACTTGGGATGAGTTGGCGGATAAATTCATTGTAAAGTTTTTCTCACCAAGTCATATGGCGGCACTTCGGGATGAAATTTAGCCTTCAAGCAAGACCTAACGGAACCTTTGCATAAATCTGGGAGTGATATAGAACAATGGTGAAGGAATGCCCTAATAATGACATGACTGAGGCGATGATTCAACAAACGTTCTATAGGGGCATCACACAACCGACCAATGCATTGTCAACCAATTGGCCGGAGAAAATGTTATGAAGCTTCCTTACAATGAAGTTTGTGATGTTTTAGATGAAATGGTCGATACTTCGTCGGCATGGAAAAGCCGAGCAAACACTCCTCAAGGTGACCCTAATTTCATACATTTGCACAAGGAATTGCACGATCATGGCCAAGTCATTGCCTAACTTACAACAACAATGAATCAATTGGAAAAGACACAATTGCAACAAGTCCAAAATCCACGCCAAGTCAAAGCAATGGTAGGTGTTTCAATGTTGAAAAGAAGACAAAGAGGGAAACAACAACCTTAAGGTAATTATGAACAATTTAACAACAACAATGATGGTGGTGGTTATTTGAATGAGTGCTAGGATGATCAAAGCGAAGAGTGTAAATATGTCAATAACTACCAAGGAAATAGAGGAAATCAAGGGAATCAAAAATGGAGTCCTCAAGGAAATTGGGGAAATCAACAAGGCGGAGAAAATTGGAATAGTAACAACCAACAACAAGGTGGTAGAAATTGGAATAACAACAATCAGAGCAACAATTAGGGCAATCAAGGTAACAATCAAGGCAATTGGAATAGCAACAACCAACAACAAGGTGGTGGTGGCAATTGGAACAACAACAATCAGAGCAACAATTGAGGTAATCAAGGTAACAATCAAGGCAATTGGAATGGAAACAATAATAATTGGAGAAATAACCACCATCAAGGAGGGTGGAATAATAGTGGAAAACAAAGCAACCGAGGCAAGGTTCACAAAGGCCCCCCAAGTACCAACAACTGAGCAATCCACCCCCTTTTTAATCTCAAGGGTCTAGTTCGTCGGGTAGTGATATGGCGTGAATAGAAATGATGTTCGAACAAGTGATGAAGAAGAACCAAGACTCCGATGCTCAATTGGCTTCCTACAATACCTCTATTCAGAATTTAGAAATTCAACTAGGTCAAATCTCTCAATCGTTAAATACTCGCCCGAAGGGTGCTCTACCAAGTGATACAGTAGTAAACCCTAAGGGCGGGCACAACAATCATGTGATGGCGGAGACAACGCAAAGTGGAAGAGGCGTGATGTGCATGCCTCAAGAGAAAAGCAAGTCATGGTTGATGAGGATGAATTGCGAGATGATGTTATGCCTTTGGTGGAGCCCAATGTGAACAATAATGTGCGGATTGATATTAATGAAGTTAAGGAGGAGACACAAGAGGCCATGAACCCGTCTAGGGAACACGTGATTGATATGCCCGAGTCGGTGGTGCCCCAACCCAAGGCACTTGTGCCTGGGACTCCTCCGCCCTATCCTCAACGGTTGGCCAAGCAAAAGGGTGACAACCAATTCAAGAAATTCATTAAGATGATGAAGAGTCTAACTATCAACGTGCCTCTGGTGGAGGCACTCGAGCAAATGCCGGGCTACGCAAAGTTCATGAAGGATTTGGTGACGAAAAATAGGTCAATGGAGTGTGAGACAATTAAGATAACTCATCAAGTGAGCGCAATTGTACATTCTATGGCTCCAAATCTTGAAGACTCCGGTGCATTTACTATCCCTTGCACCATTGGAAGTGTCGATTTTGCAAAAGCCCTTTGTGACTTGGGGGAGAGTATTAATTTGGTGCCTTACTTGATTTTCAATACCTTGGGAATCGGGAAACCTAGACCAACCTCCATGAGACTTCAAATGGCAGATCAATCGATGAAACAGCCGTTGGGCATATTTATGATGTTCTTGTTCGCGTTGATAATTTCATATTGCCGGCCGACTTTGTCATATTAGATTGTGAGGTGGACTTTGAAGTGCCGATTATTTTGGGAAGACCTTTCCTAGCTATAGGGAAGGCATTGGTTGATGTTGAAGCAGGAGAGTTGACATTCCGTGTGGGTGATGAGAATGTGGTATTCCATGTTTGCAAATCAATGAGACAACCCAATAGCACAGAGGTGTGTTCATTTGTGGACATTGCCATAGATATGATAGTGGATGACACAAGTTCCATGATAAATGTGGAAGATCCTATTGCGACGTGCTTCTTAACATGGATGTCAATGAGGATGCCGGTAGAGTGGAGTGCGTGAATGCATTTCATGGCATGGGCGAATATTCATATGAGCCTAGAAAGTTATCTTTGGATCTTGAAAATCGCAAAACTCCCCTAACAAAGCCACCGATTGAGGATCCACCAGTGTTGGAGTTGAAGCCCCTTCCTCCACACCTCAGGTATGAATTCTTGGGTTCAAATTATACTTTACCTATTATTCTTTCATCTTGCTTAACTAACATGTAGGTTGATGCCACTTTGGAGGTTCTTCTAAAGCGCAAAAAGGCGATTGGGTGGACATTGGCCGATATTCGGGGAATAAGCCTCACGTTTTGGATGCATAAAATCATCTTGGAGGAGGACGCAAGGCCATCAATTGAAAATCAAACAAGATTAAATGAAGCAATGCAAGAAGTGGCAAATAAAGAAGTTATCAAGTGGCTCGACGCCGGTGTGGTTTATCCAATATCCGATAGCTCATGGACCTCTATAATCCAATGCGTGCCAAAGAAAGGAAGAATGACGTTGATCACCAATTCCAACAATGAAACTCAACAAGGTAACTCGGAAGGATCATTTCCCACTGCCATTCCTGGACCAAATGCTTGACCGCCTTGCGAGGCGAGCTTTCTATCATTTTTTGGATGGGTAGATGGGCTATAAACAAATCTTAATTGCCCCGGAGGACCAAGAAAAGACCACATTCACATGCCCATATGGTACATTTTCCCTTTCCCAGATGCAATTTGGTCTATGCAATGCTCCGGCGACCTTCCAATGTTGCATGATGGCCATCTTCACCGACATGGTGGAAGACATATTGGAGGTTTTTATGGATGACTTTAGTGTGGTTGGTGACTCATTTGAAGAATGCTTGGAAAACTTGGATAGTGTCTTAGCCCGATGTGAAGAAACTAATCTTGTTCTCAATTGGGAAAAGTGCCACTTTATGGTGGAGGAAGGAATAGTATTGGGTCACAAGATCTCTAAGCACAGGATTGAGGTAGATAAGGCAAAATTTGAGGTGATCTCAAAGCTTCCTCCCCGTAATTCTGTAAAAGAGGTGAGGAGTTTTCTTGGGCATGCCGGATTCTACTGAAGATTCATCAAAGATTTATCATAGGTTGTGAATCCACTTTGCAAGTTGCTAGAGAAAGATTCCAAGTTTGTTTTTCATGAAAAATGCATGGCGGCCTTTGAACTCTTGAAGCACAAGTTGACCACAACTCCTATCATCACCGTGCCGAATTGGAGTTTGCCCTTTGAATTGATATGTAATGCAAGTGATGTTGCGGTGGGGGCGGGGTATTGGGTCAACAACTTAGCAAAATGTTTCATCTCGTGTACTATGCAAGCAAGACAATGAATGAAGCTCAACTTAACTACACGGTGATGGAGAAGGAGCTTTTGGCTATTGTATTTGCCATAGAAAAATTTAGGCAATATCTTATGGGGGCAAAGGTGATTGTGCACACGGACTATGCCGCTTTGAGGTACTTAATGACCAAGAAGGATTCCAAGGCGAGATTGATGATATGGGAATTACTTCTCCAAAAATTTGACCTAGAAATAGTGGACCGGAAGGGAAGTGAGAATCAAGTTGTGGATCTTTTGTCTTGGTTGGAATAAGAAGAGAGACCATGCGGAGGCCTTGAAAAAAATTATAATTTCCCCGACGAGCAACTTCTTTCCGTTTCAATGGGTCACATGCCATGGTTCGCGGACAATGCAAACTTTATTATTACCGGAATTGTCCCATGTGAGCTCTCTTCCAACCAAAGGAAGAAAATCAAGTGGGATAGTTTGGATTTTTATTGGGATGATCCATACTTATTCAAAATTTGCACGGATGGTGTGATTAGAAGATGTGTCTTGGAATGTGAAGAATTGAACATTTTGGAGGCTTGCCACTCTTCTCCTTATGGTGGCCGCCATGGAAGGGTGATAACGGCTTCAAAGGTCTTGAGTTGCAGTTTCTATTGGCCGACGTTATTTAAAGATGCAAGTGATTTAGTAAAGAGATGTGATGCATGCCAAAGAGCCGGCGGAATCTCAAAAAGGGATGAAATGCCCCTTACCACGATTCTTGAGGAAGATATTTTTTATGTTTGGGGTATCGATTTCATGGGTCTTTTCATGAGCTCGTGTGGGAACACTTACATTCTTGTGGTGATGGACAATGTATCAAATTGGGTTGAAGGCGTGTCTTTGCCCAATAATGAAGCCTGAAGTGTTGACGCATTCCTGAAAAAGCGTATCTTCACAACGTTTGGCATTCCTCGTGTTATCATTAGTTATGGAGGGTCCCACTTCAGCAACAAGGCTTTTGACTCTTTGATTGCCAAGTATTGAGAAAATCACAAAGTGACAACCTCCTATCATCCTCAAGCCATAGGCCAAGTGGAAGTCTCTAACCAAGAAATAAAGAGGATCTTATCCAAAATAGTCAATACAAATAGGACCGATTGGTCCAAAAAGTTAGATGATGCTTTATGGGCATATCGGACCGCGTACAAGACACCAATTGGTATGTCTCCGTACCGTTTGGTATTTAGGAAAGCATGTCACTGACAGGTGGAATTGGAGCAGAAATCCATGTGGGCCTTGAGGAAGTTGAACTTGGAATGGGATGTCGCAGCAAATCTCTGCGTGGAGCAACTTCATGAGCTTGATGAGGTTAGATTTCATGCATACTCCAGTTCGTCCTTGTATAAGGACAAGATGAAGTATCTCCATGAAAAATATGCTCGGGGGAAGGAATTCAAGGTTGGTGATATGGTTCTTCTTTTCAACTCTCGGTTGAGGTTATTCCCGGGAAAGCTTAAGTCAAAGTGGAGTGGGCCATTCGAAGTTGTATGTGTGACTTATTTTGGTGCTCTTGATCTCAAGAACAAGAATGGTGAAATTTTTTTGGTCAATGGGCATCGTGTCAAGCATTATCTGGGGAAGTTAGATGAGAGTCACGTGGTGCCACTCATTCATTTAAAATTATGTAGTGATAACATGAATCGTGCCGCGACGTTAAATCAGAGCCTTCTTGGGAGGCAACCCATGTATTTTTCTTTCTCTTGATTTTTTTTCTTTGTAGACTAGGATTTGTAAGCTAATTGTTTATGAGATATTGCAGGACTTGTGTTGAAATAGTGCAAAGCAAAGCATAGAAATACGAAGTCTCTGAAGATTATCAGTGCGGCCGCGGTAAGAATTATGCGGTCCGCACCAGAAGAAGCTGAAGGTGACTGATCTCTGAAGCTTGCCAAGCGGCCACGGGAATAATTGTGCGGGCCGCGGTGGTCTCACGCGGCCATATCCATTTTTATGCAGCCCGCGAGGGCTTCTTTCTGCAATGCCACAAGGTAAGACCCAGCGCGGTCCGCGTTAATTTTTACGCGGCCCCGCTGGAGAGTAATTACAGGGTCCCACAAATTTTCTATAAATAAGGACTTAGCGAATCTGTGCAAACTTATTGCCAAATCGCATGCCAGAACCCTCAACATTCACTATTCACCTCTAAGACTAATTGTGTGCTTGCATCAAGAGTAGATTCTCCATATTCCTGGTAACAAATTCTCTAAATGATCATTAATTAGTGGTTCATTTCATTTTTTGTCAGTTCCCAGTAGCGTAGCTTCTTTGCTCTTTCGTTTTTTTACTTGAATTGACTGTTTAGGTTAGTTTATTTGTTGCTTTTAAATGCTGGGCATGAATTTTATGGTTGGTAATCGAGTAGGGACAAATTTGGAGGTAAAACTTGAACAAAATGGGCAAATGTGTAAAACCCTAGTTAGTTCCTAACCCTTCACCCAGCGCGATTCGTGGTTATTTTTATGCGGTCCGCATGACCTTAACGCGGCCGCACGATTATTGGCGCGGTCCGCAATTGACCTTGATCTCAAAAGATAGCTATTTCCAGCGCATCTATATTTGTGCGGTCCGCGCTGGACCAACGCGGCCGCACCCTCTTTTCACGTGGTCCGCGTTAGTGAGATTCAGAGTAGGTCATTTTTGTTAATTGGTGAGTGCAACCCACGGTTGTGATTACGCAGCCCGCAGTGCCTTTCACGCGGCCGCGCCCCAGAATGTGCGCTCCGCGGTGGCCTGTTCTGAGAGGTGTTTTGCAATTAGTCATGTTGTTACTCTGCACTTATTTTGAACACTTTGTACACTAGTTATGCTGCAACTAACAAAGTTAGACGTGTTTCCTTGCAGAAAATGGTTAAAATAAGAGGACGTGGTACCAAACAACCCGGCCGATGGGACTCCTCCCAAGGAGGAAAAGGAAACCAAGAAAAACTCATACCCCGGCCAAAACTTAAAACAAGGAAGCAAGTAGTCAGTGATGACAACAAGTGGGGAAGTGAGTACATACCCTCTCAGGACATCTCATCTTACTCGGGGCAAGCCTCTTCAGTACCAGCCCCACCTTCAGCGAAAGCTACACTAGTTGTACAGTCAGAGTCCTATGATGGCTCAGCAACAGGTTGAGGTGGATACTCTACCTCCCCCACAACTTCAATATCCGAGGAGAGTGCAGCAAGTGGTACCAATGGGGACGATGAGGTCCCAGGTAGGTGGGTGCCCGAGGTTGGTGGTATACAAAGAACAAGAAAAGCAGAAGTGTGGGAGGACCATTTTGTCAGTCAAGTGGCCTTCCACAAATTTCGGGAGATGTGGCCAAAATGGAAATTGATTTCAGAGAGGAGCATAATCACCTGAGACTTATTATCCATACTCCCCAATGTGCACAGGCAATTTCACACCATATTTGGGTGGGAGCATTTTAGAGATGATTTGGTTGATGCAAAAGAGCACATGGTTAAGGAGTTCTATTGAAACGTAGCCTATACCAAAAAAGACTCTGTTGTGACCAAAGTGCGTGACAAAGCTGTGGTGTTCTAGGGGAAGGCGTTGAAAAGATATGTAGGTTTCAATGACGAAGATGAGACCTAATACATAGAGAAGTTGGAGCTGAAGAAGGAAGTTCGGCCATGGTCGGCTGAATATTTGGCTCATCCGGGTGTAGTTCCGGATTGGATGCAGGTAGAGGTAAATATTTTGAGGAAGAACTTGAAATTCGAGGCTAGAGGGTGGCTCACGTTTGTATGCAACAGGCTTGACCCTACTTCTCATGACCAGACTATCCCACTCCCCTGAGCCGTGCTAATTGCATCCATCATGGCTGGCTTCCCTATCAATATGGGAAATACAATGTACAAGGAAATCACTTCAATGGGGGTGGACAGCACTTGGAATCATACCCCAACACTCTCACGATAAATTTCCAGGAATTGAACGTGAAGAAAAAGTCCTATGATGTGACAGTGTGCCCAGTTTCCCTGTTCTCATGGTTCAGCATTCAGGGTCCGGACAACCCAAAAGACAAAAAACACAAGGCATCCACCTCTGCCCCGACTGGCTAGTCTGAGGATCCAGTTGCGGTAGAGTTTACTGTCGAGCCTTCTACTACGCTCCCCTCCATTCCAGTAATCTCTGTCCCAGATGATGTGCCATCTTCCTCTGTAGGTCCTAGTTCTTCAGCTGGCCCATCAGTCCCATCTTCCCGGACCCACCCTATGACAACTCAACACTTAGCAAAGACCTTGGCTAGTTTAAACAACTAGATATCAGTTGCGACATTGTCCACATTGGCCACTTCAGTTGAGGCCCATTCTGCACTAGCCACAGTCCATATTCCTCAGTCTCTTGAGGAAACATTGAAGAAGCTCTTGGCCAACCAGGAGAAGATTATAGAGACTCAGGCTGCCTTGACTAGGACGGTAGAGTCTCATGGTGTAGCTCTAAAAGAGCTCACTCGGGAGCAAAAAAAGATGAGGAAGACACGGGCATCCAAGGAGTCGAAAATGTGGAATAATTTTTGCAAATACAAAATAGTCCCCATTCCCCCATGTCCCAAATGTGAATGACCATTCACAAATGTGAAGATCACTAGTCCGCAAATGCGACACATACTTCGCTAATCGAATTTCCAGCTGATGCTCATCTTAACAAATGCGACCATTGTCTCGCAAATGTGAGATCTGTAGATTAATACCTCCATCAATACACAGTCATACCAAATAAATCCATAACCTATCTAAATCTCATCCAAGACCCTCGAGCTCCAATCCAAATATATATACAAGTGTAATAACAACATACAAATTTTCTCGCAAGTTCAAATCATCAAAACCATATAAAAATTGAGAATCGGACATTAAAACTCAGAAACTTTCAAAGTTAAGCTCATATTTACAATTTTTCACACAAATCGGTGATACTACCTCGGATCACTCGGGACCCCAGCCAAATATTTGTACAAGTCCAAAATCATTATTCGAACCTAGCGAAATCGTCAAAATACTGATCCGATGTCATTTGTCATAAAAATTGACTGTGATCAACTCTAACCATTTTCAAAGTCAAAAACCACATTTTCTTCAAAAAGTCACATCTAAACTATTCGAAAATCGACCTAGACCACGCACGCAAGTCTTAAATTATCAACTAGAGATAAAGAAGGTCTCGAAATACAAAAGGAGAGCTAGTTCTCAAAACGACCTGTCCGGTCATTACGTTTTGTTTATATACATGTATTATACCATATATATTACATCTTTTAATAGTATATTTAAAGAATACTAAAGGTATAACACATAATTTATTTCTACTTGTTGTCACGTACTTAGTCATTAACTAAGTACACGTACGACACTTAACAACTTGCTCACGATCTCACACAACTTGCTCATTGTCTTGCTATGCTAAGTCAGCCTTACTACATTCAAGATCACTAAGAAATGTTAGAACATAGGAGAATTACCAAAGAAAGCTTTTGTATTAGAGAGAAGTTGATATTTTTGCTTAATGAGTTACAAATGAATACCTTCTATTTATACTAATCACTTAGGGGCTAGTATATAAATAATAATTGTTATACAATTCCTTTCATATTTACAAATAAGTATACCCTCTAGACTTTCCTACATGACTAGAGAATTCTAAGGCTTTCCAAAAGAGTCTTCCTACCAAGTCCATAAATGTCTAGAGTTTTTCCAAGAAAATTATCCATAGTTCTAGCATATTCCAGCAAGAGCTAGTCCCAAACTTATGTAACCATTTCATGTGGCAAAGGTTTATTCCAAGTGGCACCTACGTGGCATGATGATGTGGCAGGCCATGACACTCTCTCCCACCTAATTTTGTGCCGCCTTCAGCACAAAGCATTGACATGTACATGCGCACCTCACCTTGGCATCGCTGGAGAGTTTTGTCCATTAGCCATGATGCCTCATAGAGCTGTTTTCCTTCCCATGTCACAAGGTACTGGTCACCTTTATTCTTGCCCCATTTGTACTTTGGATGTCTATCAATGATGTTTTCAATCCTCCTCCAATCAGATGCCTCTCCTTGATGTTGGCCTAAATCTCCCCATGACTCAACCAATTCTAGCGACTTCTCCAGCATTTGTTCATGCTTCCACCTCCTATTTGGCTGCCGTCCGTGGTCTCAGCCTTGCTAGAAAACTTAAACCCTCTGCTTGGTGTATCAGATAAGACTGATAGTGTGTCATCACTTTGTAACTCTCCATCCTCTTCAACTATGTCCGCCAAAATTTTATTGCTACCACCATGATCCATTTGAATGGGGCCAAGATAGGCTTTGGAATCCCCTACGTTCGGCATAGATTCCAAGTGCATCCCTCCATGCATGCAGTCCCTCCTGTGTCACCCTTGTGTGCCTGAGAAAAATTTCCGATCCTTTATAGAAGTATCACCATCCCTTATGAACGTACTCTCTACTATTTTCTAGCCCCATTTCGTTTCTCTTGGACCCTTGTATGTTATAGGATGGCACATTGCCCCCTTGTATACCTCAACTATGCCTTTCCCATTGTCCTTGTCATTATCTTCCCCACCTCTATCGGTGTTGCTTTCTTTGGACTTGGAAGGATCCATCTTGAAGTCAACGAGCTACTTGGCTACTGCTATAGCCCTGTCCATGTTGGCTACTTGGTGTCTTCTTAACTTCTTCTTTGACTAATTTTGCAATCATCCCTGAAATGGAAAAGGGAATCTTCCTCAGATAATGGCGGGATTTGCAATATTAAGGTAGTGAACTCATGCAAATACTTCTGAATCGGGGCCATTTTGTTGTAGCTCCCTTAGTTTCCACCTAGCCTCATTCACCATATTCACCGGGCAGAATTATTTCTTCAACTCCTTCTTGAACTGCTCCCATGTCTCAATCTTTCATAGCCCGTTCTCCATGTTAGCACACTTTCAATGCCACTATAACACGACAATCTCTATGAGGTACAATACATGGGTGTTGATCTTAGCCTCACCGTCCCTCACTTTTTTGTGCATAAAGTAGTTCTCCAAGTGGCAAAGGAAGTTGTCCACTTCTAGTACATCATGAAAACCTTTGAACACCGGCAGTTTGGGAGCCTTGATCTTGGCATCCCTCAGCAAAACAACATTATTGTCTGCCTCGGTCACGCTAGCGTCGACGTGCCCCTCGAGTTCGTTTATCTTAGCCTTCATGGCATAGATAATGCTTAGCGTCTCTATGAGTCTCCACTCCAAGGTAGTGATGGTTCGTCTTAGCTATATCTCGGCATATGTGCACCCCTCTATGTTATTTTTAATACTTTCAATGTCCTCAAGAGTGTGTCCCTCAAGAACTTTAAGGGTGCCTTCCACTTTCCCCAAGCGTTGGCCAAAGATCTCGATGGTATCCATCCTCGTGTTCACAATCACCACCCACTCTTTACCGAGTGAGACATCCTCTAGCAGGACTTCCACTTCATCCTCGCTTGTTTCAATGCAAATGGTTCTTGGGATGTGATGTTTGCTTAAACTATATATATTTGTATGTATATTGCCTCATACTTTACTTTTGTTTTGTGGATTTAGGATGTGAAATGTGTTGATTTATATTGATTTGAGATGATTTTATATGTGGAAATGTTCCGAGAGCAATTAGAGACGAAATGTGAAAGAGCCAAAACTGACAAAAATATGAGAAGTGGACATTGTCGCACCATAGGCAAGGCCTAGCCTTACCTGTGGCGCCAAAACCAGAAGCAAAAATATCACAGTTCCATGAAGTGCAGCTAAAGCTAGGCAGTGTGCTAGTGACGTGAAACTTGTACTACTTTGTCCTGGAAAAGGTTATTTCGGCCATATACCTACGCAACACATATAAAAGAAAGACTAAACATATATTTTTGGAGGAAGACGCCACTTGGGAGATATCTAAAATACTTTGAAGGGGAATTCACATGTGAGAACACACGTCATGCTTGGAGGAGGCTTGTAACTAGTTTTTCTTCTCTTCTCTTCTCTTCATTTAAACTCATAGTTTATTAGTTCTAGAGTTTTAGGTGCTTCATGAACATTATATTTTGAAGCTTGAATTGTTCTTATTATTTTATCATATTGGTTTATTTGTTCAATCTTGCGCTTAATTTATTTGATTGTTTGATCACCAATTGGATACTATCTCCAAATATATGACTGAACTCGGGAGAGGAAATTCTAGGTTTCATATATGATTGAGTGGAGCAAAATCTTAACTCTGAGAGGGCGGCTTTTCGGTTAGGATAGGAATATACCTAAACGCATTGATTGGTTACTATATAGAAATTATTAATGCATTCTTGTTAATTCTAATTCCATAGGAATATAGGCAACAAATTTACTTGAATAGACGAGTTGTACTTTGGGTGAAGGCTACGAGCAATATAGACCATATTAACTAATAAACCAGATAAATTAATTAGATGATTTAAATAAAAACCCAACGGTATTGTTAGCTAACCCATAGCTCAAGAATATTCACTCACATTAAATTCGTCTCTATAATTCGCCAACTTGTTTTCTTTAATCTCTTAATTTATTGCTCTAGATTAATTTTAGTTAAATATTCATACGTTAGGATTCACTTCAATAAATTAATTGTTGGTTTAATTTAGTTGATAGTTAATTACAAGTCCATATGGGTATGATATCGAGACTTACATTACTATATTACTTATCGGCCACGTATACTTGCGTGTGCATTTGGGAGCAACAAGTTTTTGAAAATAATATTATAAAGATAATTTAAAAAAATAGTTAAAAGAATCATATATCTTAGCCTTCACATCATTGATAGTGCTTAGCGTCTCTATGAGTCTGCACTCCAAGGTAGTAATGATTCGTCTTAGCTCCATCTCGGCATGCGTGTGCCTTTCCATGTTATTTTGAATACTTTCAATGTCCTCAAGAGTTTGTCTCTCAAGAACTTCAAGGGTGACTTACACTTTCCTCAAGTGTTGGCCAAAGATCTCGACGGTGTCCATCCACGCATTCACCTTCACACCCCACTTTTTACCGAACGAGACATCCTTCGGCAGGACTTCCACTTCATCTCTGCTTGTTTCAGTAACAGATGGTTCTTGGGGTGTAAGCCCCTCGTTTAGCACAACCTTAGGCGGAACCTCCTGACTCTTTGTTGATGGCATTTCTCTTTTTGTTATAGCCGCTCTTTCTAGCAGCATCTTAGATGAAGTTGGCTTAGGTATTGATAACATTACTTTCTCTGTCGTTTGCCATTCCCTTAGTTGAGGACCTTTGCTCTGATATCACGTTATCACATGCTTAATCGTTAACTAAGTATACGTGTTGTACTTGATAACTCACTCATGATCTTGCACAACTTGCTTATGTTCTTGCAATGCCAAGTCAGTTTAACTACACCCAAGATCGCTAAGGAATGTTAGAACACAAGAGAATTACCAAAGAAAGTTTTTGTATTAGAGAAAAGTTGATTGTTTTTCTTGATGAGTTACAAATGAATGCCCCCTATTTATACTAATCACCTAGAGGCTAGTGTGTAAATAATAATTGTTCCACAAGTCCTTCAATATTTACAAATAATTACACCCTCTAGAATTTTTTACATGACTAGAACATTCCAAGGCTTTTCAAAAGAGTCTCTCTACCAAGTCCACAAATATCTAGAGCTTTCCCAAGGAAATTCTCTATAGTTCTAGAATATTCCACCAAAAGCTAGTCCCTAACTTATGTAGCCCTTTCATATGGCAAAAATATATTCCAAGTGGCACCTACGTGGCATGATGATGTGGCGGGCCATAACAATGTCATTTTACCTATTTTACCCTTAATGAGAAGCTTTTACAACTATCCAAATGTCATGTCCCCATAAAAGTTTTACACCTTAAACTTGTAACACTACAAGTTTCAAAAATCTCAGAATTTTTTATTAAACTTCGTGCCGAGTTAAATTACCTTATCTAAATTAAACGGAGGAAATATTTATGGCAGAATAACCTAAATGAAACTTGTGCCACTTTGTCATGCTGGTTCCTAAACTTAGCATTTTGCCAATTGAATATTTACACTCGTTCAAATTATGTATAATAAACGCTTATGACAGAAGGCTACTGTGAGTATAATACAATCTCCTACATGTAGAATGTCATATCATTACTAGTGCCACATAGGAAAATAAACTATTAACTTTATTTTCATTTTTTCCTTACTCCACTATCTCTTCTCCTTACCACCAACAATTCCACTGTTGTCGCCGAAAAATTCCTCCAATCCATTCTTGTAGTGTTTATTCAGTTCTAAGAGTCTTATAGTGTTCTAATGAACTAACGCTGCTGCTGATGACATATACACACAAAAAGAAATAAAAAAAAAAGCAAAATATATTTACAGTTATTAGTCTCTTTGGGGGGGGGGGGGGGGGGTAATAAAGAGAAAAAAAAAAAAAAAATGGGACATGGGTTTTGGGCAAGAACGAAAAGGGGTGCAAGTGAGGGGGCGGGGGGGAGAACGGGAAGGGGAAGAAAGAGAAAAATAAATAAAAATGGGAGATGGGTGGGAATGAACGGGAAAGGGGAAGGATAGAAAGAAAACAGGGATATTTTAAAGAAGGAAGAAGAAAAAATAGAGATATTTTAAATTTTCTCATATTTTTTGTTTCTTGCTTTTACCTTTCTTTTTTATTTTTTTATTTTTATTTTAATTATTTTTAGTATAATTTTTTGTTTACTCTCATTATGCGTGTAAAATTTATGTATTATATCCAATTCAGTTATAACGTTGTCATATAGACTTGGTCAATAGTTAAAAAGATTTAAAGTAATGTGTTTTGAAAATTACGAATATTTAAATGAAACTTTGTACCGTATTAAAATTGATATAACAAAAAGGGACAAATAAATTAAACTATTCTACTAATATTTATCATTAAAAGATGTAGTGAAATAGTCAAGATCTCTCATTCGCTAACGAGACATCTCCAATTTGACGTTTGAAATAAGCAACATCTTGATAGGAAATATTTTACTTTGTGCCTAACTGAAGGGAGTACCAAGAACATAAAACAATAGTAGTATTTGACAAAAAATTTAATTCGTTTCACCTCTACTCCAATCATGTATAGGCAAGGGTGTTCAAAATTATACCAAATACGCTCTACAAAAATGTTCAAAGTCTATTATTTTATCAATAACAAATAATAGTTTAGTTTATACGGAATATAATATTTCAACAAAAAATATTTTATTAATCGTCTTTGGACACACATAGCTTCGCTTCCTGACAAAGGTAGATCATTAATATTATGTAGGTGTTTGGACGAATCCAATAATTTTTATTTAAACTTTATATGTATATTAAAAAAATTATTATATATATATATATATATATATATATATATATATATATATATATATATATATATATATATATAATTGCAAATCTACTATACTAATAGCTTGTTTGAATGGTTGTTATATGTCGTTTCATAATGTGTCGTATTGCATTCTATTCTATCGCTGATGAATACAATGTTGGGATATTCGTTATTTTATAATATCATACACCTGTAATATGAAGAATGAACTTGTAATATTATAAAGAAAAATTATGATACAAGGTAAATATATAATATATAAAAGTAAGATAAATAATAAAATAATATTATTTAATAATAATGAAGGGTGAGATAAGAGGAAAAGACAAGGTAATGATGTGACCATGCGATAAAGGGTCAGATGAAGGGTGGTACATTTTGTCATTACTTAACAACAAATTTAACGATACGATACAATAAAATTTAAGTAACCATCGAATCAAATATTATATTTAAAGTAACAATACAATATAATACAACATGTAACAACCATCCAAATAAATTGTAAAACAATCTATAAATTTGATAACAATTTGAGAATTCATAGACTGCAAATTCTTACTTTTCAATCCGGCCCTACTAACTCCTTGTAGTAGTATTCTTGAATTCAATAATGGCATGGTGAGTAGGGGTCCATAAATGATGGGGGAATTAAGGGGGGGTCTTCGCCGAGGCCGTGTGATTGTCGTCTTTTGAGTTATGGCAGAGGGGTGCCTGATCCGCTTCTCCCGTTACCTGTTTTCTTTAATTTACTACCATCACGACAAACTCACACTTGTTAAATCTATTACAAAACTCATCATTTCTCTGCACCCAAATTTGGACCTACCATCAATATTAGATTCACAAAATTTCATGAATTTTTTAATATGTATATATAAGAAAAAAATAAACTAAAATTGCTGTTTCAAATAAACCAGTAAATTAAGTGTTAGATTCGTCCATGCTTAAGAAAATTAGGTTAGGTCATTAGATTTGTAATATCGTTTCAGATTTTCACATTTTAATTAAGTGTTAATTTGTCTCTAGGAGAAGCACAGACAATACGAAGAGATGAACAATAAGCTTCTGAATATTGACTGTGTAAAATTTTCTTACACTTCAAGTTAAAAGTTACCACAAGAAGAAGTTTGATAGTGTAAGTAAAAGTTACAATTCTGAATATTGGAGTGAAAGTTTATTTATCATGAATAAATAAGCAGTTACATTGATTCGTAACGTTCTTTGTTTATAGTAAGTCTAATTTATTAACTTAAAAAATAAAATAAGTATCTTATTATAATAGGTAAAGTACACTAAAAATGTAAATATGTACTGTCACTTACATAAGTTAAATCCTTAAAAAAATAAATAAAATTCCTATATTTTTCTTTTGTCTAGGTAGCTAGTATTAGCACCCGCGTGAATGCACGAAAACTAATCATATTAAATATTTGAATTATTTGGATTGTATGTAAATAATCTTAAAACTTAAACATTCTCGATAAATATAGATAAGCATTTAATATTAATTAAGAAAGACCACATTGAAAAAGATCAACTATTTCTAAAATCTCCTAGTTATAATTCTATATTATTTTTTGGTACCATTTCACCAATATTATTGGATCCTAAAAATAATCATGAAATAAAATAATAACTCATATTTATGGCAAAAAAAATCAAAGGTTGAGACTATGAAGGACTTTTTGGATACGACTTGACTCTTTTACTACTACTTTAACTCTTATTTGGTGTGTTGTTGTCTTTCAAAAAATATTTCTATTTTAAAATTTCAGTTTTTAAAACTTTATTTTTCAATAATAATTATTAAAGTATTATCCTTAATTCAAACCCCATCTTAATCAGCTATCTAAAAATTTAAGTAATTCTTTAGCCAATGGTTTTTTAAGTAATTGGTTATCGATTATCGGTTAATCAATTATCGATCATTATCAGTTCGGTTATCGGTTTACCCGATAAAACAAAACAATTTCGCAATATATAAAACTGTCGAGTTCTCAATTATCTAGAGCCAGAAATCAAGAAATAGATCAGATTTCTGTTGTCTTTGATAACTTTCTGATGCATAAATATAGGATTACAAAGGTGGAATGGAATATGATTGTATTGTTAATAAAATGCGATCTTGCATTCTTAAGAACGTTTAAACAGAATTTTACTGTTTAGAATTCTTAATATTCCAAAAAGAGAAACACTTGTTAAAATTATAAGTGGATAATGCAACAGCACCAAATTTATATATTTCTTGTTAAAGCCCATTTCATTTCTCATAAAACAGAATCTCCCAAAACGTTTAAAGACTAAATAAATGATTAGAACAATATCTCAAACAATAGCAGCGCGCACACACAGAGCACAACCCTCCCCCCCCCCCCCCCCCAAAAAAAAAATCAGAGCCAGAATGCTTTCACACAAACTAAGAAAAAGATGAAGATGGAGCAACTAAAACCTTACACGCGGGACTAAGTCTTGACGGGTTAACTGGTGAGGGTGTGATGCGACTGACGAGTGATGCCGGCCCGAGTCTTGACGAGATGACTTGTGACTGGTGAGGGTGTGAGCCGTGAGGTGGAGAACTGCTGAGGGCGTGAGCCGTGGTGAAACGGAGAACTGGTCAGGTTAGGTCATAGGGTTGCGGCAGAAAAATTGAGAAACTGAGAAAGAGAAACTGACTTACTCAGAATTGAGAAAGAATAGGAAATACCAATTATGAAAACCTAGTATAGTATGTATATACTTAAGGTTAGACTAGTAAATTAGTTAATTCTTATTGGGTTATCGGTTTTTACCCAATAACAGAATTGCAAACCGAACCCGAATCGATAACCCAATAAAAAAAATATTTTAACCCGTTACCGAACCGTTAACCTAATAACCCAATAAATAATTAACAATTTAAATTATCGATTTTACCTGATATATGTCCACCCCTACTTACCAGTACCTTTTTTTAGAAGAAATAATCTAGACATGTTCAGGATTGGCCACAAGTGGTGAAAATAATTGTTACAGTTTTGAAAAAGATGAAGAAATAAGTGGATGTGACATGCATGATAGTTTAGCTTAGGAGTTATTGCAAATGTTTATATAATTATTATTTTTGAGGGTATGAAGCAGCTGTAGATACTACTACTGTACCAATTTATATATATGACACTTTTCGAGATCAATTTTTTCAATTTTGACATGCATTTAGACGTTGAATTATTTAATTTTTCAAAATAATTTTATCTACTCTGAAACTATATAAAATAGTATAAATCATTTTAGTTATTTTCTTCGGTCCAAAATAAGTGATTTTTTAGCTTTTTTGGTGGTCCAAAATAAATAATTTTTTCAGATTTTAAGAATAAATTAATTATTTTTTTCATATATTCTCCTTGAAGTAAATAGTGTTGGAATATATGTTAGAGGTATTTCTGTGAGATAGTAAAGGTTAATATGGTTAATTATATTACTAATTAATGTTCAAATATGAATTTTTTAATCTGAAATATTTAAAAAATCATTGTTTTGAACCCAAAAAAATAATATTTAAAACGCATATCAAAAAACTATTATCAAAGAATAATTTATTTGACTCAAAATCCAAAAACTTTCACATAAATATAGTGAATTAGATTTCACGTGGCACGTTAATGATGAATGAGAAAGAGAGGGCCTCCGGCCTCGTATTCTGGTTTTTGTGACTACCATAATCACACTCGTCAGATTCATTATCATGACTGTTCATGACATCCAAATATATAGCTGTATAACCTTGAAATTCAACTGTAAATTTATACTAGTAGTTTTTATCTACTACTACTCCATTATCCCGGTATATTTTTTAATACACGAGTCTAGTTGGCACTTGTTTATACATTTTACTCACTAAACTAGCAATATGCATACGTTGGAGGCACGTGTTATCATGTAATGTAGTTCAATATATTTTGTAATGGACGTAAATATCAGTATTACAAATATCAATGCTTGAAATACTCCATTAGTAATACATGCTCAATAAACTACGACTATGGTCTAAGGGAGTTGAGGTCTAGTCTTTCTGAGTTCTGTGTATCTGCAAATCTGCATGCATCATATAACATCCATAAATATTTACTTACTCTGCTTGCAAAGTCTGGGGAATAATGAGTCAGTAAAACGAAGAAGGGTTCAATTTCCAATAACCTCTCTCTTTCTCTCCAGCTCACTCCTTCATTAATATATGAGTGATGAGTACTTATGACAGAATTTTGGTTTTCCCATATATGTGATGGTGCACTGTATGCCCCACTAACCTGCTCTTTTGACCCTCATCAGGCCAAAGGGTCCTCCTTTGTTATATTCCCAAAATTTCTTATACCAGACATAGAAGTTCGATCAAACGCACCATTAAATAAATTATATTTTATTTCAAAATTATGATCCCTTATTCTTGTAACCAAACAACCTCTAAGCGTTTATACTTGTTCAGCCAAAGAAAATAGCAGAGTTAGTAACCTTAGTTGTCCTGATGATATTATCTACATTCGTACCGCTTCTCGTGAAGCACATTCAGCATCCAACCAAGTCTTTGACTAGGAAATTCCCTCTACTGCTGGCAGGCTGCCCGGCCCGTGAGCATTGTGGGAACAGACTTTCAAGTTAGCGCTGTGTCATAACGTAAAACTGGGGTGGGACTTGATGGAACGTCGAGCAAGTCATGTTATTTGACTATACATGCTAATAAGGTTGTTTAAGCATGCATGTAAAGTACGAATAAAGTCCTATATTCAATTCGTATGAAAAATAGCTAATGAAAATTCAGCAAACTAATGTCTGAAAATCCAACGCATCAATGACAGTCATGAGTCTCCAAAGACTAAAACTAAAGTAATGTCTTCGATGCATTCTCATGTTTTATATATTTTTATTTGAAATCTATTTTTTTTAACTTTTTGAGATGTAAAGTAATTAATAATTTCTTTTATAAATCATTTAATTACTCTTAGGATATTGTTGATCTTAGGAAATAAAACTAGATTCAAAATGTTGATAACTTGATATCGAAATAATTATTTGATTTTTTAATATATTTGTTGTAATTTTTGAAATCTGCAGAGGAGAAAAATTAAGAATGTGCAATAAAGCATATCCAATAATATTTTGCAGCTCTTATTTTTTATTGGAAAAAATAATAAACATTTTTTACAAAACAATATAGCTTATCGAAAACATGAACTTTTGCAGAAAACTAAGAAAGAAAAAAAATAAGAGTATAGTACATGTTATCTGATGAGAAATATAAAAAATGAGATTTGGACTGTTAGTTTTTATGAGTCCACAAAACTATAGAGTGTCTGGTCCGCTATGAGTTTCCACTGAGAATACTAATGAAATAGTAAGCATGAGATTTTTACGTGAAAAAATTCTACTCAAGGGGACAAAAACTACAACCTACACTTGTAGACTTTCAACTTCACCAACTTGTAAAATCTATATTACAAGCCATTTTGTAATGACTCTATTACAAAAATTTCAATGAACTAACTTGTGATACACTTACCACAAGCCACTTTGTCACTCACTAATTACAAAGACTTTAACTTATGACAAACTCTAGTCACAACACAAACTCAGAAAGTTTATGGTTTTACAAAGGGATTCTTAAGCACGTTTCTATCTAAGCAATTTAGGAATTACAATAAGAACAATCACAAAGTTACAACTCAACTAAGGACAACAGAATATTCAATTTAGAAACTGGTCCATAGTAGCGTTTAACTTTGTTCTTCAAGCTCTTGAGAATTAAAATCACTGTTTGCAGAAGCCTTGAATGCTTGAAGTAAATTCTCAAATGCTCAAGTGATGTTTTATTATAATGTTATTGTTAATACACCCTTGATGATATCACTTGACTGATGTAAGCACTTGGTAGGTCAAAGGCAAGTGACTGCAAAAATGCTCATTGTGTGAACAGTTTTGGTGGTAGTTACTTTCCAACTGTGCGTAGTTGATTTTCATACTTCTGTCAGGAAAATACATGGAATCAGGTCCTTGACTTATTTCTCTATTTCCTACACTTGCACTAGTTCATATTAGTTAGAATTCAGGCTGGAATCCGTTCATTTGTAATGTGTACCAAGTGTGTCAGGTTCCCTATCTGGTTCTTGAAAGTAAGTTTGATGGATCATGAAAACATAAGGTAAAGACATTGAAAACCCATCAATTTTTTTCCTTTTTTGATGGTGACAAACTTAGCATTGATAATATGTATTTAGAGCAAAGATAACCAGATGAAGTAATAGGAACTTCACAAGTTCCCCTTAACTTTATATTTCTCCCTTAATCAGATCATTATACAGTTTATGTTTCAATTCTATGCTTCTCCCTTTTGGCATCAAATAAAAAAATACAAGCAGGCAAATATCATAAAGAAGTCTAGCGTAGCTAACTCATGCCACATATGTGTGCACAACATGATAAAGAATAGAAATAGAGAATTCATGCAATGAGATAACAGAAGAGGATAGATTTTATATATATAAGACATATGCCTTTGTTTAAAAAGAAAAAGAAGAATTGGATTGTTAAAAAACGGGAGAAGTATTATTACATCCCAACCGCATCAAACACAAAGAAACAAATCACTTGCCAAGTAATAGAAACTAAACGAGAACAATCCATAAACTTGTCACTAAATGGGTTACTTAGGGGGCACTAGGAGTAGAGGGCTTGGAAGCTGCAGGAAGAGTTAGGAGAACTAGGTCTATTCGCGCATTGGCTGACTTTTGCCCATTGAGCAGTTTTGCTTTCAGGTTCTTCACTTGTGCCCTAAGATCGGCATTTTCTTTTGTCAATGAGCCACTTTCTCATTTGACTATGGAGCCCCTTCGGCCTGCTGACCTTCCAAGATAGCATTCCTTGCTTTTTCAACCTTCGAATCTCCTTGGTTGCACTATTTTGAGCATTAATGAGCTGTTAGATGATTGATGTACTGCCTAATCCCCCATTTTTTCTCTATGCACTCACATTCTTCCACCATTTTCTGTGAGAAAGTTTTCTTCTTATTTCACGCCTTTCCTTGCCCCAACGACACCTTAAAAAATTTAAACACTTGCATAAGCAGAAACCCGTATGGAAGACCATAATTACCATTCTTGAAGGTTGCGACTTTTTGCATGTGTTCGATCATGATAGCAGACAAGTTGACAGGAATAAAATCATACAGTTGATCCATTAAAAACATGTCAGACTTAGAGGTCATAGACCTCCTCTCAACATAAGGCAACAGAACTTTATTTACCATCTCGAAAAGTAACTGATAAATAGGGAGTAATTCCATCTTGTGGATCTGGTCCCCCTTTTGGTTCGCATTATCCTTTACCACACCATTCCGGAAATTATACTGACAAGCATCATTCATTCTCGACACACCATCCCTAGGGACCTTGAATATATCCCCAAGCAAACTCACGGCAAACACAATGTCCACATTATTCACTAAGGCACAAATATGGTCGGTATCAACAACGAACAGGCTAGCATAAAAGCTTTAATTTGAAACATATGCAACCATCATTGAAACTCAACCATTGAAAGAACTCGATGCATACCAGCCATATCAGAGATTGATGGGTCAAAAGTACGACCCAGTAGAACATTTTGGTGCCTTAGATGGTCTGAATCAGAACTACTTTCACTCCTCAGCTTTTTCACAAAACCATGTTCCTTAACGGTTTTAGATTTTCGTTTACCAAGATTCACACCCCTTGATTTTGCTTTTCCCTTAGACTTGACTAGCAAGTTCTCATCAGAAGTAGAGAACTCACTGAGAATATTTTTCAACTTGGAACTAGGGGATGTAATATGCTCTATAGAAGCAGATGTTTTCTTCTTCTAGGACCTTGTCACTAGGGAACTAGGTTCCTTGGTTGTTTCCTCTTCAACCTCTACTATTAGAACGGCCTTGTCACACATAATAACATTGTCTTTCACCAATATCCTCTTGTTCTTTTTATTTGCTTTTTTTGCTTTTTTTAAGAGAAGATCATAGGCTACATTTGCTTGCAACCTAGTAGTAGGTTGCTTCCTAGACTATGAAAGCATCAACAACAAGGTTGTCTAGATCTCCTCATAACTGGACCTCATCTCAGGGACTTAAATATCCAAGGGCGCAACAGCAAATGCAAGAGCAGAACTGTCCTGGGAGTGAGAAACCTAACCTGTTTTCTCCAGAGAGCGGTCAGGTTACTCACGAGAAAGCCCAATAGTTTGTTCTAGTGCAGACCCCTCAACAACCACCATGGCTCCTCCTTCCTCCGTACCCTATATCTCGTTCTTCCGAGAGATTATCTCATACAGAACACGGTCAGCAGATACCATAATAATGGTCACAATTTTTTCTTCCTCAATAAGCTCCGTGTCCACCATATAATCTGAAACAACGATGGCAGAAACCTCTTTAACCTCAAGATTCTTACCTAATTCTCCACTCTTCCTTTGACCAACGGGAACCTCAGAAGATACAAAAGAAGGATCAACAATTTTGGGGGTTCCAAAGATAGTCGTATCATAATTGGAGGGAAACGAAAATCTGGGTTAGGATTACAGAAGAGTCATTTAGGACGGAGGGCTTAATGGGTTCTTTAGTGTTTGAGACGACTGAGAAAGGAATTTCGGAGTTGATGTCAACCATTGAAGAGATAAGAAGAAAAGTCTTTGGAGAGGTTCTAATAGAGGAATATGGTATGCGAGGAGGAGAGAATGGTTTTTAAAGGAGAGAGCATAATTATAAAGAGAGAGATAGGAACCGTTCTAAAACGGAGGTTGTACTTTGGAAAGATGCAACATTTCAAAGAGATATAGAATGATTTGAGGTGAAGGGACGTGACAGCAGGGTCCGAAAAAGGTGGATGACATGGCAATTGATATTTGTATCTTTTCAAGATGTGTATTAAAAATTGCACATAACTACTAGCCTTTGGTAAAATAAAAAGTTCTTGACCTATCATTGAAAATTTCAATCCTCTTATATCATCCATGCAATGCATCTACAGTTTCTATACTCATCATGTGTGTTTACCTGCAACGATATTAAAGTGAGTTAGGCTTGGCCAGAAAATACTTTAGATAGTTTTACCTGAAAGTGATTTTCATAGTCAATTGATGAAGAATTATGTTCTCAATTGGGCTTTAATAGCCCCAGCTTCACCCAGTTTCTTTCAAAATGTTCCCTACTTAAGGCTTCAGTGAAGATATATGTAATTTGGTCTTGTATGCTGCATAACTTCATACATATCAGCCATTTCTTCACATTGTCCCTCAGAAAATTATGTCTCACATCAATATGTTTGGTTCTTTTGTGTTAAAATGGATTCTTGGCCATGTTGAATGCACTGGTGTTATCACATAGAAGAGGCATACACTTAGTAAATACCCTAAAATCCTCCAGTTGCTGCTTAATCCATAGGAGTTGAGCACAACAGAATGTTGCAGGTGCATATTCTACTCCAATTTTTGAAAGAGCCATTGAGTTTTTCTTCCTTGTGCCCCAAAAGATGAGACAAGGTCCTAAAAAGTGAGCCATTCCAAAGTGCTTTTCCTGTCCACAAGAGAACCTGCATAGTCAGCATCAGCATACCCAATGAAATTAAAACTGTCACCTGAGAGGTAATATAGTACCGGGTCTTGCGTACCCTTAAGGTATCTCAAAATTCTTTTGGCAACATTCAAATGAGATTCCTTAGGATTTGATTGAAACCTTGCACATAGTCCCACACTGGACAAATGAGATTCATTAGCATTCAAATGAGATTCCTTGGGTCTTCTTGTAGTGAGATAGAGAAGAGACCCAATAACGCCTCTGTACATAGTTTGACTCCCAGGAGATCCAGTTTCATCCATGTCCAGTCTTGTAGTCGTTGCAATGGGAGCTTCTATTCAATTTTGGTACTTCCATGTCAAACCTCTTCAAGAGCTTCTTAATGTATTTATGCTAATAAATTAATGTACCTTGTATATACTACTTCACTTGAAGACCCAAGAAGAAATTCAGCTCCCTTATCATGCTTATTTCAAACTCACTTCCTATGAGTTTTGCAAATTCCTCGCACAGATAGTCAGTTGTTGCCCCAAAAAGGATATCATCAACATAGACCTAAACAATGAGCAGGTTCCTTCCCTGTTTCTTCAAGAACAAGGTGTTGTTAATTTTCCCTCTTTTAACCCATTTTCCAAGAGGAATTTTGGCATCCTTCCATACCTATCTCGAGGAGCCTGCTTCAACCCATACAATGTTTTGTCCAGTTTAAACACATAGTCAGGATGTTCATGACATTCAAACCCTGGAGTTTGCTTCACATAGACTTCTTCCTTAAGAAGTCCATTCAGAAATGCACTTTTGACATCCATTTGGAACAGGGTGAATCCCATATGAGATGCAAAAGCGATAACGATTCTAATAGCTTACACGCGAGCGACCGGAGCTAATGTTTCATCATTATCAATCCCTTCCTCCTGATTGTATCCTTAAACCAATATCCAGGCCTTATTCCTTGTAGTGTTTACTGTCTGTTTCCACCATTATTGATGTATATGGTAGTGATAGCTTCGGAGGACCATGTCCACTTTAGGGACTTTTCAAGATCAATTTTTACTCTTTCCATTTCAGCTTGGAGATACTTGTTTTTTCTCAAATTTAACACATAGACTAGTTCTCACAGCCTTCAACTCGTTTTCAAGCCTAATGTGTTCCTTACTAGATACCTTTTTTGCTTTTCCATAATTTCAAGGTTTTGACTCAATCCCTAGTCCCTCAATTTTTTCCCTGAGATATGTAATCACTACTAAGAGATCATCTCTTTCTTCTTCAATCTCAGTCACTCTCTTCATTAAGTCTTCTCTTTATTTTCTGAAGTTTTCAATAGTTTCCTTATGGTTAACAATTACAACTATTAAGTCATCTCTTTCATGTTCTATGTTAGCAATTTTCTTGGTTAAAACAATTTTTTCTTTCTCCAACTCGCAAATGGTATCCATTAGATCAACTACACACACTACCAGATCATCTCTAGTTTATTCAGCTTCTCCTATCTCTAAGGTCAAGTCATCTTTATCCTCCACAAGACTATGATAGGCATCAATCAATACACTACCTAAAGATATGCGTTTCTTAGGGGAGTATAATTTTAGATTTCTCTAAACATCCCTGAAATTGACCTCATTATTGGCATCGTTTTCATCAACATCTGATTGGGCCATCAAGGCAAATATTGAATCATATTAATTTTCTTTACTTTCAACTGCCATCATGGAATCGTTGCCTGCATCAATTTCATTTTCAGACTCACTAGAGGAATCTCACCATGTTGTAAGAGCCCGTTTCACTACATTGTCACCATATCTCTTCTTCTTGAAGTCCTTGTCAGGAACCGAGTTCCTCTTGGCTTCTTTCTCAGTATTGTACTTGGAGTACTCTTGATTCAGTAGAGAACGGTCTTTGATGATGTGTCCAGGCTTCTCACACTTATGGCAGAGATCGTAGTTATTTGGTTTGCTGGAGTTACGCCTTTTTAGTATTCCTCCATTCTATCTACCATCTTTTACAATCTTTTAGTTAAGTAGGCCATGTCATTGTCCTCCTCACTCGAATCATTGCTATCAGCTTTGAGTACCAGGTTCTTTTCTTTCTTTGGTTGTCTTCTTTCACACTCTATCTTCCTCTTCATCTCATAGGTCTTCTGATTTCCAACCAGCTCGTCTATGGTCAGTTCCTGCATGTCCTTTGTTTTAGTAATAGCATTTACCTTGCTTTCCCAAGAACTGGGCAAAATACTGAGAATATTTTTCACTAGCTTGTTCCTAGGAAAGGTTTCACCAAGTGAATGTAACTCATTATGATGGAGGTAAATCTTGTGAGCATCGTCCTTCATCCTAAAGAGTTCATACTCGGTAGTAAGCATATCGATCTTAGATTCCTTTACTTGAGTGGTTTCCTCGTGTGTTGTTTGTAGAGCTTCCCATACCTCCTTTTCCGTTTCACAAGTAGAGATTCTATTGTATTCACCAGGTCCTTCCCACAGTTATGGCAGTCACTTTTCAACTGTGCGCACTTGACTTTCGTACTGCTGTCAGGGAAACACAAGAGATCAGGTCCTTGACTTGTTTCTCTATTTTCTATACTTGCAGTATTTCACATTAGCTAAAGTCCAGGCCGAAATCCGTTCATTTGTAATATGTATCATGTGTGTTAGGTTCCCTATCTGGTTCTTGACAGTAAGTTTGTTAGATCATCAAAACATATGGCAATGACATTAAAAACCCATTATGGACAGGTAGAGATATTAAAATAGAGACTCAAAAAGTGTGTTTCACGTTTTCTACTGAGAAATATAAAAAGAGAAAGATAATGTAGGTATTTCACTAATGATGTCAATTGGAAAATATAAATAGCATAATTTCATATTCCGAGTAAGGGTTTTAGGTTTCTTCAATTTTTGCTCAAACAATTATATCAATAACAAACTAAAAATTGTCTTTACTTTTTATGAAAGATTTTACTTTTCTATTTTTAATACTCAATATTTTTTTTAAAATATTAACTTATAAATTTATTATTGATAAAAGTTGGGCTTCACATCCAAATTTATTAACCTACTTTAATAAGATATTTCGGGTTTGAGCCCTATGGATGATATCATGTTAAAGTGTGTTTCAATACAAATTCAAATGAGTCGGGGCTTCAATATAATACCAAAACACAAGTACAAATAACAAAAATGAAAAAGAAAAAAAAATGGGGCCCCAAAATTTTTTGGGCCCAAAGAAATTGCTTTAGCTGCTTGACCCTCTAGCCGCCCCTGACACATGCACACTCAACACCTGCCATACGACGTTGTAAGTCGCAATCGGCTAAGTATCTCCAAGGGTACCCAACAAGTATTGTTTATCACACTTTACGTGGAGGGAAAGACTTTTGTGAACTAAACAATTACAATAAGAATGCAATAAATATAACGTGCAATTAAACAAATTAACACTGAAGTGTGAAAGTTGAACTGAAACATAAAATTTGATTTAAGTTCTGATAGTTTGATATAGTTGAATTTCTTATTCTGAAAATTTTATCTAACATGCAATAATACGTGCCAGCAAGTGTGAGAATGGCTGGCCTTATACTCGACCCTGGCGACTTTTAAACTCGGGGAGGTTGTCCACTTCTCTCAAACACATACTCAGAATAAACAGAAGCGCCTACAAGTGTGTGGATGGTTTGCCCATTTCCTGACCCCTGGTGGCTTTTACGCTTGGGGAGGTTGGTCACTTCTCCCAAACACATAAATCAAAAAATGTGAAGGACGTACAAGTATAGGGTAGCTAACCCCATCCACCATATTATCATATTTGTCCCAAAGTCAGCTAGCTGCTTTGCCCAGGGGCATCACATTAGGGCAGTTCTCGGCAGAATCAGATTTTTGCTCGGCTATTATCTAGTAAGATTTTCACAATTTGTGTAAAATGTAAAAATAACGAACAGTTTGAATTTCTGAAAACTATATCAGAGAATTTTTCATTTAATATAGCTCATATATACCTCAATTCGTTATACATTCAAAGTTATGTTTGTTTGAAATTGGAGAATATTGTTTGACTCAAAAGATATCACAACCTCTTGAACAAATCAATCAAAGAAAATGAAGAGCTAAATCTTAGTTGAGTATAATTTTCTCTGACCTTGCACTTCGGAGCAACCTGCTTCTCTTGAGGATACATCTTCTTCTGATGAAAAGAAGGAGATGGAGAAGCGGGAACGCTCAAATCGCATGAGTCAAATGATCATGAAACGTGCAATTCCAGAATCTTTTAGGGGCACTATGAATGATGAAAATAATGCCAAAGTTTTCCTTGAAAACCTTGAAAGCGTTTTGCACAAAACGAAAAGGCGGAAACAAGTACTCTTTTGAGTAAACTTGTTTCCATGAGGTATAAAGGCAAGGGAAACATAAGGGAGTACATTTTGGAAATGTCTCATCTTGCTTCGAAACTGAAGTCACTCAAGCTGGAATTACTTGAGGAACTGCTTGTGTACTTAGTTTTGATCTCTCTTCCTGCACACTTTAATCAGTTTAAGGTTAGTTACAACTGCCTGAAGGAGAAATGGACTCTTAATGAGCTCATTTCGCATTGTGTGCAAGAGGAGGAAAGGATAAAGCAAGATAAGACAGAAAGTGCTCATATGGCATCCTCTTCTAAAGATAATAAAAAGAGGAAAGGTAAGGAAGTTGCGGTTGCAAGGCCCCAGAAGAAGCAAAATAAGGAACCTAAGGTTGAAACTACAGAATCAGGTTGCTTCTTCTGTAAGGGGACTAATCACATGAAGAAAGATTGTACCAAGTACCACGCTTGGCGTGCGAAAAAAGGTACATCTCTTTCTCTTGTTTGTTCTGAAGTTAATTTAATTTCGGTACCTAAGGATACTTGGTGGGTAGATTCGGCTGCTACTACTCACATAAGTATATCTATGCAAGGTTGCCTGAACTGCCGAAAACCAAATGATGGTGAAAGATACATCTATGTGGGTGATGGCAAGAAGGTGCAAGTTGATGCTATTGGAAAATTTAGGCTGTTGTTTAAGACTGGTTTTTATTAAGATTTGAATGAGACTTTTGTTGTACCGTCTTTTAGACGGAATTTAATTTCTGTCCCCAAATTGGACATATCCGGTTATTCATGTTCATTTGGTGACAATAAAGTTAGTCTCTTTCAAAATTCAAATCTTATCGGTACTGGTCTTTTATCAACATATGATAGCCTATATTTGGTTGATATAATAACCTCACATAATGAAACTTTGCATACAAGTTCAAGTGGTACCAAAAGAAAATTAACTAATGAGAATTCGTTATCACTCTGGCACAAATGTTTGGGTCACATATCCATTCAAAGAATTCAGAAACTCGTGTCAGATGGAATTCTTGATTCTCTTGATTCCTCAAATTCGGATATTTGTGTTGAGTGTATCAAGGAAAAACAAACAAACAAGACGAGATTAGGTGCTAAGAGAGCTTCAGATGTCTTAGAATTGATACATACAGATATTTGTGGGCCATTCCCTACTCCTTGTAGGAATGGTCAACAATACTTTATCACATTCATAGACGATTACTCTCGTTATGGGTACCTATATCTTATTCATGAAAAGTCCCAATCCATAGACGTGTTCAAATCATACAAGGCTGAAGTTGAAAATCAACTAAGCAAAAGGATTAAATCCGTTAGATCTGACCGTAGTGGTGAATACTATGGTAGATATGATGGTTCAGGTGAACAACGTCCAGGGCCATTTGCTAAATTCCTAGATGAGTGTGGGATCGTCCCTCAGTATACTATGCCAGGCAGTCCTACTATGAATGGTGTAGCTGAGAGACGAAATCGGACCCTTAAGGATATGGTAAGAAGTATGATTTGTCGTACTACTTTGCCAGACTCACTCTGGGGAGAAGCATTAAAAACCGCTGCTTATATTCTTAATAGAGTTCCAACTAAAGCTACAATCAAAACCCCATATGAACTTTGGACTGGGAATAAACCCAGTATTAAGCACTTACACATTTGGGGTTGTCCAGCTGAGGCAAGACCTTATAGGCCGAAAGAAAAGAAACTGGATGCTAAAACGGTTAGTAGCTATTTTGTTGGATACTCTGAAAGATCCAGGGGGTTTAAGTTTTATGATCCCACTTTTAGAACAATTTTGAGACAGGTAATGCTAGGTTTTTTGAGGATATTGAGTTTGGGGGGTGGGGAGATAAAGTTATTAGAGATTTTGTCTTTGAGGAAGAACATGTGTCTTTCCCTCAAGTTGTTGATCTTGGTCAGGGTGTTCTCATTCCTGACACGGATCACACAACTCCAGTAACCTTAGTTAATGATGGGCTAACTAAGGTTACATACATGTAACCATGGTTACATGCTTATGACTTTTGAGTTTCATAACTCATATGTTATAAGAGGGGGGTTATGGTTCCCATAAGAATGCAAGACATTCTCTTCTTCCTCCCATTGAAACTAGAGAGCATTTTGGTCTTGCATATCAAGTGGAAAACCAATCCTAACATGTTCTTTGAGGAAGAACATGTGTCTTTCCCTCAAGTTGTTGATCTTGGTCAGGTGTTCTCATTCCTGACACGGATCACACAACTCCAGTTCAAGACAATCTCGAAAATCTCCCCAATCAAGTTCCTGATATTACTAATGAAAATCAAACTCAACAACCTCAAGAAACTGAAGTGCCATTAAGGAGATCCACTAGAGAGAGGAGAAATGCAATTCCGGATGATTATTTTGTATTTCTCCAAGAACAAGAAAGTGATATTGGACTTGAGGAAGATGATCTAATCAACTTCCGTCAAGTCATTAAGGGTTCTAACTCTCAAAAGTGGATTGATGCCATGAATGATGAGATGAAGTCTATGAGCGATAACGGCGTTTGGGAGCTTGTTACATTGCCCGAAGGTATTAAACCGATTGGTTGTAAATGGATATTTAAAACCAAGAGGGATTCAGGGGGCAATGTCATTAAGTATAAAGCTCGTCTTGTCGCAAAAGGCTACACTCAAAAGGAAGGAATTGATTATAAAGAGACTTTCTCTCCAGTTTCATCGAAAGACTCTTTCAGGACTATAATGGCACTAGTAGCACATTTTGATCTTGAACTTCATCAGATGGATGTTAAGACAACGTTTCTCAATGGTGACATTGAGGAAACAATTTATATGGTGCAACCTGAAAACTTTGTTTCGGAAAAATCAAAGAAAAGGGTTTGCAAATTAAAGAAATCCATCTATGGGCTCAAGCAGGCTTCCCGTCAATGGTATTATAAGTTTCATGCAGTCATTACATCTTTTGGTTTTGAACCGAATATTGCTGATGACTGTATATACCATAAGTTCAGTGGGAGTAAGTATATTTTTCTGGTTTTATATGTCGATGACATACTGCTTGCCTGTAATGATATAGCATTATTGCATGAAACTAAGAAATTTCTTTCAAAGAAATTTGAAATGAAAGATCTTGGTGATGCCTCTTTTGTATTAGGAATTCAGATACAACGAGATCGCTCCAAAGGTGTTCTCGGTCTGTCACAAAAGGGCTATATCGATAAGGTTCTTAAAAGATTTGGCATGCAGGATTGTAAACCAGGCAACACCCCTGTTGCTAAGGGAGACAAGTTTAGTCTCAAACAGTGCCCAAATAATAATTTTGAAACTATGAAAATGGAAAAGACACCTTATGCTTCGGCTGTAGGTAGTCCGATGTATGCTCAGGTATGTACACGACCTGATATAGCATACATTGTTGGGATGCTAGGCAGATATCTAATCAATCCGGGAATGGATAATTGGAAGGCAGCCAAAAGGGTCATGAGGTACTTACAGAGAACAAAGGATTACATGCTTACATATCGGAGATCGGACCAGCTTGAGATCATCGGGTATACCGACTCCGATTTTGCTGGATGTCAGGATAGTCTGAAGTCTACATCAGGCTATATTTACATGCTTACTGGCGGTGCTATCTCTTGGAGAAGCATCAAGCAAACTCTTACGGCCACTTCCACTATGGAAGCGGAATTCATGGCATGTTATGAAGCATCCAATGAGGCATTATGGCTGCGGAATTTTGTTAGTGGACTGCGCATAGTTGACAGCATTAAAAAGCCACTTAGGCTATTATGCGACAACAGATCAGCAGTCCTTTATGCTAACAACAGTAGTAGTTTGACCAAAGCAAAACATATGGACGTCAAATTTCGGGTTGTTAAAGAAAGAGTACAGAATGGACAATTGTGCATAGAGCACATAAGTACAAACTCCATGTTGCGGATCCGCTCACTAAGGAATTGACACCAAAAGTATTTCATGAGCATATTGCTTGCATGGGTGTCAAATCAGTTAAGGATTATGAATTTTAGTGGGAGTTTGTATTATACAATTATGTATTGTCCATTACATTCAGTAATTCAGTTTTAAGGTTATATCTGCAGATATTCAGTTTTAAAGTTTTATGTACTCTTAAGGTTTATGATTGATCTCAATAAAGAGAACCAGTTGGAAATAGACATTCTATTTCAGATCACACTTTATGTTATTTCCATGCTACACACCTATACTTGATCCATGTCGTTGGTTATATTGATATACGTGATCTATGTTGGTTCTAGTTACGCAAGAGTAACTAAGAGCTCTTAGATCCTATGTTGGTATGATTGATGGACCGGATTGTTCATGACAATTTTATTATGATAGCAATTCTGAGCTCATAAGGTTATAATGTAACATATAATGCTAAGGTTTGTACATATGTATGAGTATCTCGTCCAAGTGGGAGATTGTTAGATATATGGACTTATATCTACATACATATGAACAATATATGGATTAATTATATGTTATGTGCTATCTTTTGGTTTGGCCTAAATTGGTGGTCTTATGGACATTGTTAAGGGGACCAATATATTGTCATATAAAGTGTAGGACTAATGTGTAGATACCCAAAAGGGTAACCTTAGTAATGATGGGCTAACTAAGGTTACATACATGTAACTATGGTTACATGCTTATGACTTTTGAGTTTCATAACTCATATGTTATAAGAGGGGGGTTATGGTTCCCATAAGAATGCAAGACATTCTCTTCTTCCTCCCATTGAAACTAAAGAGCATTTTGGTCTTGCATATCAAGTGGAAAACTAATCCTCAATTTTTGGTCTTGGATATATTCTTGTGAAAGCAAAACTTCAAGACAATCTTAAAGGAAGGATCAAGGAGCTTCTCAAAGGCACACTTTGGACAATCTTCAAGAAGGACTAAAGATTTCCACTTATGGATTCAGGTACGCTTCCGCTTATGTTGTTATTCCAAGTAATTCGATATGAAGGCTAAAGTGTTTTATTTGGATTCAATCCAACAAAAACAAGAATTGCTTCTCGCGGGAATCATCAACTTTCCCGGCTGGTAATATAGCAAGGAAGACCATGTAAAATGAAAAAGTAAAAAAATGAATAAAAAAGAAGATATTAATAGAGAAAGGATAGAAAAAAAGGGGTAGAAAAAAAGAAAAGGAAAGGGCAGCAGCTAGCTGGAAATGTTAAAATGGCGGATGGAGTAATAAGGCAGAAACAAGAAAGAGAATAAAAGAAAAGAAAAAGAAGAAAGAGAAAAAATAAAAAAATAAAAAAAATGAACTTTTAGAGCTTTCCCTTGCGATCGTCAGGTGCAAATCAAAGTAAGTGTCACATCAGCTTAAAAAATGGTACTTATTACACTTGTAACAGATGGAAGTGGGTCATAGAACTCCCGCAAAGTATGAGGGTGCAACTGATAAAGTGTGACAACTCCGATGGTAATTATGTGTTTTTCCTTTAAAATACAAAGGTTTGCCATTTCTTTTTGTAGGGGGAATGAATGTTGCAACATTTCTGTAGTTGCAGTTGGGAAGTCTTTATTTTATTGTACCCTATTAGCTATGCACTTTGCCTTAACCTACATATAGCACTACATTTTTCTTGCTTTGATAACTGCTTGGAGACAATAAAAGCCATGTTTATCTTTTATCTGAGACACTCAATTTTTGTCTTACTCGTAGATCATTGGGTGGCAAGGACAGCTGCTGATGAAGTTTTGCAGCTTGATGTATAAGATTAAGTGATAGAATTGCTGCTTACTGCGGGTGTGCATTTTCGTTGAACAGATATGAAGATATTCTCTTCTTGTGCTGCCATTTCCGAATGTATACTAGTTATGTATGTCTAACCTTGTTTTTACCCAAAAAAAAAAAGACTGCTTTCTTGTTCATATTTCCTAGGTGGTTAAAAATTGCGCTTTGTTTTGGATTGAATGTCCGAGACGTGTGGGTTGGACTTTTTCTTCTATATACACTTGTATTGTGAAGAACTTTGCTTTTGTCCTTTTTGGTGAAAAGAGCAATCGGCATTAGGTAAAAAATATTGGATACGGGTAAGTGAGGGAGGTAATTTCCTGCACAGTCCCACCTCCGCGTGTCCTTGTCCCTTGCAATTCTTAACATTTAGACACAATAGAGGGTTTGCACAACCTGTATTTATGCCTCATGTGCCTTGGTGTATGCTCTTTGCTGATGATGTAATATTGATAGACGAGACGAGGGCCGGTGTTAGTGAAAGGTTGGAGATATGGAGACAGACCCTCGAGTCTAAGGGTTTCAAAATAAGCAGATCTAAGACAGAATATCTGGAGTGCAAGTTTGGCGACGGGCCGAGTGGGGTAGGCGGGGAAGTGATGCTTGGTTATCAGGCCATCGCCAAGAGGGACAGTGTTAGATACCTTGGGTCTGTGATTCAGGGGGACGGAGAGATTGACGGGGACGTCACCCATCGGATTGGAGCGGGGTGGTCAAAGTGGAGGCTCGCTTCAGGGGTCCTCTGTGACAAGAAAATTCCACACAAACTCAAGGGGAAATTCTACAGAGCCGTGGTTAGGCCTGCGATGTTATGTGGGGCGGAGTGCTGGCCCGTGAAGAACTCGCATGTTCAGAGAATGAAGGTTGCGGAGATGAGGATGCTTAGGTGGATGTGTGGGCACACCATGCTGGATAAGATCAAGAATGAAGTTATTCGACAGAAGGTAGGGGTGGCCCCGGTGGACGAGAAGATGCGAGAAGCGCGACTGAGGTGGTTCGGGCATGTTCGGAGGAGGGCCCTCGATGCCCCGGTGAGGAGCTGCGAGCGGCTGGAGATTGTTGGTGGTCGGCGAGGGAGAGGGAGGCCTAAGAAGCATTGGGGAGAGGTTATTAGGCAGGACATGACCAGATTGCAGGTTACCGAGGGCATGACCCTTGATAGGGGCTTTTGGAGGTCTAGAATCAGGATTGTAGGCTAGGGGCTCCTAGACTCCTTCGTTCGCATCTCTCGGGGTTGGGTGTGGGATAGTAGGGTTACCCGTAGGTGATTAGTGTTTTAGCTTATGTCTCCATATGGTTGTTAATATGGTAGTTACTGTTTGTTATTATTGCATGCGACTGTATTTATGTTGCTTATGTTTTCATGACTACTTACATTATTATTGCAGGAGTACCTATGCTTTATTATTTTGTTTTGTTTTGCTTGTGTTTCTAATTTTACCTTTGTTTTCGTAATGCAGCTTTCCCTCTTTTTATCCTACACGCCGAGGGTCGTTTGGAAACAGCCTCTCTGCCCTTACGGGCAGGTGTAAGGCTCGTCTACATATTACCCTCCCCATATCCCACATGGTGGGATAACTGGGTAGTTATTGTTGTTGTTGTTGTTACACTGGCTTACTGCATAAGTTTATAATATTTTTGCTTACTTATCAAGAACAATTGCGGTATTAGTTTTTCCATCCGATTATTTTTTTTGAACATAGTGGTATCAAATATTCAAATTGTTAGCTTCTTCACTAAGAATTGCATGATTTTACTCTACAAAGATTATGCGAAGAGTAAGAGGCATGGAAATGCACTCACGAGTTCTTTAAACAACCTCTCTGTCCTTTTGGGTAGAGGTAAGGCTCGTCTACATATTACCCTCCCCATACCCTACTTTGTGGGACCATACTGGGTAGTTGTTGGTATTCCACTTTTTATTACATTCTCTGTTATAATTGTCGTTGTTTTAACCTTTTAGCATCGCGCCATCAGAGATGAACCCAAAACATAGAGTCAGTTCAGTTGAATCTACTTTTGCGCACCATTAGTAAGAAACTATTAGTATTTAATTGGACAAGCAATTTGAAGGGAAAAATAGAGAACAAGAAAACAAGAAACTATTAGTATTTGATTGGATAAGCAATTTCTTCGTCGTATAAAAAAGAAACAAGAAAAAAAGACCAAAAAGAGGGAAAGAAAAATAGACATCATTGAATTTATTTTTGGTTTTAGAACTGGCTCAGTATAAGCATCTTCAGCATTAATTGGTAGATTAAGTATTCGACTTATTGAGGTAGGTCAAAAGTTCAAGAACCCTCGCAATATTTCCAACGGAGGTAAAGGTTTAAATAAGAAAACAAAACTTAGAATCAAATGCTTGGTCATATGGATATTTCTGCTAATTTCTTTGCCCGCAAGAAACAAAGCCGCAACTTCATTTGGAAAGAAGTCAAAGAACACTAAAAAGAAAAATTCTTGGGCCCCAAGAAAATGACACTTAAGCTAAATTAATAACGTATCTAATCAGATAGTGTGTTTAATTTCAAAATCTGCCTATATAGTCGTAAACGTGCCGCGTAATTGTCTGTTTCCTCAACCATAGGATATTTACAGAATTACTTTATCCCCAAGAAAGGAAAAAAAAAAACCAATCGCACGCCTTTATTTATATTTGTCTTTTTCTCAAATTCTTAAAGAAAAAATTGTAATCCTAGTTTGATAAGGAAAAGGATTTGGGCTACGAGGAAAAAGGATAACTGAAATATTTATTTTACTTAGTTTATATAATAACTAAAAGATAAAATAATCAAAGAGCAGAGACTGCGAAAACGACAATCCCATAGCAAAACCAAGACTTTTATCAATTTTGCTTTCGACACAGAATGTCCTCTCACAATTTCCAAAGGTGATCTTCTTCTCCTTTTATCCTTTTCCTATTTTGTCTTTTATCATATATAGTCCAAGTCCTTAAGCTTATTGGTTTTCAATTGTCATATATATCTTGAAAGTTTCATTGTTATTGCGTCATTATAACTTATAAATTCCCATGCAAGAAAGGGTTTTGGTAATTCTTTGCTATAGTAGGAATTGAGTTCCTTGTTCAATTTGGTCGTCAAGATTCAAGAAGTTCAAATCTTTTGGTATAATTTTTTGCCTACTTTAACAGGAATCTTGGGTGATACCAGTAATTTATTTTGCGAAATGGGAAGAACCCTTTTGTAATCTTTACTTGTTTTATAAATTAATAATGGATTATTGTGGAAACAGGAGAATGAGAAGAAGGCGTAACGGATCAGCTTCTATAGATGAGACTTTGTTAATGTGGAAGAATCAAAAGCAAGAGCTTGATGCTACTTTAGATGGCGGGATAAAGAAAAAAAGAAGAAATTTTCCTGCTAAAGGTTCTAAAAAAGGTTGTATGAGAGGTAAAGGTGGACCAGAGAATTTAGGGTGTAAATATAGAGGTGTTAGGCAAAGGACTTGGGGAAAGTGGGTTGCTGAAATTAGAGAACCTGTTTATAATAGTAATGGAAAGAGACTTTGGCTTGGTACTTTTTCTACAGCTGTTGAAGCTGCTATTGCTTATGATGAGGCTGCTAAGGCTATGTATGGTCATAATGCTATACTTAACTTCCCTGATTATTCTGTACAGGATTCTGAATTGGCTAATTACTCGACGAGTGTTTCTATTGCGCGAACAACTTCATTGGAATCGAGTGACTCGTCTGTTGAAGATTCAAGAATTGAACCTGACTTACAAACATCAGATACACCAGATGATTGTGTGGTTGCACTTACAGATGAAAAAACTATTTTGGATGATCCAACGAATTTATGTTCCGATGGTATAGCTGATGGGGATCCAGGGGCACAGCAGGATTCTTCTGTTTGTTGCTTGAACATGGAATCAGTAGTAATTGAAGTGGACGATTCTTTAGACGGTATAAAAGATTTGAATTGCAGCACAAGAATTGAATCAGAGCCAATTATCGAGCCTACAAGTTCTCGTGTTAAAGTTGAGACACCCTCGGACAATGACTTCGTGCAAGATAGACGCTTGGAATGCGTAGATGATCCTATCAAGGTGTCAAATAGTTTGCACATATTACACCAAGAAATGATTGATGTGAAGCCAAATGACAGCATATTTCAACATGATGTACTAAATGAGAATTATGAATATGGTGACCAAGTATTGTTGCCTTGTGATCCCATTGCTCTACCGGACTATGATTGCTCAGCGAATGCATTACAAGAACAACCGTTGGATTTCAGGTCATCTGATAATACGAGCGCAGATATTCATAGTCATCTAGAATACAGGGAGTACTTATTAATGGAAGACAATAACACAATGGAAGCAACAACTGTATCAGATACATTTTGGTTAAATGAGAATATTGGTGAAAGTTACAACCTTGAGTCTTTCTTAGACGAATCATTCGATGTAAACAATTTGAAGACTGAGGAGCTATCCGATTATTACAACTACGACCAGCAAATCAATCTGTTGAACGCTCGGACAAATGCTGAAGTTCATTCAGATGGAGTTATAAGTGAAGGAAGTGAATCCAATGAGAAGTGCATCAATATTCCTGGACTTGAGGACCATGGAACAGAGTTTAATATGGAAGATTTGTACATTCTGAATTCTGATTTTGATATCTCAAGCATTTTAGGTGATATTTTTTGACGTCGAAAACGTTACCCATCCTTTTAGGCATTGTTTGTCTGTTCAAACTAGAGATAGGAACTTTATAGGTTAGAGTTCATATCTATTTGAATATGCATTTAGTCCTTAGAAAGATACATAGATACATGTTATGCAACTACAGTGTTATTTCATCTTCCTATTATAAAAAGAAAATACATATTCATGGTGAAAAAACAAAAGAACTTACTGTCCTTACACCTCTTACTGTTCATTTGAATGTCTCTGCTGTTGCATTATTGAAATGTTATATTCTTTTGTAGCACATTGTTTCTTTTCTTTAGGATGATTAGTATTATCTGCATCAGCTAAAACATTAGCATATTCATGAATATTATTGGAAACACCAAAGTATATCAACGTAAATTTAAAACTTTGTTATTATATGGATAATGTCTGTCAAACTTCAACACCGAGTATATCTATTAGCATTGCACAATCACCAACACCAGCTTGAACAATTACTCCATTTTAAAGGATTGTGACAGAGACAAATTCGTGAATTGAACTTTATAAGTTCAGATTGAATTTTTATCATATCCTGTCTAATTTATTTATGTCTAATAATGTATTTTTAAGACGAATAGGAGCTTTGGCGTAACTGGTGAAGTTGCTGTCATATGACGAGGAGGTCACGAATTCAAGCCGTGAAAACAAACTCTCGCAAAAATACAAGATAAGATTGCGTACAAAAAACTCATGTGTTTTAACCCTTCTCCAAATCCCGTATATAATAAAAGCTTAATGCACTGAGCTATCTATTTAATAAATTTTTAACACATGGACAAAGACATTGAGTTGGACAAACACGTAACTTTTTCACTAGATCCGCCTAATTCTAGTCTCTGGCTTAGGAGAGAGGGAGGAGTGGGTACAAATGATTATTTCCAGGCCAGGAATTAATATTTAATATTTTCTTTGTTTTAATTTATCTGAATATATTTATTTTTTGGTCCGTTTCAAAAAATCTCTTTCTAAATTGATACGATTTAACTTAAACTTATTATTCTATTCTTAATAAGAAATTTTATAATCATATAAATATTATAATTTTTTTTGATTTATTTAAGATTATAAATTTTAAAAAAAATTATTTTTCTTAATTTTTGTGTATAATTAAATATGATCACATAAATTAAAACTGAGGTAGCAGGATTCACTAAAATTTTAATGAATGGAAGGAGTCAGTCATGATGAGATTTATCTTGAAAGTGTACAAATGTTTCGATAATGTAACAATATTAAGTTGATACTCATAGATTTGCATATCTAGGGAACTATTACGTCAGTATTTTACAATTAATAGTTCACGTGGAGGTTCAGTAAAGGGAATTCAATGGAATACAAACTTTCAGTATTTTATTCACATCCACTTCCCAAGGAAAAGAAAATATACTTTCTTTATCCTAATATAAACAAGGAACATTTGTACAAGTTGAATAGCAATTTCAGGAGGCAAAAATCAACCCATTTTATAATAACCCGATCGGTCCAAATTTAAACGGGTTGTTTCATATCTTATTTGTCGACTTTCACTCAATAGATTGAACTCAAATAACTTATCAAATTATTGGGTAAAGCTGGTGTAACCTAGTGTTTTAAAAGGTGTTTTCGATGCGAGGTGCATTAAAAATACTCTGAGGCAATAATGTGGGGAGGAAGTCGTAAGAAGCGTATGTCCAGCAATTTGGGACATGCATCGGACATTTAAGGCGTAGGTCCAGGCGTATTTTTATAGTGAGGCATAAGCCCCAAAAACTTTTTTAAATTAAAATAAAATTTGTTGAATAAGTCCTTCATATAATAAAATTCTCAAAAATCGACTTGTAATTACTTTAAAGTTTTAAAAAGAAACTGAAATATATTAGATTTAGCAAGACCTCTTTTATTGATTGGAGCCTTAGTTTATGATATTTTCTAATTCTTTATATTGTCTACTAGCCTCCTAATATCTCCCCAAAGTAATGAATATTCAATTTTTGTTTTACAAATACAAAGAAAACTTCATTCTCCTTCGTAGCAGCAAGTTCAAAGTTTAAATTGCAGGTTAGTCATCCTTTTTGTTCCTCCATCTAGAAAACTTTATTCTTTTCGACTCAAGTTATTTGTGCTTATAAGTAGCATATAATAAATTATTTTGACTGATTTTTTATGGGGATGAAGCATATTTATATATATATATATTTCACATATTTATAGTTTTTTAAATTTTTATGCAATCTTATATATTCATAAATATTTATTGTAATTATATTATTTTATAAAATATTAAAAATTAAATACTTATGGGGCTTCTAGGATATGCCTCGGGATTACGCATCACTAAGACATATGTCAAATATTTATTTTGGATCAAAATAAAAAAAATCACTTATTATGACCCCGAAAAAGTAATTACATCCATCAAATTTTAGTCCTAACTCCCAATTTGCAATCTCAATATCACTTATCAATGTTTGCAACATACAAAAGTTTGCAAGACCAAGTAATTTGGGTCTTCCTAGAAAGAGGAAAAATATATTTTCAGCCACTTGCTATTTGTATCTTAGTGGATATCATTCAAAGGCAAACGTGGGAACACAGCTACCTGGAAAGAGTGGAAATAAATCTCAGAAATTTGCAAATTATGTCTATTCTTTTTTAATGAAGTGATGTCTAGATAAGTTTTGTTTGTGCATTTCAATTATTCTATCAGTACAAATATCGCCCACTAAAGCTTAGGTAGATGAGTTCTGTCTACATTCTTATAAAAGGAAAAAAAAAGCCAGCACTACTTTAATTTATGATAAAAATTGAAAATGAAAATGCGTTAGATCCAGAATATTGTCCATTAACAGAAAAAGAAAGGAAAAGACATATCAAGCCTATGAATATGAGTTACCTGAAAATGGAATTAGGTCCAAGTTATATTCAGAGCTGACAACTCACCCAATATTAGTTTTATTTTATTTTTGTTTTTCTTTTCCCAAGGGACTATGCTATTGTTATAGGACTCTGATAATAAACAAGATTCCTTGTACCTGCACAAAAAACAAATATTAAAGCACAAATAACGAATACACAGTTCCGAATCTTAGCACCACAAAAAATGATCGGAGAACCTAATAACTATTATTTCATAGCTAGCTGTCATGCCAATGCAATATCATTTCACAAAGAAAAAGGCATATAAAATAAAAATTATCATTAACAACAATAAGAGTTTTTCAGAAACTAATATGAGGGAGGAGTATATTATTGAATATGCCAATTTTGACACTATCAATGTAATTTGTAGGTTTTAGTATGTGTGACAAAATTACAAATTATAATGAGGGATTTCAAAAAATGGAGAAACGTTCAAAATGCCCCTAAATTATTGAAAACGTTTAAAATAAGGAGAATTATATCCCTTATCACTTGGCTCAATAACCCATCAGAAAATGACACATGTTTAAAGCCCTTACCCAGTATAACCCAGATTGTACTTAATCTAAAAATTAATTTCCACCAGTTAACCCACCTCTTTTTTCTTCGTTCCCCTTTTTTCTTCGTTCTTTTTCTCCTTCCCATGTTAGCTTTTGCACCACAAAATTTCTCTACTATTGTTATTCTCCTTCAATTCTTTTCCGGATTTCAATGGTTAATTAAGAATTTGAAAACTAAAAGTCACAATTACAAGTGTGTGGAAGATTCAATATCAGAAATTAAGTTTTTTGATTTGTTAGTTGCTTGAAATGTGCGTTGTCTCAATTGATTGGAATCATCAAGATGAGTTCAAAACTCAAATTTTAAGTGATTTCAAGTAGATTTAGGCTATATTTGAGTTAGATTTCAGAAATTGAGTTTTCTTATGGTTAGTTGTTTGGAATTGGTGTTGTCTCAATTGCTTCAAATCATCAAGATGAGTTTAAAACTTAAATTTCAAGCGATTTGGAGTAGATTTAGGCTATATTTGAGTTAAATTTCAGAGGATGCCCAAGGAAGAAGAAGAAGAACACGTGAAGCTACATTGATAGGATTCATTTGTATCATAACGTATAATATTGTATAAATAGTACTGTATAATAGTATATAAATACAAATGTACACTATTATATCCAAGTTTGATACATTATTTACAAGTATTAGAATAGTTTCACTCTGTGAATATACATCTTTATACACTTTTATATAATTTTATACATATTGTACCTCTTTATATAAAAGTGTATAACATTGTATAAAAGTGTATAAGCATTCGCTGACGAAATATTTATAAGATTTTTACTTGCAATCCTTGTATAAAACTAGTCCAAATTTCCGGCAAATAACTTCAAACTTTGTATACAACCTATTTAGACTATTTCTAATAACTTCAAACAATACTTACTCCAAATTTCTCACAAAATCATAATCGAAATTTAACAAGATTAGCATTAAAGGAGATAAGATTTTAGGTTTCTCGCGTCTGTTTTTGCGTTTTGCAGTTTTGATAGGTATGTATAAACCTGAAGATATATAAATTTTAAAAAGACAGAGAAGTATTGGTTATAGAAGAATGCACGAATGAGTATTGACTGAATGGGGAACTAATTTTTCTTTTCAATTTTATTTACATATGATTCTTTTTCACTAATTAAATTAAATATTTATTGTGAAAAATAAGAACAGAGCTACAATAGGGTTAGGTCAGCGTAAATGCGGTTGTTATAATTAGAAGGAATGAAAAAAGAAAAGATCTTATTGATATTTGGCTACATATTTTCAAACTTATACTTATGGAGTACATTATTATGTGATTTTGTCTTAAAAATACTTTTTATCCATCTACTAGGCTAAAAATATCCATCCATTCACCTTTTTGGTTTACTTATACCTTTTGATCATTAGGTCAATGCTGAATTAAAATAATTATAATTTTTTTTATAAAACTTAAAAAAATATTTTACAAAATATTTTTATTTTTTAAACTAATGCACTAATCATCCACTAATTTTGTAAAGTCTTCTTCTTTTTTCCAGTTTTTACAACAAACAATTCATTTTTTACAAAGCTGAAAAAATAAATAAAAAGACTTTACTGAATTTGTGGGACTATTGATGCATTAATTTAAAAAAATGAAAAAATTTTGGAAGGTTTTTTTATGTTTTATAAACGAATAATAATTATTTTTAATTTTGAATTAACCTAACGGTCAAAGTGTATAAATAAACAAAAAAAGTGATTGGATGGATATTTTTAACCAATAAATAGATAAATCATATTTTAAAACCCTTTTCAATAATTTAAGAGCATTTTTGAATCTATTTTCGTTCAAAAAATGCAAGAGTGCCGCAAAATTTGAGCTTACGACTTGAAACAATTTTTGAATCACATTTAATTTTCTAGTACACCAAAAGCTTCCCTTATGTTAAAGGAAATCAACAATTAATATGTACACAACAACAACAACAATTAATATGTCACATATAAATTAATTTTTTTTCGATATAAAAGGGCTTTAATTGAAACCCTTAACCATCATACCTCCGCTCCCAGTTATAACAAGTTATTATCTCAGTTTTTCAGGTTACTATATGAGATAATTATGAATAGTTATATGTTGTAAGACGACCAGAATCACCATTTACTCTGAGAAATTGAAAGTTGAAGTACACAAAGAGTAATAAAGGAGATAATGTAGCAAGAGTATAAACACAGAACATATGATATAATCCACTAAACTGTAACAAATAGCTGCATATATACTAAAGATTAATTTAATGTTAAAAGTTTAAAAGATTGAACTCATAAAACTTAAATTTTGGATCCACCTTTGTATGCATATGAAAGAGAGTATGAAGAAGCTATGAAACTCAGGATGGATAGCGCTAGAGATGACTAAACGAAGCAATAGTGTTATAATATTCATCCATGGCGCTATCCCTCCTGAGCTTTACAGATTCTCCCACACATTTAATTTTCACAAAAAAAAAAAAAAAAAAACTTCAAAATTCTCCACTATAGTGTGTATGAAAGAAAATGAAAGGAGAAAGGTAGAGCAAAAGGACAATACAAAGATGAATTAATGGTTGGGGGGAGTTTTGAAGGAAAGGAGAAGCCTATTTATAGTAGCAAACTAACGTGGGGAAAAAAAATTGACCAAGTTTTTCTGCAACTTGTATGGTATTTGTCTGTATATTGGTCAAGACTATTTATTGATTTTTCCCTCTTCTTATTATTAGTAAGTTATAGATATTGACAGCATAAATAGTTTACACAATGGATCCAATTTAATCTAGGTTATTAATTAATCTATATTGGCAATCATCTATGACACGGGTGGATGTACAGTATACATGTAACGCTGAACCCAATAATTTTTTTTTACTCAAAAATTATATATGTGTTAAAATTTTTATTTAAATACGAACAAATATATAATTTGAATCTAATTATTACTAGTATTTGAGGCCGGTGTGTTTGAATTATAACCCTATAAAATTCAAATCCTGAATCTACTTCCAAATCTATAACTGTGTGTGAAAAATCTAGCCACCATCCATAGGACATAAAATCATTATTAATATTATTAGTCAAGCCAATAGTACTTAATTACTACTTTTAATGCCTCTGCCGACTACGTTACTTCCCCTCACCAATCTTGAAAATAGTTACAAATGGAGGTACTACGGTTACATCCTTACAAAATGGCTATAGTATTCAGAAATATTTTTCTGCTTTACAAATGGCTATAGTATTCTTCTGTATAACTACTGTGTCCGTGTAGGTGTATTTTATTTTTTCTTTACAAATTTCTACGTCATCATTGCCTACAAATTTTCTCCCACACAGTCTTCAGCTTAGTGATGGCCACTTGGCCAGCTTGATCTTTAGTGGGCGTTTGGACATAAGAATGGTGAAATTAAAAAAATTAAAAAAATTTAAGTAAAATTGGTATTTAAAAATTAAAGTTGTGTTTGAACATAACTATAATTTTAAGTTGTTTTTAAAGTTTTGTGAATGATTGAGTAAAAATTTTGACAAATAATTTTTAAACTTTTAAAAAATTTTAAAATTTATCGTCAGATAAATATTAATTTTGAAAGAAAATTAATTATTTTCGAAAAGAAATAAAAAAGTTTTTTTGCTAATTGTGCACCAATTGAAAAAGAATTCAAGCCTTAGATAGAGTCAGTTTATGATGTCCCTATAGTCACAACGTTCAATCACATGGGACTGTCACAGAGACGAATTCCTTCATTTGACAAAGATCTTTTGGCAGACCCTTACCCTGTACATATTTTGGCTCTAAATAATGGGTCAGACGATGAAAGTTATTTCAGTGGAAGTAGCCCGTTACAAATGGGAGATGGCTAAACGGATTCAGAATTTAAATTTTATAAATTTAATTTTTAAATTTATTAATTTTGAGCTTGAATTTAAAATTAAAATATTATCTTTTTATGCTTAAAATACTTAAATAAATACAAAAACTTAGTGATTAAAATATATAAAATACAATTATGAATCACGTTTACCGTAATGTCGCCAATATTACAAATGGGACATTTAATGTGGCTCACAATTATCGAAGATTATCCTGGGATGGGTAAAACCTTTCCATCTTTAGTTAGTGGTTTTAGGCTGAAGTGGTAGTGATATTAAGGTATAAAAACGTCCACTCGAGAAGTACTCGAGCATAGAGAAACAACAAAATAGCGTGGCAAAATCCAATACGATCGCGGTGGATTAAAATTCGAGGCAGAAAGTTTAGCTCTCACCGCAATCGAACCGCAATGCCACTGTTCACGCATTAGGAAGTTTGGGGATGAAAGTGTCTTTTGCCAAACCCTTATAAGCTTTAAAAAATCGCTCAATATTATTTTTAAGCTTGTTTTTATACTACTTTGAAGGGGAACAAGTGTGAGATAATCAACCAAACATTAGGGTTCTTCTATCTCTTTTATTTTCTTGCAATTAATCATTATGAATAATTTAGTATTTTCATCTTGTTTTGTCATGAGTAACTAATTCCTTTGTCTAGGGTTTTGATGGAACCTATTGAAGGCATGAACTTCTTGATTATGTTAATATAGTTTGCCATTTTAATCTCTATTTGTTCAACTACGTGCTTGTTGTAGTTAATTGACAGGATCCTCAATTAGCCGTGCCTATTTAGTGTGCATAACTCGGTAGAGAGTGCATATTTAGGTAGTTGTTGAACAACATCACTCCCAAAGTATAAGAGGGATCTATAACCGCGGATTTAAGGCGGGATTAGGTATAATTAAGCCTTGGGTGCAATCTAAAGTGGGCTATAATAAACAAAATCAGCTAGTGTAACTCGGGAGAGAGCATATAGTAAATTATCGTAATTACTCGGGAGAGATTTACGGTAAGAGGAGCGCTCCTAATTGATAGAGTGATTTGGTGATTCTACGTGAAGCATAATCAGAAGGGATTCCATCAATATGGGAAATCATAACCTTAGAACCTTCTCTTAATTGTTTACACTTCAATCATAGTTAGTTTTCAGTTGTTTATTTCCTGTCATTCGTAGTTAATAGAAATTCCTTCAAGTTATTGACAACGTTTGGAAAATTAATTCTGTAGGATTTAGTAAGTCCAACAAAAGTAATTGATAGGTTAATGCCCTATGGATTCGACTCTGAACTAAATACTCAGATTATATTTGCACGTTTGTATATCCCTTTTATAAGGTATAATTAGACGTAATCAGTTAGTATTAAAAAAATCATGGTAAGGATTACATGACGTGAATAGATGTTCGGAGTTCTAAAACAAGCACCAGATCGCGAGTGAAAAATTATAAAAATGTGACATCACATATTAGGTCAATTGATTAATTATATTGATCTCCCATATAAATATTAAGTCAAACAATATTAGTAGGTAATTATGCAAACATCCGGTGATTTCTTTGATGTTGTGAAACATTTTATTGGTAGTAGTTAGGCTAATTAGACAAGAGGGGCTTGCTCTGATGGTAAGCAACCCCCACTTTTAGCCGAGAGGTTGTGAGTTCGAGTCTCCCCAAGAGCAAAGGTGGGTAGTTCTTGGAGGGAAGGATGCCGGGGGTCTATTTGGAGACAACCTCTCTACCCCAGGGTCGGGGTAAGGTCTGCGTACATATTACCCTCCCCAGACCCCACTAAATGGGATTATACTGGGTTGTACTTTTTACGTTTGGCTAATTGTATTTCACTTAGAATCAGAGTTGTTTATTTCACGGATAGAGTTATCTCGGGATTATAATTTTAGAATTATAATTCTGAGATTAATAATCCCTGAATTATTTAGTGCTAGTGCTTTATTTGGTTTATTAGATTAAAAATAGAATATACAGTGTATAATCCAAAATATACTGTTGCTAAGATCTTCTGCTTTTGGAGTCTTCCACATAGACGTTTTTATCTTTTTATGCAATTCGAAATTTCATGTAAGCATGCTCTGAATGACAATGTATTTTGTTGTACTTAATCGGCTTAGAAGCATAGAGGTTATCTATTTACATGTCAATATCAGTTGAAAGCTTACAAAATTGTTCATAGATAAAATTCCCTGGTCGATGTTCAACACATTTAGAGGACAAACACAAACCCAAATCAAATAAAAAGAATAGTTGAAGGGGTAATATGATTAATTTTCAATCTTAACGTAGGATAACTAATGTTGGGATTATTTATCTATCTCCTAGGTGTGATAAACCAATATTATAAATTATGGTATAAATTAATTTCAGGATTGCTAATTTCATATTTAAAAATTCAACCCCTTAATTAGGGTTAGAGTTTTATGAGACATCTTCGTCCTACCTATATAAACACATGTGGCCCCATTGATCTAGTCTATCGAAGACTATTTTCAATCCATCCACTTGAACAATGATTGCTGAAATATCTACTATTTCTACTGGGATGACTAGGGAATGTAGTATGTTAATGACGGGTTCAACTGAACCTATAGCTTTCGACGCAAAGTAAGATTATGTATAAAACTCGTTAAAACAAAAATGTAAATACGAACTCATAACTTTAAAAATATAATATGTTCAATCTTAACCCCTTAAAAATTAAAGCCATTAAATTTGAATTCATGATCCATCTCCGATAATAACTTTACTTTTCATATAAGATTAACATCCTCCAACTCCGAGTATTAATCTCCTAAGGATAAGAATATGGGTCTTATAAGGAAATTGATTAATCATTAACTTTACATTTGATAATATTTTGTCAAACATTTTAGAATCTTCAACAAGCATGAAACAACTTTTCAAATGTCAAAACGTCAGTATCATTCACCTAATCCCAGTGGTTTAAGTTGGGGACCATTGCAATATTCTTTTATTGTAACCAGTGATAAAAACATACTATCAGATATGTTAACATTCTACATCCTCAAATTGAAGAAAGAAGTTGGAGAAGATGAACAGTTGAGAAGAGAGAGTGAAAGGAGCTGTAGAGCTCTCATTTTTCTGTATTGTTCTCGAATCTTCCGTCCCTTTACAATATATTGAAAAAAGAATAAATCTAATCCGTGTGTGTGTAATTACATCTGTGTCCTCTCCCCAGTACATATACATTGCATATAGATAAATGCACAGTAATTACAGATTTGGGCTACTGCTGCTTGGACCACTTCTACAATTGGGCTGGCTGGTTGCTTGTGTAGTGGGCTGCTGCGGAAGCCCAACACCCCCCTTCAAGCTGGAGGGTGAGTAAACACCCAGCTTGGACAGAAAAGAATGATGCAGAATACCTGTTAGGGGCTTAGTAAAAATATCAGCGAGCTGAGAACCAGATGGAACATGATGTAGAGTAATGAGACCATCCTGAAGCTTGGTGCGAATGAAATGGCAACCAACCTCAATGTGTTTAGTCCGTTCGTGAAAAACTGGATTTTTGGCTATGTGGATTGCAGCCTGATTATCACAGAAGACAGGTACAGCAGAGGAGACAGGAACACCAAAATCAGAGAACAGTCGAGTGAGCGAAGTAATTTCACCAACAGTTTTGCTGATAGCCCTGTATTCAGCCTCAGCTGAAGACAAGGAGACCACAAGCTGCTTCTTGGCTTTCCATCCAATCAGAGAACCCCCTAAAAATATGCTGAAGCCAGAAACAGACCTCCTAGTGTCTGGGCAAGAGGCCCAGTCACTGTCACAGTAGGCAGTCAAGGATAAATCAGGTGTATTGTTAAGGAAAACCCCAAGATCAGAAGTTCCTTTAAGATATCTAAGAGTATGCAGGGCTGCACGCATGTGAGAAGAGGAAGGTTTTTGAAGAATAAGGTGCTGCACAGCAAGGCCAAATCAGGTCTGGTGTGGGTGAGAAAATTAAGCTTGCCAACGAGGCTTCTGTAAGGTTCAGGTGAAGGAAGAGGAGCATCCATGTCCTGCTTAAGTTTGACAGAAAGGTCAAGGGGACAAGTCACAGATGTAGCAGCAAGACAGTTATAGGTGGTGAGAAGATCAGTAATGAATTTCTTTGGTGAAGTAAAAGATCACCAGCACAATAACTAACTTCAATACCAAGAAAATAGTTGAGAACTCCTAAATCTTTGATCTTAAAAGCATTATCCAGAAAAGCTTTTAAGGCAGTAATTTCTTTCATATCATTACCAGTGAGGATAATATCATCAACATACACAACCAATAGCACAATTGAGGAACCAGATTTCTTATGAAAGAGGGAGTAATCATTGAGAGAGGAAGAATACCCTTTAGAGCATAAAGCGTGAGACAACTTGGCATACCATTGTCTAGAAGCCTGCCTTAATCCATACAAGGAATATGGAGGAGGCATATTAAAGGGGAAGAAGAAGAAGAAGAAGAGGCAGAAGAGACTGTTAGACCAGGGAGTAGTTTCATATATACTTCTTCATTTAAATCACCATGGAGAAAAGCATTATTGACATCTAGTTGAAAGAGAGTCCAAGACTGTTTTACAGCAACAGCAATCAAGGACTTGATAGTCAAGAATTTGACAACAGGAGAAAATGTATCAGTGAAGTCCACACCCTCAACCTGAGTGTCACCCCTGACAACCAACCTAGCTTTATATCTCTCCACACACCCATCAGCCCTATATTTAACATTGTAAACCCACTTGCATCCAATAGGCCTCTTACCAGGAGGAAGGGGAACTATGGACCATGTATTATTAGCTGCCAAAGCTTCAAATTCTTTGGTCATGGCATCCTGCCAGGCAGGATCAGAAGCAGCCTGGCTGTAAGAAGTAGGCTCAACATGTGCAGTGTGAACAGAGCTGTTACAGCAAGTGGAAAAAGAACTAGTGCCAGAGATGGGAGGAGGAAGGACACAGATGTATTGCTGAAGATGTGCAGGAGGGACATGAGGCCTGGTTGATCTTCTAGGAGCAGGTAACACAGGTTCTGGAGGTGGAAAAGAATGGGAAGTGGTGGTAGTGGTGTGTAATGGAACAGCAGCAGTGGGACAGGGATTAGAGACAGGAGTAGAAAGGGAAGGAGAAGTATCAGATGTTGAGGAAGGACTGAGTAATGATTCATCAATAGCAGGGGAGCAGACAGGGAATGAAGGAACAATGGAAGATGGAACAGAGGAGGTACTCCATGAAGAGGCAAAAGGAAAAACATCCTCATGGAAAGTAACATCCATGGATATGATTGTGAGTTTGGTTTTCAAGTTATATAGCTTGTATCCCTTCTTACCAAGTGGATATCCCAGGAAAACACAAGGGTCAGCTCTTGGATGAAATTTGTCTCTATGCTGTTTGGGTACAGAAGCAAAGCAAAGATAGCCAAAGGTCTTAAGATGGTAATAAGAAGGACTCTGTCCAAAAAGTAACTCATAAGGAGATGCATTGTCAAGTAGTTTGGAAGGAAATCTATAGATGAGATAGGTGGCAGTAAGGACACAATCTCCCCAGAATTTAAGAGGAAGTTGGGACTGAAAAAGTAATGCTCTGGAAGTTTCCAGAAGATGTCTATGTTTTCTCTACTACACCATTTTTTTGTGGTGTATGAGAGCAAGATGTTTGATGAAGGATACCATTCTCATTAAGGAAATTGATTCCAGCATTACTAGTTCCAAGTTCAAGAGCATTATCACTCCTGATGGTTTGGACAACAGTCTGAAACTGAGTTTTGATCATGGCAATGAATGCCTTGATAATGGGAAAGGCATTGTTTGGACCCCTTAAGGTGAGTCCAAGTAGCTCTTGTAAAATCATCAACTATTGTTAAAAAATATTTGCACCCATTATAGGTGGTAGTGGCATAAGGACCCCAGGTATCTAGATGGATGAGCTGAAAAGGATGTGTTGTTTTTATAGAACTTTCAGGAAAGGGAAATCTAGACTGTCTTGCTAATGGGCAAACAATACATATAAAAGGCTGTTTATTTGCAAATTTACATGGAATAGAAGAAATGTCTTTCATTCTAACAAAAGGAATGTGCCATAGTCTGTTATGCCATAATATCTCCATTTTATTCAATTCAGAATTGTATGTACAATGAGAGGAAGAAACAGAAGGAACAGCTAATGGAGAATGGTAATTACAAGGAGTATAGGATTGAGAGGGAGTAGAAAGAGAAGATTGCACAAGCCTGCAAAGACCATCATCCAGTATACCAATTTCCAGTGGCCTCTTCAGAGAAGGGGCCTGTATCAAGCAAGAAAATTTAGTAAATAGGACAATAGAATTCAGCTGTTGAACAAGTTTGGAGACAGAAATGAGATTGTAATGAAAGCTGGAAATATAGAGGACATGATGTAAGGTGAAACAAAGAAATTTAATGGATCCAGTACATGTTACCTTAACTTTGTAACCATTAGGTAAGGTAACTAAGTATGGTATAACTAATGGTTTGATGTCAAACAGAAGAGTTTTATTGGAAGTCATGTGGTCAGTGGCACCAAAATCTATAATCCAAATGCATGCACTAACTCTAGTTAACATGCAAGCTCCATAAGACACATCTCTTAGAGGACTGAGAGAAGAAGAGAGTGTACCAGCAAAGTTTGCAGATGCCATAAGACTTGATTGATGTTGAGATTCTGAGACTTGTGTTTGTTGGAGCAGCACAATGAGCTGTGAGTATTGTTCCTTTGTTAACCCAGGAATCACAGAATCTGCATCAGAACACCCCTGAATACCCTCACCCATGCTTGAGGAATCAGCAGAATTTACACACCCTTGCACCTCAACATTTGCAGCAGTTCTCTTGTTTTTGGTAAACTTGAAATCTGGTGGAAACCTATGCAGCTTGTAGCATTTGTCAATCAAATGACCAGGTTTCTTGCAATATCTACATACTGGATTTGTTTTGGTGGTGTCAAAACTGATTTTCTGAGTGAACTGCTTAGGATGTGAATGTGCTCCAGAAGGTTTATTTATGAAATGAGTGCTAAAAGCACTGGAGTCACTATGAAATTGGGATGGTGCACGAGTGACTTGTCTTTGCCTTTCATCCTGAAGCAGTATATTATATACACTGTCCAAGGATGGTGGAGGCTACAGCATAAGGATATTACCCCTAACACCAACATATGTGTCATTAAGCCCCATGAGGAATTGGTGCAATTTATTCTCATCATCCTCTTTTTGAAATTCAATCCTGGCAGCACATGTTGAAATAAGATGCTATGTCTAAGGATCCCTGAGTAGTAGAGGCTAACTCTTATTTTATTTCAAAAATCTTTATACCATTGACTGTCCCATACCTATTGTTAAGTTGACTCCAAATACTCTGAGCAGTGTCAGAATATTGAACACTCTCGGCTATCTCCGGCGTGAGAGAATTCGTGAGCCAAGAGATGACCATGTTATTGCACCTATCCCACTGTCTAGATTGAAGAGAATTTTCAGGAGGCTTAGGGATAGAACCATCAACAAAGCCTAATTTGTTCCTAGCGGACAGAGAAACGATTATGTTTCTCCTCCATCCCCCAAAACCAATCCCTGAAAACGGATTGGTAACCAAAGAAACTCCGGGTACATCGGATGACATAAGAAACAAAGGGCTTGACGGATCAGGAACAAAATTAGTAGTAGAAGAAGAAGAACCACCATCGATGTCAACCATTTTAAGTACTAATGATGTTGAAACTCGACAAAAAAACAAAAAAATCTAACATGCCGTGAATATACATACTGATGAATTCAAAACAACGATACTCCATGAACATAAAACCTATATGTTGACGGAGTAAAGAACAAGCTCAAAACGGATGAGTTCAGCGAAAAACTAACCGGTTAAGAAACCCTAGATTCTGAAAAAACAGTAAAAACATGGATGGAACTTGGTGAGGTAACATCGATCGAACGCTGATGACGTGGAGAATCAGAATATACCCGCTCTGATACCATGTTAACATTCTACATCCTCAGATTGAAGAAAGAAGTTGGAGAAGATGAACAGTTGAGAAGAGAGAGAGAGAGAAAGGAGCTGAAGAGCTCTCATTTTTCTGTATTGTTCTCGAATCTTCCATCCCTTTACAATATATTGAAAAAAGAATAAAATCTAATCCGTGTGTATGTGTAATTATATCTGTGTCCTCTCCCCAGTACATATACATTGCATATAAATAAATGCACAGTAATTATAGATTTGGGCTACTGCTGCTTGGGCCACTTCTACAATTGGGCTGGCTGGTTGCTTGTGTAGTGAGCTGCTGCGGAAGCCCAACAAGATATGTGATCCGATGAATAAGATTTTTTTATCCTTAATCAAAAACTTTAAGTTTGAGCAAATAAAAAACATTTCTCCTTATAATAAGCTTTGCACGGTTCTCCGCTTAATATAGGCTTTGCACGGCGTAAATACGAATTAGTCAAGGCCCTAAAACGGATATCCAAACCCGAGTGGAAAAAAAAGTGATATGGATCCAACTTATAATGCAATTCTTAAAAGGAAACTAAAATTGACAAGTTATGCTAAAGTTCTTGTACTTAACTATTGATCAATACCAACGATCTAGTTAAGGCCAACTTCTATGGTAGGATAAGGAAAATAAAATTTAAAGCCATAACCACAGAATTAAAGAGGAAAACCAGCAGAAAACTAGTAAAGGCAAGGTTAATGATTTATTGGAGCACAATTAAAATTTTGTCCATTTTAACGAAGGAACCAAGGACTTTTGCATAATGGGGCTGATGCTCCTTTTATCAATGCTAAAATGTTCGGTTTACCATTTTGGGTGTGCTTAATTGACACAGTGATTAGGTGGTCCTATATTAATCTGTGGCTTCTCAATCAAAAGGCATGCTTTCATGATACGATCATTTACAATTTCCTCCTTTTGTATTGTAAATTCATTATCTAAAAGTATGTATCTAAAAGTATGTATCTTGAAGAACTCTATATCTAGAAACAAAGGCATCAATTTGGCTTCTGCATAACGAAAATTACTTGTAGTAATAAAATCAACCAAAGCAAGTTATTAGGGCCGTCCCTTTATTCTATACCGATTCCGACCAGAGTGTAATGCCCCGAAATTTTTTTCACTTTTTGTTACGTCCTCGTTCAAGCTCTTACTTGGACATATGGGTGTTTGAAAGACTTGAAGGTTTGTAATACCTATATATTATGTTGGAGAAGTTATATGGATGTCCATAAGGGAGGAGAAATAGGTTGGAATAAATTGAAAATATATAAGAGAAGAAAGGATCTTAGTCGTATGTATATGACCGATCACGATCGACAATAAGTACGACGAACGATGAGGTTTTCATGACTTGACATTCCGTGGGAAACGACCTTAAGGCAAACAAAAGATTGTACGACCTGTGAAATAGTATAGGTCCGTTAGGGGACGTTAGAAATATTCCTTCGAATATTCCTTACAACTTATTTTCTTTTTACAGCTTGTAAGGATTTCGCGCCTTATATATATATATATATATATATATATATATATATATATATATATATATATATATATATATATATATATATATATATATATATATATATATATATATATATATATATAGGGGGCAACAACTTTGTAAAGGGGGGATTGAATTTATAATATACACTGTGAATCTATTTACAATAACAAGGAAAAAGAAGGCTTATTATCCGTATTCCCCTTACCCCTCTTTCGTTTTAGAAAAAATTATCCTCAGCTAAGATTTACCACTTCATTTCTTTGATTTATTTGTTCAAGAGGTTGTGATACCTTTTGAGTCAAATAATTTGGCGCTGTCTGTGGGGATTTCAATAGCCGAGATCTTAGTTTCGCCTAGATTCTTGAAAGAAACAATCGCCTTTTTTTTTTTATAAAACTCACAAAGGCCAACAATGGCGGGGAAAGGACAAGCAAGGTTAAAAGCCATAGTAAAGGGCGCAAATAACCTTACGAATTCCCTTAATGAAGACGGTGGGGAAGACAACGAAACCACAACGCCAAATGCTAAGCCTGAGGGAGAAGTCTCACCCGGGAGGTTTCTTATGAGCTTGACTTACCTCCCATCTTGGTAGAAGTTCATCCGGTATTTCATGTTTTGATGCTCCGAAGGTATCACGACGATCCGTCGCACGTATTGGATTTCAGTTCAATCCAGTTAGAGAAGGATCTATCTTATGTTGAGGAGCCAGTGTCAATATTGGATAAGAAGCTTTGAAAGTTGAGGTCAATGAACATTGCATCAGTGAAGGTTCAGTGGCGGGGTCAGCCGGTCGAGGAGGTGACATGGGAGACCGAGCAGGATATACGTAGTCGTTACCCTAATCTTTTACCAAAAATTATCTCTCCAAATCCTAGTTTTCTTCGATAAATACTTTCTGTTAAGGGGAAAGGCTGAAACACCCTCCAATGGCCTACTCTAATACTCCTACTCCTTTTCATTATTTAACTCTGTGAAAAACTCCAATAAGAATCTCAAGCTTTGCGTTTCTGTCTTTGTTGACTTTAGTGGAGATAGAAGCTTTTCAAACTCATTCATCTTATGGTTCAGATTTATTTGTAATTAGAGAGTAGAGGTTTGATGCCACCGCCCCGTTTTCTACCCCACCACAGGTAACTTCCAACCATGTTTTGAATTTTCCCTTTCATTCAAAACAGTATGTTTACCTAGAAAATCTTGTCTTAGCCACTCTCTGTTTTAGTTATATTGAAGTGTACTATTAAAATTAATAATAACAAAATCATGTATTAAGACCTTTTAAGTTCATACGCGTCTCTTCAAAATTTCATGATTGAATTGCTACACTTGTTGTTTTGTTGTTTCAAAGCCTCAGCTGATACTTCAATAGAAGTCATGCTTTAAGGATTAAAATTTAATTGTTGTTCAAGTAGTAAAATCATGACATTATGACCTATTACATGAAGGGGCTCTTGTTTAATGTGCAATACCTTCGTCAGCATATATATAGTACACAGACATTGCTATTTGAATGGGCAAGAATCATAATATTAGAACTAATTAATATGTCCCGAAATCATATCTTATGATTACTAATTAGCGAAATCATGCTTTAGGAAAATATATATCCTCTTATCGTATTCCTTTGCTCTATATTCTGCGTAGGTGATAAACATATGACTCCTATGCTTATTCCAAAGTTTTAGATGTCATGCCCATAGAATTTTTAAAATGTTTATTTCAAATAGACTTTAGCTATCTGAGATTACATGTTATCTTGTGAACATCATGCCTTCATGCTTTTCTTTAAGATTGACAACTAAATGTTAGCATCTTTGTTAACCTAATAGTAATCTTTAAAAAGATATAAAATATACTCGTCTGTTCATGTATGTTTGGTTCAGTGATATAGAATCATTTCAGGGACTTAAAACAATGCATCTAATCATTTATTTCTAACTTGGATCATTACTTGAATATGTTTCTATTAATATGAATTGGTCGTGTCCAAATGCAAGAAAAACCAATCAATTTCAAGTCTATAAATTTTGCTCTTTTCCTGCTTTGTTTATTTAGCTTGTTAGAACAGTAAATGCTTCTCTCGAATTTATTTACTTTCGCTGTTTTGCATGAACGCCAGAGCTGAAGAGTTTCATGCCGAAACTCAATGATGCTACCACTTCATAGAGACTGCACATCCTCATCTTTTTCAGTTCTTACATCATATGCCCATAAATATAGAAAAAAAATCCTCTTGGAGCTGAACACGACTCTTGAACGTTCCTTTCTGTTTTGTTTATTTGCTTATTTGTTGTGCGATTAACTAGTTTTTTTTATCCTTTAGCTATGTGATTGACTGTTAAGATTGTAATTTACTATAATCATAGTCAAGTCTTATTTAATTGTGCAGATTTTTTACTCATTTATCACTTAGCACTTACTCCTAATTTAAACTCTTAGAATTGCGACACACGTCAAATACTAGGTATTAAGTCCGCTAAGGCATTATAAAATCAACTATTGTTTCTTTTTTTTTAAAAAAAAAAAACTACTTCTCTCCGCTCTACGGACTTTATAAAATTGATAACTCTGCTTTATATGTTTTCTTAAGAACTGAAACTGGTAGTATTTCATAGCGCCGAGAAGCTGCCATCTTCGTTTTCTTTTTACTTTCTTTAAAAATATTTTGAATTAATAGTTGCTCGTCTGTTTGCTCTTTTAAAAGTTTGGAGTTAACATATTAACATAGATTGACTTTGGGATAGTGTTTGAACGATAGCTCACACCAGTTTAAGAAATCATTTTCTCAAATTTTGATTAAGAGTTCAAGTAAACTACTGTTTGAGCCTAGACTTAACGTTACCATACTGATTTTATAAACATTTAGTCACTTGTTTATCCTTTTTCTTTAGAAACTAATATATTTTTTATATTATAATACTTAGCCTTAATTACTTAAGTTTGGTTGGTCAACCGTATTTAACGGATCATATAGAGTGCTTAATACCTTCTCTATAAGATTAATTAAAACCCTTACCCATAGCCCTATAGGTTAAGTAGGCCATAAACCAGAATTAACTTTAAGCATTATTTAGCTAAAGTTGGTGTCCTCATTTAGCACTAGACCAATTAGGCGGCGACTCTTTTTAATTAATTAAACCTCATAATTACCAATATGTTGTACTCTAATTTGACCCATGTTAAAATGGGGTATAACAGTGGCAAGACCGTGGTTTCAGGTTTGGTTCGAGCTAAGTGGCTTGCCTAACCTTGGGGGGGGGGGGAGGGGGGGGGAACTCCCTTTTGGATTTTGTATTGTTGATATTTGAAATGCTTTGTGCGTGAGGTGACGAGTGTGTACTTGTGCTAATTGTTGAAAATTCTGTTTTTAATAAGTAACTAAAATTGTGTTTCCTTTCCTGTTTATAATACTTGCAATTTAAGCCTGCTATTAGCTTAGGAAAGCATGTCAAATTGATTTAATAGTTTATTTGCCCAAACTGCGTTAAATGGATGCCACGACTCCAGTTCGTCCTCCGTGAACTGTCGTGATGGCACCTAGTCTCTCGACTAGGTAAGCCTAAGAACTCCAAGAACTCTTAACTTATACTTTCGATCGATAGTCTATCAAATCTCCTCCGAATGACCTGAAATTTTGCAAGCACATCACATTCAACATTACGGAGCTAATCCAACTTTCGAAATTCTATTCCGACCCTTCGATCAAAATCTCACTATTAGACCATACACTTCAAAAATTTTAACTTTCGGCATTTCAAACCTAAATTAGATACGGACCTCCAAAACACAATCCGATCACGCCCGTAAGACTGAAATCACCCAACGGAGCTAACAGACCCATCTGATTTCCATTCCGAGGTCGTCTTCACACTTTTCCGACTAAGGTCAACTTTTCAACACTTAAGCCCTCGTTATGGGACTAAGTGTCCTAAAATTCTCCGAAACTCAAAACTGAATATCCCCGCAAATCAAAATAGTAGAAATAAACTCGGGGAAAGAAATTAATAGGGGATCAAGGTGTTAATTCTTAAGATAACCGGCCGGATCGTCACATCCTCCTACACTTAAACGTTCGTTCGTCCTTGAACGAGCATAGAGACATACATGAAGTAGTGAAAATATGAGGGTAACGGCTACTCATATCCTGTTCGGTCTCCTAGGTCACCTCCTCGGCCGACTGACCCCGCCACTGGAAGTTTACCGAAGCAACGTTCCTTGACCTCAACTTTCTAACCAGCCTATTCAATATTGCCACTGGCTTCTCAACATAGGATAGATCCTTGTCAAGCTGGACCGAACTGAAATCCAACATGTGCGACGGATTACTGTGATATCTCTAGACCATCGAAACATGAACACCGGGCGAACTCCTGCCAAGCTGGGAGGTAAATAGAGCTCATAAGCAACCTCCCCAACATGCCTCAATATCTCAAGGTCCAATAAATCTTGGACTCGGCTTCCCTTTCTTCCCAAATCTCATAATGCCCCTTCATAGGCGAAACCCGAAGCAGAACCCGCTCTCCAACCATATAGGAAACATCAGGAACCTTCCGGTCCATGCAACTCTTCTGTCTGTACTGGGCTATATAAAGTCTATCCTGAATTACCTTAACCTTCCCCAAGTAATCCCGAACCAAGTCTGTGCCCAGTAATCTAGCTTCACCCAGCCCGAACTAACGCACCGGAGTTTGAAGCATTTGTTCAGGCAGAAGGATCTTAATTTTCACCAGAGACCGAGTGGGTTGCTTTAGCAAATAGAGATTCCGAAGTAGAAGTGGAAGCGGATCACCATGGACTTTGTAGTTGGGCTCCCACGAACTTTGGAATAATTCAATGCTATTTGGGTATGCAAAAAAAAACATATGATATAGGCTTCAACCTGAATAAACGTCGCACGATAAGGAATGAAATACAGTGGAATTTTCCTAACGTTTACATAGCCTCTCGTAGATAAGTACAGACGCCTCGGTACCGATCAGCGAGACTCTAATAAACTGGCTTGTTATTCATGACTCCTATGAACCTAGAGCTCAATTAAGTTGCAAGCTAACAATAAGAATTTAATACGAGAAAGTAAGGAATGCAATAACCGAAACAGAGACTAAAACGTTCACAAGGATAATAACCGGGGATCTCTTAATATCCCGAAGATCTCTTGGTATGCTCAATCTGTACCAAGGATCTCTTGGTAGCCTCAATATATTCGAGGGATCTCCTAGTATCCCGAGGATCTCTTGGTATCGTCAATATATGCTAGGGATCTCTTGGTATCCTCAATATATGGTAGGGATCAATAGTATATAATGAGGATACCAAGAGATCCTCGGGATACCAAGAGATCCATAGCATATATTGAGGATACCAAGAGATCCTCATGATACCAAGAGATCCCTAGTACAGATTGAGAATACCAAGAGATCCCTAGTACAGATTGAGGATACCAAGAGATCCTCGGGATAATGAGAGATCCCATGTCATTATCCTTGTGATCATTTGTCTCTGTTTCGATTACTGCATTCCTTACTTTCTCATATCAAATTCTTATTATTAGCTTGCAATTTAATTGATTATCTTATCATGTCATACCTTATATCTTATTTTATCTCAGTAGAGCCCTGGTATTCCTCGTCACTACTCAACAGAGGTTAGGCTTGGCACTTACTAAGTTCCGTTGTGGTGTACTCATGCACTTTCTGTGCATGTTTTTCATGTGCAAATCCAGGTACTTTCACTTAGTCTTATCATTCTTTAGGCGAGGCGCTTCTGTGGAGACTTCGAGGTATATCTGCCGCGTCCGCGAACCAAGGAGTCCCGTTCTATTCCTCCATTAGTATTTAGCCATTCTATATTTTTCTATTCTTGGAATTAGAGCTATGTAGTATTTCTTAGCTTGTGATTCATAGGTTTCGGGGTATTGGGAAATATTGTTAATTCGAGAAGTTGTATTTGTAGAAAATCATTCTATCTACGATATGTGCGCTATTGGTTGTATTAGCATGATTTTCAGGTATAGGTTTTGATGAATGACAAACAATGAAGTCAAGTGTCAAACAACGTTATTATATGACAAACAATCAAGATTGAATGCCCAGAAGCATATTGATGACGGAATTGCATAGACAAGCCAAAGACGAGCCCAAATGTTCAAGACCGAAGACCCAAGGCGTAGGTCGTTAGGTAGAACCAATGTAAGAGCAACGCTTAAGTTATCTCGTCTTTTGGCTCAACATTAGATCATCATAAATATGCATAAAATCATTTTATTAAATCATATTTATCATAAACATATTTTAAATACTTCAAACAAAAGATGTTAAAGTTTTCATTTTAACCAAAATGGTTTTTGAAGTAAGAGTTCAAATCTGTAACAGAATAATCGATTATCAAGACTGCATAATCGATTATGCTGTAGACCGTTGCCAGTGTTTGAACACTTGAACAGAATAATCGATTATGCAGAATCAAATAATCGATTATTCAGCAGAAAATCAGCTTCCGATTTCTGAACGTTAGAGAAATAATTGATTATCAAATCTGCATAATCGATTATCTTGGCACAAAATCAGCATAATTGATTGCCAATTAAGCAACGGACATAACACTTCTTTCACCTATAAAAAGAGGTCTTTTGAGCTGATTTTAAACACACAACACCTCCCAATATTGATATACATATTGACATTGTTTGAGCATCATTTTAGAGATTTTGTTGAGCCATTTGAGAGACAACTTTGAGTTGTTCATAGAGCTAAATTTGTATCTCTTTATCTACTCTTTTGAGAGAGTTCTTGTTGTAAAAGAGAAAGGTGTTTGAGAAGAACATATCTTCTCATTGATTGTCGGGTTCGCTAAGTACCCTAAGTCTTAGTGGTTGAAGTCTTGTGGTGCGGTATCCTCGAGCAAGTTGAAGTCTTGTAGAGTGTACATCTACGAGCAAGTGTAACAGTTTGTTAGGCACCCGAAAGCTTAACGGAGTTAGTGGAATCTCGAGAGAGTCTCTCGGGGACTGGACTAACCACAAGTTGTGGTGAACCAGGATAAATTCGGTGTGTTCTTTCCTTGTTATTTTTGTTATCGAATTTATTTTATTCCTGCAATTTTTAATTTCGCAATATTTATCAATATTCTCGTGCCGCACTATTCACCCCCCCCCCCCTCTAGTGACGGGCATAAATCCTAACAATTGGTATCAGAGCCTAACTCTTTGAAAGCCTTAACCGGTTGAGAGCGATATATATATTTTTCTGAAAATATTGAACGCAGGAATAATGAGCGAAGGACACTCCACCGAGAGGCCTCCATTTTTTATGGAAGAAATTATACATACTGGAAAGAACGGATGAGAATCTTCATCCAATCAAATAATTTTTGACTATGGCAAATCATCAAGAAAGGTGAACAAATGCCAACAAAGAAAGTTGGGGAAATCATGGTCCCAAAGGAGGAAAACGAATATGATGCCGAGGACATCAAGAAAGTTGAAAGAAACGCAAAGGCCGTCAACTTACTATTTTGTGCGGTGAAACCGGACGACTATCGGAAAATCTCTTGTTGCACAACCGCAAAGGAAATGTGGGATAAACTCGAGATCACTTATGAAGGTACGCCTCAAGTCCGAGAATCTAAAATTGATTTTCTAACACATGAATATGAACTTTTTAGAATGAGGGAAGATGAAAACATCGATAATATGTTCGAACGATTCTCAATGATCGTCAACGATCTTCATGCTCTCGGCAAAGCATACTCGAACAAAGATCTAGTTCGAAAAATCCTACGGAGTCTCACTCCCATATGGCGTTCCAAAGCAAATGCTATCCAAGAGTCGATAGGAATCACGGACGTCACAATTGATGGACTACGAGGTAATCTTAAAGCTTATGAAAGCACAATTCTCAATCTGTATCTTAGAAGTAATTCGAATATTGCCTTCAAAGCCTCATCCTCTAAAAGAGAAGAGGTAAGTGACTCGGAAAACGATGATGCTATTACTTCCAATGATATAATTGAAAAGTTTTATAAGTTTATGAAGAAGGAAATAAAGAAGGAAGAACCAAGTCCTTCATGTCAAAATTGTGGAAACTTGGCCACACCAAATCACATTGTCCAAAATCAAAGGACAAGAAAAAGAAGAAACACCATAGGCGCGTAACATGGGATTCGGACAGCTCCGGCGATGAAACTGCCGCATTATGCCTCATGGCAAACGAAGAAGAAATGGTAAGTATTTCTAACTCTTACTCGTTTGAAGAAATACAAAATGCCTACGATGAATTATATGGTGAATTTGTTAAAGCTTCCAAAACCATAAAAGAATTGAAGAAAACACTTTCTTTGCAAGAAAAAGATTTTGAGAAAACACTTTCTTTGCAAGAAAAAGATTTTGAGAAAACACTTTCTTTGCAAGAAAAAGATTTTGAAAAACAACCTTCTTTAAAAGAAAATGATCTTTTAGAAAATGACAATACTGTTCTTAAAAATAAAATCAAAATTTTAGAAGAAGAAAATAGATTTTTGGAAAATGACAATGTCGATCTTAAAAATAAAATCAAGGAGATGAATGAAGCCTCTTTATGTGTTCAAAGTTCAAATTGTTCTTCTTGTAGTTCCTTGAAAATAGAGAACATAGAACTTAGAAATACACTAGAAAAATGTAGTGTAAATGATTCTAAAACAAGTGAAGTAATTAAAAGGGATGATAGAAATGAGGTTAAACCACCTAGAAACGACTCTAGGAATTTTGTTAATAAGTCTAAACTAATCATTTTAGACCACCTAGACACAATTCTAGGAATTTTATTAATGAGTCTAGAATGAATAATTTTAGATCACCTAGAAATAACTCTAGGAATTTCAACGCTTCTAGGAATAACGACTTTAGATCACCTAGAACGCATTTGGCTCAACCTAGACATATGCACAACCCTAATGTTATATGTCATTATTGTAACCGGGTAGGACACATTGCACCCGTATGTTTTGCTAAACATAGAGATTCATATTTTGATTATAATTATTATTTGCCTAACTCCCAAGGACCCAAAAATCGTTGGGTACCGAAAACCTATTTTTAGGTACGTTTGCAGGTGTGCTTGAAGACTACATTATTGTAGTAGATGCACCAAGCACGAAACCTTATTGCATCGAGGGGGAACGTCGGTTAGTTATCGTATTTTTGATAAAAACGTAACAGTTGATATGTGCTAACAATTGATATTAATTATTGATTCATGTTTTTGATAAGTGTATTTTGAATAACAATTGGTATCAATTATTCTTATATTAAATGATTGATTCATGTTTTGATGAATATTTTTAGTTTAAATAACAGTTGGTATATTTGCGAAAAATGACAGTTATTATGGTTGGTAGGTTTTTACTAACGTTTGGTACTATTTGATGTTGATATAATTTTTTTTACAATTGGTATCGTCAATAGTTTAAATAACAATTGGTATACTCTTTTTGCTAATGCCAAAAGGGGGAAGAATTTAGGCGATATGCATCGATTAAGGGGGAATTATATTGAATTATTGTTTGCATAAATTGTATGTTGAGATACAGCACGAATTTTAGGGGGAATCCAATATGCATATCTCCTATTTTTTGTCATTATCAAAAAGGGGGAAATTGTAGAAAATCATTCTATCTACGATATGTGCGCTATTGATTGTATTAGCATGATTTTCAGGTATAGGTTTTGATGAATGACAAACAATGAAGTCAAGTGTCAAACAACGTTATTATATGACAAACAATCAAGATTGAATGCCGAGAAGCATATTGATGACGGAATTGCATAGACAAGCCAAAGACGAGCCCAAATGTTCAAGACCGAAGACCCAAGGCGTAGGTCGTTAGGTAGAACCAATGTAAGAGCAACGCTTAAGTTATCTCGTCTTTTGGCTCAACATTAGGTCATCATAAATATGCATAAAATCATTTTATTAAATCATATTTATCATAAACATATTTTAAATACTTCAAACAAAATGATGTTAAAGTTTTCATTTTAACCAAAATGGTTTTTGAAGTAAGAGTTCAAATCTGTAACAGAATAATCGATTATCAAGACTGCATAATCGATTATGCTGTAGACCGTTGCCAGTATTTGAACACTGGAACATAATAATCGATTATGCAGAATCAAATAATCGATTATTCAGCAGAAAATCAGCTTCCGATTTTCTGAACGTTAGAGAAATAATCGATTATCAAATCTGCATAATCGATTATCTTGGCACAAAATCAGCATAATTGATTGCCAATTAAGCAACAGACATAACACTTCTTTCACCTATTAAAAGAGGTCTTTTGAGCTGATTTTAAACACACAACACCTCCCCTCCCAATATTAATATACATATTGACATTATTTGAGCATCATTTTAGAGCTTTTGTTGAGCCATTTGAGAGACAACTTTGAGTTGTTCATAGAGCTAAATTTGTATCTCTTTATCTACTCTTTTGAGAGAGTTCTTGTTGTAAAAGAGAAAGGTGTTTGAGAAGAACATATCTTCTCATTGATTGTCGGGTTCGCTAAGTACCCTAAGTCTTAGTGGTTGAAGTCTTGTGGTGCGGTATCCACGAGCAAGGTGAAGTCTTGAGGTGCGGTATCCTCGAGTAAGTTGAAGTTTGTAGAGTGTACATCTACGAGCAAGTGTAACAGTTTGTTAGGCACCCGAAAGCTTAACGGAGTTAGTGGAATCTCGAGAGAGTTTCTCGGGGACTGGACTAACCACAAGTTGTGGTGAACCAGGATAAATTCGGTGTGTTCTTTCCTTGCTATTTTTGTCACCGAATTTATTTTATTCCTGCAATTTTTAATTCCGCAATATTTATCAATATTCTCGTGCCGCACTATTCACCCCCCCTCTATTGACGGGCATAAATCCTAACAGTATTGCATATGCCAGGTGGCATTTTGTATACTGTTTCATTTTGTTAGTTTGTATTCTAGTTATTTCTTCCGCAAGTTTTATTTATTTTTCGCATTGTTAGGCTTACCTAGTCGTAGAGACTAGTTGCCATCATGAAAGTTCACGGGGAAGAACTGGGGTCGTGACAAGTTTGTATCAGAGCTCTAGGTTCATAGGAGTCATGAATCACAAGCCGGTTTATTAGAATCTTGTTGATTGGTATGGAGACGTCTGTACTTATCTATGAGAGGCTTTGTAACCGTTAGGAAAATTCCACTTCATTTCATTCCTTATCGTGCGGCATTTATTTAGTTTGAAGCCTATATCATATGTTCTTTTTGCATCCACTCGTATATTGAAACTGCGTACTCGGTATCAATTATGCGCCAATGGTTCGTGATGCTATAGAAGGATTATAAGGGACCCAAGACATTTCTTAACCATTGTCACTTTGTGTCATCCATATTGATAATGTAGTAATATTAAGAGATCATTCAGTTGTGCACATGAGGGTACAATAGGTTCTAACATCTGGTTAATAAGTACAGTCTTAAGAAATTTCACTTAATTGCATAATCGTCATGATAGTTGTAGAGTCACGAGGTGGATATAGATATTAAGATAGTTGGTGGTAATAGAGATTATGTGGTTCATATGAGATTTCTATTAAGCGAAGGGAACTAGTAGCCGAGATACTGGAGGAAGTGAGTTTAACTCTCATAAGGATGACATATGCCAAACAAATGGCTTGAGGTGTCTTATAATAGTGTTGTACGAGCGATAAAGGTTAGTATTATGGATTAAATGTATCTTATGGCTTTGCGCCAAGTGAAATGAGTCCTCTATCAACGATCAAATTGTAGGGTCATGTGTCCTATCAGTTTGGCATGAGATGTATTTATGTGGTGTCCAAAGTTCCTCTGAAACTTGTATATAAGTAAAAGCTGAGATTTGTATGGGATGATGTAGGGACATGGAAATAATTTCAGACTTCTCGTAGTGCTCCAGTTAATCAGGGAACTCACTTGGACATTCATCTTTTAATGCACCACTGGTATATGATTACTACAATGATTATTCTATTTATTTGGCATAGACTCAGTATGACCAGCCAAATCGCAGATGGGTGTTATGATTGTGGTGATACTAGGAGCATCAAGAGAGATTGTACTAGACTTGGGAGTAATCTATTTCATCAGAACACTCAGTCCACACACTCCATTATAGTTACTAATCTATACACGCTACAAGTTAGGGATGGAGAACAAGCAGGTAGATAGCACCTAAGAGGTGGGAGCCCGACCCATTGATATAATTGATATGGTATGGCTGATATAGTTACACCAGATGGTGTCATTACAAGTACGATCTCAATGCGATTATAAAATAACAATTTCTTTGAATCGATTCGGTTCTGAGTATCGAGGCAAGTCCTCTTAATATACTCCACTTATCAGTGAGCTTCGTAATCCTGAAATCTACTTATGTGAATAATCACGTTGGGTTATTATATGGAGATAGCTATTTCTATCATTATGTGTTGGTCACTAAGAATAACTATGAGGTTAAAAATGACTTTCTATTACTTACTACAGTGTGTTTTGATGTGATTTCAGGATAATTAACTTCGATTGTGAATTATATGCCCTATCTGTATGATGGTTCATTATATGTTGTGATTTTGTTTGACGGAAACTATTTAAAAGAAGAAAGAAAGGAAATAGAAAAAAATTCAGCTGACACGATGTGCAAATACTTGTGATTTAGAGTTGAGGACGAGATCCTCATATTTTTATATAATGTGAAATATTTTAAACCGGATTACAAGCTGCGGTTGATGTTATATAAGGACAAGGTCTTGTTGGTGAGAAGTTGTATTGTATATGCCAGGTGGCATTTTAAAGGAGGGCGAACTGGTATGGTAACAAGTAACTGTTGTGATGGCACCTAGTCTCTACGACTAGGTAAGCCTAAGAGCTCCAAGAACTCTTAACTTATGCTTTCGATCAATAGTCTATCAAATTTCGTCCGAATGACCTGAAATTTTGCAAGCATGTCACATTCAACACTACGGAGCTACTTCAACTTTTAAAATTCTATTCTGACCCTTAGATCAAAATCTCACTATCGGACTGGACACTTCAAAAATTTGACATTCGGCATTTCAAGCCTAAATTAGCTACGGACCTCCAAAGCACAATTCGATCATATGCCCCTAAGCCTAAAATCATCCAACGGAGCTAACAGGCCCATCGGATTTCCATTCTGAGGCTATCTTCGCACTGTTCCGACTATGGTCAACTTTCCAACACTTAAGCTCTCATTCTAGGACTAAATGTCCCAAAACTCTGTGAAACTCAAAATCGAACATCTCGGCAAATCAAAATAGTAGAAATAAACTCAGAGAAAGAAATTAATAGGGGATCGAGGTGTTAATTCGTAAGATGACTGGCCGGGTCATCACATTGGATTATGTGCAACATGCTAGGTTAGAAATACCTGTTTTACCTTAGTATGAAATTTGAATTGAATTGAGTATTCTTCATGCTACTGCTGTATGTTTACTTTGGGACTACAGGACGGTATTCCGGGAGATCCCCCTGCCTGTTTACTTTGGGACTACAGATTTGTATTCCGGTAGATCCCCCTGCACTTTTATATTGGAATTACGGGACTGCACCCAATAGATTCCACCAGTACTGTGTATTTACATTTCGAACTATGGATCAGGATTCCGGTAGATCCTCCCGCACTATGAGTTGGACTACTGGACGGTATCCTGGGAGATCCAATGGATATTTATATTTTGGACTACAAGACGATATCTTGAGAGATTCCCGGTCTTTATCTCTGTGTTGAGTTGTATTATTTCCGTGATTACTTCTGTCTCTGTAATAGTTGTTATTATTCTTATTATCCTATGTAACTTCATACTATTAGCATTTAATTATATTGTCGTATTCTCTACTGTTTTACCTTATTTTTCAGTTATAATCAGTAGGGCCCCGACCTTCCTCATTACTACTCGACTGAGGTTAGGCTTGGCACTTACTGAGTACCGTTGTGATGTACACATGCCCTTTCTGTGCATGTTTTTCGTCATGCGCAGATCCAGGTACTTCGACTCAGCTCTACTAACCTTGAGGCGAGGTGATCTATCAGAGATTTCGAGATATATCTACCGCGTCTGTAGACCGAGGAGTCCCTTTCCATTCTCTCTCAAAGTATTAGACCTTCTGTATTTACTTTTGTTTAGACACTCTGGAGTTAAAACACTGTAGTTATTCCATAACTTGTGATTTCATGAGATTTCAGGTTTTGAGAAATGTAGTTTTATTTTGAGAATTTGTATTGTATATGCCGAGTGGCATCTTAAACGCTTCATTTTGTTATTTCTATAATTTTATCTAGTTTTATTCTGTTATTTCATTTCTATAATTTGTTAGGCTTACCTAGTCATAGAGACTAGGTGTCGTCACGATAGTTCACGCACGGCGAACTGGGGTTGTGACACACTCCTTCTTCTACTTATGACTGGAGCTATTGTAAAAGGAAGGCCGCCAACTATTATAGTATGATAATGGGGAGCAGGAGATGCAGAACGGGTTAAAGACTTACAAGCCATTGTTAATAAGAAGAAAGGAAGTTATACGAAGAAGAAGAAAAATGCTAAGATGGTTTGAGGAAGGAGGTAAAGACAAAAGAAAGTAGAAAAGGTATTTTAGAGGGCTAATGATTCCGTATAAAAAGGAAAAAAAGCTCATCATGAACCATCGTCAAGAAACAGTTATATCGAACTGACAGAGCTGTCTATGCCTTGAAAACAACTGCAAACCATAGAGTCAATTATGGTAAGACAAGTATCTCGATCATTCAATGGAAGAGATATAGGTCTCTTCACTTCTACTATGCATCATAATGATCTCGGGGGAGGTGGTAAAATATTCGCGCCATAAATAGAATCTCTATGGTTCGTATATTCAATTGAGAATATTCAAAAAATGGGGAAACCATTTGTATTGATGGAAAATAGACCCATCATGAGAGTTGAAACAATAAAGAAAAATAATGTGCAAACTTTGGACAACCCAAACTAAGTGGTGGGGAGATGAAGTATTATTAATTTTTTAAGATTATTACTATTAAAGAGCAGCATTTTTTAAGATTATTACTATTTGAAAAAGTGAAGTAAATTGATTTTTAGAAATCCAAATTAACCTATTTATTTTTGTTGAAAACAAAAACTATTTTTTTGTTAGATACCCAGTGCTTCAGGACATTTTGGTCTATAGGTTTGAGAGCATGGCTCAAGCGAGTGTACTTCCTATGGCACCATCTACTTTTCAGATTGGAGGAGGAGCTCAAACCTCCGCTACCCACACTCCAGCACATATGATTCTTGGATTTCAGACTCCAAGAGTTCTACTAGCTAGTATAGCTCAGCCAATTATTGCAGCATAGCCCGAGGTTAGGCCCGTTATGTCTTATCTATAGAGTTCATGCATTCGATGACAGAATTTTGGGATATTTTCAGTTTTATCGTAATTTGACTTCATTTATTTATGTTATTCCACTATTGATAGTAGTAATACCGTTGTTGAAGTCTATTTCAACATATTTTGTTGTTGGCTTGACTAACAAGCGATATTAGGTGCCATCATGGTTGTAGTGGATTTTGGTTCGTGACATCTGTGTACTGGCGAAGGATGTTTGCTTGACCACCCTTGCGAAAAGGTAGCTACGCCACTGGGTGTAAGTATGTACAAGGCAAAAAATCATACATTACTCTTTTAAATATTTAGAGAGTTAAGGAATTGTTGGCCCAAGTAAAAGTTAGTGTTGAAGACTGACAAAGGAACTCAGACATGAACCAGGTCCATCTCTTGTAAGCATAGCTATGGGCAGATTTGAGCATGTGGGATGCACATGAATGAGATAAACCTAACTTGATAGAAGTGATATATCCTGATCGAAAAGGTAGCATAATTAATTAGGAGAAAGAGTCCTTACTCAAAGTTTGGGAAAGAGTTAGATGTTGAGATCAACTAGAACTCTTCCACCAAGTAAGAGTAGCATCAGAATTATAGTTAATCTTTATTTAGTTACTCTATAAATATCAATGTTGTTCTCTTTTACCGGCAATGCACAAACGTTGAAGTTAAATAGGATTTGAGAGCAAAATAGCGAGGCATTTTGCGAGTATTTCGTGTGTGATTCAAGTGTGCAACCCTGAAGCTACATGAACCAGTTCTAAGTATCTGTCTTTTATTCTAGTTCAATTGTAGTAGGTGTTTTCATATTGGACCTTTTAGCTTTATCTAGGGGCAATTGTAATAGGTACTCAAAGTATTCAGGTTAGAGTTAACTTGAAGTTGTTGCAACAGTTAGAGGTTGTGTGGTATAACGGGACTGGAGTTAGTCCTAGGTTTAGAAAAGAGTTTTTGTAAATGCAGTTTTTGGCTCAGTAATTTAATGAAGAGTTTGAGAAAAATTCTATTAGGAAGTAGATCGTGATTTTTTCACCTTTTGAGCCAAGTGCTTTCTACGTAAAATACTTGTGTTCTTTACTTTTCGCATTTACTATTTCTGCAATAGTAGGTTAACGAACACGTGGAAGAACCATGTCCTTTCATAATCAATTTAAGCGAAAATTGAATACCACACAAATTACCCATATATGATATTGAAGTATAAAACATCAATTACTACGTAGAGAGAAGAGAAAATTTTGGACAACCCAAACTAAGTGGGGGAGATGAAGTATTATTAATTTTTTAAGATTATTACTATTAACAAGAGCAGCATTTCAATATTTTATGTTCTTTGAAAAATATCTCTATCTCTCTGATGATGATGACTCTGAAACTGTAGTTATTAGAGTATCAATGCTATAATTTGGTATGATGTATGTTTTATGCTTTGTGACTTTTGTTTCTAAGAGCTTAATCTCCCAAACAGTTTTGTACTATTAGGTTCAGAACCTTTACTTACAATATCCACTGTGATAGCTTACATCAATTTGTTTCTCCAAATGTAGGTCTAAATTGGTGATTTCATAATCATATATGTGGTTGTATTCTATGTTATACGCTTAACATGATAATTCAATGTTTTGTAGGACCATTTATGCGCTTATTTACGGAGGTAAAGTTTGAACAAGTCTAGACTGATCCTTAGTTATAAGAGACTAAATCAAATGATTTAGATTCTAATCAATAGAACTCTTCTTCTTTTTTTCTTCTTTTTTTTTGCTATTGTAGTTTTAGTTGGATTATTCTTTCATCAATAATAATCTTTTTGGGTCTTGTATCATATTGTAAATGTTGCAAAATATGTATAGACAGACATACCAATTTTCATGTTATGTAATTATGTATGTTCTCTCTATAAAAGCACTTCGTTATAACGTCCAAAAATATACGGAACAAACGAGGCTATTATTATAATTGTCTTTTCTCCGTAATTATGTAATTGTCTAAAACATCTTGACATTAATTTCAACCATATTATTATAACTGGCTTTTGGCTTTGTTATAAATACCAATTTTCATGTTATGTAATTATGTATGTTCTCTCTATAAAAGCACTTCGTTATAACGTCCAAAAATATACGGAACAAACGAGGCTATTATTATAATTGCTTTTTCTCCGTAATTATGTAATTGTCTAAACCATCTTGACATTAATTTCAACCATATTATTATAACTGGCTTTTGGCTTTGGATGAATGAATTTCTGAAATGAATGAATAGTCACATGTAACACCACAATAACAGCTATCATTTATTTCATCAAAAAGATAGATACTATTATTATCTCATTACATTACAAAGAATAAAGTGAATTGGTGGTTCTTTCCAAGGGATCTATTTTAGTAGATACACGAATTCACTATATAAAGTTGAGGTTCTTTTTTTGTTTAATGTATAAAGTAGGCGTCATGTTCATAGCGACAATGGCCAAAAGTTTTGTTGTTGTTGGAGATCTCTGAGAACAGCAAGCTTACGTTAAATAGTGGTTGTGCCTCTATGGATGGATCCAGCATTTAACTTCACCATTGCAGAGAAACCGAGAGCAAGTCTTCGGATGACAAGTCATATAAGTAGAGACTTTATAAATAGTAGTGACAACAAAATGTGTTTTTCTTCATCAGTGGAACCTATGCAGCAATCACAAACTCGTATATACAGTTTACTAATAGATCTTAATAGGAAACAACAACTCCACTATATCACAAAAAATGAAAGAATAAATAAATACCTATCAAGTAAAAAGCTCAAGTTTTTCCACTTTTAAAGTAATCAACCTTGTAAAGCAACAGAGTTTTATTCACTCTTTTCTTGAACTGTTGTGCCATCATCTCCAGAACTGGTGGCTGTTAACATCATCTCTGGTTTAATCTCCTCCAATTTCTGAAGTACTTGCTCCGCTTCAGGCCGAGCAGTTGGCGTTGGATCAACACAATGCAAAGCTAGTTTCAATGTATTAAGCAATTCATCACCAATATTAGGTGCATCCCTCATAAGTTCAACATCAAACACTTCATTAGTCCACTCCTCTTTCACAATGGAAGCTACCCACTGTGGCAAATCGAGTCCATCTGTTGCCTCGCTAGGTGACTTTCCAGTTAAGAGCTCCAAAATGATCACTCCAACACTATAGACATCGGTCTTAGTGCTTGCATTCTTGATCTTTGATAGCTCTGGTGCACGATAACCTAACGGGCCTGCAGTGGTAATTACATTGGTGTTACCAGCACTTGTCATAAGCCTGGAGAGGCCTACATCTGCAATCTTTGGGTTGTTTTGCTCATCAAGTAGTATGTTGCTTGATGTAAGATTCCCATGTATTATGTTTTCTTTGGTATGCAAAAAGCAGATGCCTTTTGTTATACCGATAGCAATCCTCATCCTTGTAGGCCAGTCTATTGTTGTCTCAGGACCTCGAGCTGCATATAGAACACAAATAAAGATTTTCAGTCACCTTATTATTATAGTAGGTAAAGTTCAGTGACCACACGATGAAATCAATACACGTAAAAAGCAGGGAAGTGTAGAAACTGTACCATGGAGGAAGGATGAGAGACTTCCATTAGACATATAGTCATAGACAAGAAGCTTTTCTCCTTTAGGTCCCAAGTAATAGGCTCTAAGAGCCAAAATATTTGGGTGTCGAATCTTGCCTAATTCAGCAACTTCAGCTTCAAACTCTTTTTGCCCTTTTGTGATCTTCTCGCGCAGCCTCTTCACAGCCACTTGATTACCATCCTCTAATGTAGCCTTATATGCTGTTCCATAAGTGCTCTTTCCCATTATCTCTGCAGTGGCACATAACAAGTCGTCCGCTGTGAACACGAATGGTCCATCGAAATGGACTAATTTTCCACCTGTTGACTCAACTTCAGCACCTGCTGCTGCTGGAACCGGCTTTGCACCTCTCCCTGTGGTAGCTAAGCCACTGGCTTTACTACCATTTTTTGCTTTCGAATTTGCCTTTTTCCTAATCAAGCAGCAAAGTAGCATGCAACACAAAAGAAGTAGAACAACTAGAAGTGCTCCAGATGCTATGAGAATGATATCCTTAGTACTAAGTTTGCGATGGCGATGCTTGGCAACCCCGCCAATAGGAGAAGATGGAAGAGTTTGAGGAGGTGGTGAAGCACATGGAGTTGAGGGACTATATCCACATAGCTCTAGATTTCCAACAAAAGCACTTGAATTGAACTTCTTAGAAAGAAGAGATGGGACAACCCCAGAAAGATTGTTGTAAGACACATCCAAAGAAGTCAAATTTGCCAAAGAAACAAGAGAATTTGGGATTTCACCAGTGAAATTGTTTTCAGATAAATCAAGTGAGCTGAGCCTAGAAATATTTCCAATAGTGGCTGGAATATGACCAGTGAGCTTATTCTTACTCAAATCCAACACTGAAAGATTTTGCAATCTATATATGACATCTGGGATTTGATTATCCAAAAGATTGCTCTTTAAATTCAAAGTAACAAGAGCTGAAAGATTGGAGAAACTAACAGGAATAGTTCCATTTAAGGAATTATTAGATAAATCAAGAACAGCAAGCCTAGTAAGTGCACCTAATTCATCAGGAATAGTCCCATTAATTTGGTTATGACTAAGATTAATCTTCTCGAGCATACTTAACTTGCTAATTGAAGTTGGAATTTTCCCATATAAAAGATTGTGATCAAGGGTAAGATACTGAAGTTGATAAGACATATTGTTCATAACAGCATTACCCCAAGTATCAGCAATAGAGCCAGAAAGATTGTTATGTTCAAGTGCAAGAAAAGTAAGAGAAGGGGATTGAGTAAAACTTACTGGGATTGAACCTGAAAGTGCATTGTAGCTCAAGTTGAGTCTGTATAACCTTGTCGAATTAGCAAGACTAGGAGGGATAGTACCAGTGAGCTGATTGTTGCTAAGATCAAGAGTCTGAAGAAGTGGCGATCTTCCAATTGTTGGTGGGATTGAACCCGAAAGCCGGTTATTGAAAAGATAAACACCTCTAAGATTTGGAAGAAAACTCAATGAAGTTGGCACAGGACCAGCAATAACATTGTCATGAATACTAAGCTTTCTAAGAGCTTGTAATTGACCAATTTTTTCAGAGATTCTACCACCTAATCCTTTCCAAGGCAACTGTATAGCTATAACTTCTCCATTAACACACTTTATACCTATCCATCCACCACCACAAGCTCCTAAACCACTGTCATTCCAACTTTTCAAGATTCCTCTAAAATCAATCAGTTCATGTTTAATGGCCTTAAGTGCTTGAAAATCAGCTTGAGTAACAATAACCCCATCTGAACTCCTCCCAGCTGATATAACAGGGAAAATGGAAGAGAACACAATCACAAAAAAAATGGAATAAAAATGCAAGAATCGAAAAGGGTAGTTGTAATATCTACTCAGTGAAGTATTCCACCTATCCATAAACTTAGAACAGGTTCAGAATCTTCAATCAGAAGAAGAAACAGAAGGAGAAAAAGGAATGGAAGTTTTTCAAGAAATGTATTGAGAGAAGAGAAAGAAAATTAAATGAAGAGAAGGGGGAAAGAAAGGGATAAATACTAGGAGAAGAAAGAGAAAGAGAGAAGAGACTGAAACAAGCATGTGAAGATGTAAGTGAAGATAGAGAAAATGGAGAGAATCTTAAGGAGCAACCGTTAAGGTTGAAGACAAAATGAGCAGAGAGAATAAGGAGTCTTGAGAAAAGTTATTACTATAAGGTTCCGTAACGGCTAGTTTTCCTACTATTTTACATGTTTGCTTTGTTTCTTTGTTGATATTAGTAGTAGTAGAGAGAGGTGAGAGCAGAGTTAAATTGGTCCACATTGGGAAACCAGAGGACCCCCCGTGTTTGACGCGGATGACCTCCAACGGCTACTTTGATAGGAGAAGGCTAAGCTTGAATAGTCAACAAGTTAGTAATACTGTGGCTCAATATTAAATAAACTATAGCTTATATCACCTTCTTAATTGAAACGTTATAATTACTTTGACTTCATCTTGCCCCTGCCCCCTTCCCTTTTTTTTCTTTTTGGTATGAACTATATTCATATTCGCACCGCATACTTATTTTGTAATGTTATATGCTATAGAGAAAGATTTTAACAACGATAAAATAAAATCTTGTACACTTCAATATAATTTAACTTGCTGAACTAATTACTTGCCTTAATTTATCGACTATTTTTTTGGGCGACAGACAACTGTTTGACTTAATTTCTCTATTTTTTTAAGTTACAAATTCCATTTAAATGAATAATTAATTGTAGCTGAAATATTTAATAATTGATTTGACAGTGCAAAACAGTATTATACAATAGTATATAAAAGTTAAAACTCTTGAATAATAATTATCAAACAAATAAATAAAAACTGCGTTGGAAGGTATGAATCAAAATACGGATGTGTTTGGACTAACTTCTTCATATTAAAATAAAACTTCGCTCACTACAAGTATAAACTATAAATTTTATTTTTGTTTCACTACAACGAAAATCAAAAGCTAACTTTGGGTCATCCCAAACAACAAGAACTTCATTAACCACAACCCACATGAAATGATTGCCAATAAAGATACAAGTGTTGTAATTCGGGTATGTACATATAAACAACACTTTTTGTCCACCTAACAAAGACATCATCACCTTTTTTCCTTCCTTCTGGGGTACATACAAAACATTTCCATTCCTTTTGGGAGTACATATGAAAATTAATGAGCTCGGTACACGAGACACTATATTTAATCAGAAAAATATGAAAGTAGAACGGTCCATCTATTTCAGAATCCAGACCTACAATACAGGACACTGAAGCCTGAGGATTAAATATTTCTAAGAATAATATGCTTTACAAATTTCTCATACAAACATATCATTGTCACATAAAATCGATGTCAGCTAACAAAGAATAAAATGAAGAACGTGTCTGCTGAAGTATAGATGGCATTCAAATATAACTATATGTAACATTGTGAAGCAGTGCATTTTTACAAGAACTCTCAGTCTAAGTCCTAGGCAGGCAAATTTACCGACTTTGCTCCTAGTTTATATGCTACAATTTTTCTAAAAGAAGTGCTTTCTATGTCCAGTGATCACTCCCAACTCATCAACAGGAAAAACTTCATATTCTTTCTAATACAGAAAGTCCCATCTCCCCCGAATAGTATAGAGACCGGGATCTTTTTTTTTAGTATAGCTTCTCAATATGAAACTAAATAACACACCGTACTGTCAGCTCTAGCACAAATATGCTATCAATACAAAACGTAACTTGGAGTGAAGATTCACTTACAATAAAAATAAATAGGAAACCAACTTGAAACTCATAGAACCTTTAAGAATAACATTATAAAACAAATAGGCAAAGATACATTAGCTTCAAACACGCAAAAATCAGCAAAAAGATTGATTTTGAACTTCAAATATATGAATTTATTGGTCATTAGATGCACCAGAACTAGTAGAGAGCCATTGATATGAGCCAACTGCCACAATTTTATTCATATGGACAATATTGAAGAAGAGTTGGCTCCAGACGAGTTGAGATATAAGAGAGCAACATACTCTAAAAGGTTTCCTGCTGCCCTGCATTCACTTATCATCCCTTGATTAAAGGCACAGTTGGCCAGCTTGGCCTTCATCAATAAAAAAGATGCAAAATTAAGAGGCAAACAATGCATTTTGCCCACAATCTTTCATGCAATTAGTTACTTTGAACCAACATACGTTCTCACCTTTCCGATACCGACTTCGTCCATCAACACCAGATAATTAACCACAGCAGACCACCAACAACAAACAGAAAGAGCCTTCAGCCTTTGTGTGGTCATCAGCAATTCAAAGATGTCATGAACAAGCCTGAATGATTCTAATCAAAGTACAACCACTTGCTAAAAAACAGTAGTCTCTGAAGCAAGGAATCAGTATACACATTGCAATTAATGTATACAACAAGATATTTCTCATTGTAAATGATAACTAAATGAATTCTACAGGTAGCACACTATAGACTAAACAAATTCTTTAGGCCTGACATATTTGCCGCATGAGCTAAGGAGTTACTACCCAAAATACGAATACATCATGCAGCACCCACAAGTATAGCAAAAAGAATATCTGTGATATGGAAAAGCACATGAACAAAAGCACATCATAATCTTGGTCAGCATCGCCGCCCAATATCAAGTCCATCAATAAATATGTCATGTCCAAACAATTATAAATGCTACTACATTAACATATGCTAAGTGGACATACTTAATACAGGTGACTAGTTGCTAGATTTGTAGTGTACCTTGAAGAATCTGCACACTCTGTCAGACCTATTTGAAATGGCCAATGAAGGGTCCATGTAACATGGAAAATACAGAAAGTAAGCACATACAAAAGTCATGATCAGACTCGAATAATACTGCCCAAATCAAATTCTAAAAAGAACATGATCTACTGATCCAAACTAAACTCTCAAGTTGGTAGATCCAAATTACAAATTCCCAGTTTTGCGTCTAAAAAATGAAGTACATCTTACATAGAGCATTATTTTGATCTCATTTCCTCATTCTTTTATCTACTTAATACAGTAAATCATTCACAAACTTATATAAAAAGAAACTACCGCAAGATATTTGATCAAACCCTAGCGGCAACAGCAGGGGCGACAGCTACAGCGGCAGCATTGGCGGCACCGCCGCCCAAGAAAGAGAGAAACCCAGTAGCGGGAGAGTCCTGTGGATCGTCAAGGAAAAGATCCTCAGGGACCCTAAAAGCAGCATGCGTACACACAATCGCAAGACCAATCATTAGAGCTGAAACAAGCACACTTCCAACAGATGTCAAGAAGATCACAACCACAGTTGAAATGATAAGCAGACCCAGCGTCTCCCTCTCAGAAAACTGCCGTCCAAATATAACCAAAGGCGGATCGGAAGGGCGGAAAAGGTAAAGGAAAAGCCAAGCTGCGAGGAGGCCGGTGAGGACAAGAAGGGAAAAAGGGTTTGTAATGAGTGAAAATGCAAGAACAACGGCAAGGGCAGAGAGGTAATTGATACGGAAGTAGGTGTAGTTTTTGCGGATACGGAGAGTGGCGTCAGAGAACGATTCCGGTTTGGAAAAAGCGGACCGGTCGAGGAGTTCGGACCAGGGACGGCGGTTAGCGAAACCGGTTTGAACTGTGGTGGAGATGTGGTTGATGAATGAACGGAATGCTGGTGTTGGGGCGATTTGTTGCGCCGTATCGGTGGAGGGTGGTACGTTGGTTGTTGGGAGGACTGCTGGTGATGATGCGGCTGCCATTTTTGTGCTTTTGTGTGTGTGTGAGAGAGAGAAAGAGTAAATAAGGAGCAATTTATACAAAGGTTGGGATTTTTTCTTAATTTATTCGTCGGTGCTATATAAGTTTTTTTTTCTTTTTTCCTCGGAGTTTATAGTATACGAATTACGAAGTCACTATTTAACTTCACTATTAAGCTAATGTAATTCTTTTGGTAAAGCTAATATAATAAGTCACGCGTCTTTGGAAATTAAAGTGACCTTCGCATGATATTTTTAAAACACAAAATCAGATTCATCCGAAGAATGCTTCTTAACAGACAAGTTAACAAATTGTTTGGGTATAAATACTACTGGATGGTAGTTATCTATTGTATTATATATTATTATTTAATATTTATTTTAATTGTTATTTAAATTTATTGTTATATAACGATAAAATGTGCCACTTTATATAACGATTGATTTGGTGTGAGTCGCATCATTACCTTGTCTTTTTCTCTTAATCTCACCATTTGCTATTATTAAATAATTTTATTTTAATCATTTACCCTACCTTTTTATATAGTAATTTTATCATATATCATAATTTTTTAAAATAATATTACAAGTTTATTCTTCATATTGCTGGTATGTGGTATTATAAAATAATGGCAAACGATATAATTTATCCAAATATTATTTTTATTAAACGATACAGTACAATATAATATAGTACGATACGACTCATGAAGAAACAATGCGTAACAACCATCTAGCTGTTAGTATCTCATTATTTGCAAATTTGATATATCTCGAAAACGTTTTATTAACACACCGCTTGAATTATGTACACATGGAAGTGGTTCTTTTCTTCTATTTTCCTTCCCAAATTTGACTATAAATTATATAATACACTATATTTATAAAAACAAATTGCTTATACCACAAAAGGTTGCGATCAAATTGCAAGTTACTGTACTACTTTTCCAGTTAGTTTTATTTTAAAATTTTCTTCTAATATTTACAACACTAGATCCGACACGTTTGCTCATGTGATGCTTATAAAGTGCCGGCTTAGAGGGTAAAGCCATTGATTATATGGTAATTCTTCCACAACTTATTTTTAGGCCTCCCAATTTCCAAAACTTAAAGACTTAAACTATGGTTTTAGGCCCCAATTTTTAGGGCCTCATTTCTTCAATTGATAATAGATTAATTATATGGTATTTTCTCCGAAACTTATTGAATTTTTTATTGGTAATTAAAATTTGTATTAATCACCAAAGAGGTTTCGTTATAAATCCATAGTGCAGCTAAGTGCCCAGCTGATTATCAAATAAGAAACTTAACCACTGTCGACTATCACTATATCTATCTTTCTATTTACAGTAGAAAATACTGAAGCTGTATGCTAACTTTAGGGGTACCCCTAACACTACAAACATATGCAATGGTCCTAAGTAATTGATCACTAGAACAAAAGACATTCTTAAATAACCTCGAGTTCCTCTCTAACCAAATAGCATAGAACAATTCTGCAATGGTCATTTTGAATATATGAGCTCGACTGATTTTTTCCTTTCTCATAATAAAACTTGTATTTTGTATTCTCTTTTTCTCTTACGAAAATATTTATCCTCTAAAAATAAGAGATCAAAGACTGCAAAAAATATTTTGCATCGCATATTTATACCAAGTTAATAAATGTAAGATATATGTTGGTTCTTAAGGTTAATTGTTTAGTTAGATTTAAACTTCTGGTAAGAATGGCATGTGAGACGGTTAGGACCATGCCTGGCCCTAGACCGCAAGTCTATATGGGCGGGGGGCTTTAACGGTCCTAATCAGATAGGACCTGGACCGGGGGAGGTGTGCTAGGTGGTGGGTCGGTCCCTTAGGCGAGGCTCGCGAGACCGACACCGTTTGGGCCGGGACCGGCTAGGGAGTGGGGGGCCTAACCGGTCCTATTCGGACCCAATGGCTCCAAATTTACAAAATAGTCACTTAAACCCTCCCCCTCCCCCCTCCCTCCCCCCCACCCAAACTTTGTTTTAAGTCCAAACTTTTTATGATTACACTTTTTCCCTATTTTCAATTATAAATACCCCTCACTCTTTCATTTTTCTCACCAAATCATCAATTTCTCTCAATCTTTCTTTAATTTTCTTCTAATTGGTTACTTTATTGTTGCAATTTGTGAAAAATTGTGAAGTTAGTGAATTGAAGTCTTCAACGATAATTAATTTTCAACAAGTTATTTGTCAATTCAGTAAACTCGTTCCAATTCTTAAGTTTTAATATTATAGTTTTGTTTGATTTATTTACTTTGTATTGTTTGATTAATTAAGATGATTTTTTTGTTTAAAAAATATTTAGTAAAAATAAGGAAAAATCCAAGAGTGGTGAATCTAATGGCCAATCTTTTCCTTCTCCAATTCCCCGGGCCCCCAACCCAAACACCATACCCGTCTTCTAACTGCTCCTATTCTTGATGGTGATAATACTTTATTACAATTTACTGAAAGTCAATATTTACATAATGTTTGAGGTGGTGAATAATTAAACCATGAATCTATGAATGCTCTTTATGATAATCCAACTATTGATGAAAATGATGAATGATGAAATAGATTTTGATGAATACAACCGGATGCGATACGCCCACTAGTCCTGTTATTGAAGTTAACCCAACTAATAATAATTCAAATGATGTCCCGTTTGACCCTCCTGTTACTACCCATACTTTTTCTAGACAACCTACTAAACAGAGCGAAACATCTCTTGTGTGGTCATTTTTAACTCAACTAAGAGAGAAAAATAGGCTAAGTGTAAAAATGATAGCAAAGAGTTAGCTTTTAAATATGTTGGGAGACGGGGGAGGGGAGACGGGAAGTTTTAGGAGATACATATTGTTACACTCTCAAGATAAAATTAAATATCTTCGTACGAAAGCTTTGGCCAAGGAGATAAGTGTACCTAGTCAGGCTTACCTTAGTACCGGGTCAAATCAATTTCAACCGGAAATTAACACTGTTATCAGTGGTATTATATAATATGATCCAAGAAAAAATCGAGAAGAATTGGCAAAAATGACTACTGTTATGCGCTTACCCTTTAGTTTTTCTTAACCCTCACTTTGTACATTATATAAGAAAAGTTTTTAATCCAACTTATAAATGATAGCCTCGCACAACTGTAAAGAACGATATTTATATATAAACATGAATATGAACAATATTTTTGCTATTTATTTACTCATATAAATTATCGTGTTGCTATTACTACTGATATTGGTAGAAGTGACAGTGACTGTGATTATCTTATTGTTACTGGTCATTAGATTGATGAGGATAGGATAATACAAAAGCGCATTATTGCTTATAGAATAATTAATGCACATCACACATGACAATTTAATTTTAGCATGATAACGGATATTTGTAGATATTTTTGTACTAGTGATAAAACAATGTCAATTTTAATGGATAATGCTACTACTAACACTAATACTATTGCCTTGCTTACCACTATACTAAATCCTGCATTTAGTAACATTTTCATGTTAGATGTATTTGTTATAACCAATTAATTATGGATGATGGTATGGGAATTTTAAATGTTGAAATTGAAAAGGTTAAAATGACTCTTAACTTGCTTTTCTATTCAAACCGTAGAAGTAGACTTAGAGAATATTTTAAAAGATGCGATAAATTTGGCCTAAGAGGGAAAAAAGTTCCTAAAGCTGGTCCAACTAGATGGAATTGCATGTATGAAAGTTTAGTTGTTGCATATAAATATAGAAATGCTAGTTAAACTTTTGGACTTGCTGAATCACAACCAGAAGTAGATGAAGCTTACGAAGAAATGCTAGCTGAACTTGTGGAGGATTTTCTTCGCCCGAAAGAGGTGACGAGCAAGCTTCTTTTCCGCCACCACCAACGGAAATTCCTCCGAACCTTGAAAGATTTATGAAATTGGTAAGAGATACCATGTAAATTAATATGTAGCTTGTATTTTGGCACATCTTAATTGGGTTCTTTTTCTTCTCAATGGTGGTATTAGCACTTTGTTATGCTCATTCCAAGGGGGAGAGGGAGACTAAGAAAGATACTGTCAGGTTTTGTTAATGCTATAATAAAATTATAACGCGTGGCTTTGACTATCTTATAATATTTTTTGCGTTTAAATTTGAATTAAAAAATTTAGATCGCAATCCTATAAATATAATATACAAGGAATTGTCTTAGATAATATATATATATATATATATATATATATATATATATATATATATATATATATATATATATATATATATATGGAAAGTATCCTTTGGGCCATAGGCCCGGGACCGGTCCACTTAGCCCGTACCATTAGTTCAGGTCTCGGTCCTGGGTTGGTTTCTACGAAAAGTTCACATAAGCCCGGGCCTCTTAGGATCGGCCCACAAAGCCTGGGACCACTTAGGACCGGCCATGAAGCCTATTTAGGACCGAGCCCAGCCCACATTACAGATTTACTTGTGCGGATGAGTTTTCAACAATGAGAGACATTGAATAAATTAAAATTGCTTTTTTTTCTTTCTTTCAAGTATTGCAGCAACAATGAAATTTTATTTTGATATCAAGTTATCAAATTCTAGTATTGGGTTCTATTGTTCTAACTATCTATTATTTTTTTCTCTCAAATTTAGAAATTATTATTTTTATACTTTTATGTCATAGAGCCGAGGGTATTTTGAAAATAACCTTTCTAATTTTTCAGTGTAGAGGTAAAGTTTACGTACACTCTATCTTCTCCATTATTGTTATTTGTCAAAAGTCAAATATATCAACTATAAAGTATGAATCAAGCCAACTCTATATGATTTTCTTTTTAAGTTTAAGACCTGCTGAAAATATATGGTTTTAGGCCTTCAATGTTAACATTCGTTGTATATGTTCTACCTTCATTGATTCCGTAAAGCGTATATTAAACAGAACATTTACTATCCGCAAAGGCAAAATAATCTGCAAAATGCGGCATAACTCCTCTCATGGCAGTAAAGCCAGCATAACTTTCAAATACAAAAAGTAGATTGTACAAATTTCGTAGATATTGCGCAGCTTAAATCATGTAGTATCAAGGGCATATAAAGCTTCTTCCCTTAGGTTAACTTGCATAAGTGTTAATATCTAAGATAAGCAATCAAAAGGAAAAAAATTCGAACGCTGAATCAACTCCCTCTAAAAAAGATATTAAGGAATTCACATAAGCAATCACATGTAGTTAATATAACCACCAAAGCTAGTAAACCATCAACCCGTAATTGATTGGATAAGTCATCCCCTTAATGAGGAAGATAAGACATGAGATCATCATAGACGGGGAAAATAGGAGAACAGAGAGAATTAATACCAGAGAATGGTCCAGCCCTAACTTTGTTCCAAGGTGAGTGGAATATGTTGTGCCGAGATGAGCTAACCAATATAACGATCCGATCAGTTATTTTGGATATTTGGACTTCGTTCGATGGTTTGAGGTCTTGAGTAATTTCATATGGTGTATTATGACTTATGTGTATTATCGATTTTAATTTCCAAGTGGTTCGGGATTGCTTTGAAAGAATTATTCTCATTTTGGAAGCTTTAAGTTGGAAGAATTGACTAAGTTTGACTTTTCTGTATTTGACCTCGGATCAAAATTTTGATGGTTTCGTTAGATCCGGATGGAGAATTTGGACTTGTGCATATTCCGTGATTTGCCTTCGGAAATTCCTAGAAAGTTTTGGCTCTGCTTGACGAAAGTTGGCAATTTGAGGGTTTGAAAAGTTCATAGGTTTGATTGAAAGTTGATTTCGATGTTATCATGTTTGGATTGTTATTTCGGAAGCTAGAATATGCTTATTTTGTCATTTAGAACTTGTGTGCAAAATCTAAGGTCATTCCAAGTTGATTTGATATGGTTCGGAACGAGTTTTGGAAGTTGAAGTTCCTTAAGCTTGGTTTGAGGTGCGATTCGTAGTTTTAATTTGTTATGTGTGATTTGAGACCTAGGCCCGCTTTATATTTGGGACTCGTTGGTATATTCAGACACGGTCTTGTGGGGATCGGGGTGAGTTTCGGATCATTTTGGAAAATATTGGTTACTGCTTGTTTTGGCAGAGATCTGTTTGGTCGCACATGCGGAGGTATGTGTGCATGTGCGTTGTCCCTAGATGCGGACAAGTGGCGCAGAAGCGAGGTGAAGACCGTAGAAGCGAAAGGTTGTGCGTATCTGCACATCCGCATGAGGGGGTCATAGAAGTGAGATGGCATATTGTAGGGAATTTCGCAGAAGCGGGAAGCTAGTCACACTTGCGATGTCATAGAAGCGAAAATATCTCTGAAGGTATGAGAGGACGGGGGCTTCAGTTTTATCTGTAGGGGCTGAGATGGGTCATAGGGGCGGAGATTGTGTCACGAAAGCGATTGATTTTTCGTATATAGGAAAATGTTGGGCACAACATAATATATTCTACGGTTGAGTTATTTTATCACATTTTATGTGTTGGAGCTTAGATTTGGATAATTTTGAAGGGGATTTTCACCACATGGATTGAGGTAAGTATTTTTGGCTCATTTAATTAGATTACATGATTCTGTCTTTGATTTTGACATTTAATTTGATGAATCTAAAGAAAAATGGGAGGTTTTTGTCTAACCTTTTTAAAAGTTTTAATATTTGAGATTTGAACATCAAACCAGAGTCAGTTTTGAGCGAAATTAGTATGGTTAGACTCGTATTCGAATGTGATCAAAATTTGCAAGTTTTATCGAGTTCCGAGGTTTGAGCCCAGGTTGACTTTTAGTGTTTGATTAAAGATTCGACCTTTATCGTTTGGGTTTGATTCCTATGGCACTTTTTGATATTTTTGAATTACTTTTGGCTAGTTTCAAGTAGTTCGGAGGGCGATTCACGCGGGATGACATTTTTAGAGTATTAATTTGGATTTATTGAGGTAAGTATCTTACCTACCCTTTGTTGAGGCACTAGTTGCTTGAGTTAGTTATGATAGCTATGTGCTATGAATGGCGCACATGTGTGGAGTTGAGATCATGTGCGTGCACCGGAATATTATTCATGCTGGGGTTGTGCTTAGTCTATGATATGACTTGAGTTGATTGATAAAGCTTCATGCCGTGATGGTTCTTATATTTGTACCCATGTTGTGAGCTTTGAGCTATATTTGAGGTTACATAGAGGTTAATCTCCTGATTGAACCTGATAAATTGTTACTTTAGTGATGGATTTGCCTGATTTGAGCTGTAATAGCATACTATGCACATGCCTACAACTTACCATGACATTAGACCAATCCATGGTATGAAATTTGATGCTCATTGGTCATGTATATGTATTCTTGCATATCTGTTTTCTGTGTGATATGAATTAAATTTTTAATATGCCACAATTCACCCTCTCCCCCTGTACTTTCGCCCAGTCTTCTTGATTTCAACTTTGCATCTTTTATTATTAAAAGAAATTAAAGGAAGACCAACCCCAATTGTTTGCTTTGATACATGTCAAGAAAAACATGCAGCAAGCAAGTTGCAATCTATTCGTAACTAATTAATTTTCCTCCTATAAATTAGTAGCTTCCATCCGTTAAAACTCAATTGTAAGAATAAAGCAATTAAAGAAAGTTGTAATATACTTTAAGGAACAACACTATTGTCTTCTTCAAAAGAGAGGGGAATTAATCATGCCAGGCTTTTATGTTTCTACAAACGGTTAAGGGTCAACTATATCCTTGTATTATAAAAAATAGGTCATATTTATCCTCCGTTTGAATTCTTTATCAAATATGTCCCCACCGTTATACATTAGGGCCATATATATCCCTTAGCCGTTAAAACACTCTCCCATATATTTAAATTACGGTTAAGGGTCAAATATATCCTTATACTATTAAAAATAGACCATATTTATCCTCCGTATGAATTTTTTATCAAATATGTCCCCACCGTTATATTTTTATCAAAACACCCTCCCATATATTTTTAGTAGTACGTGGCATCTTATGATTGGACTAGACGACCCGCCCACCTCCTTTAATTAAACACGCCCCGACCCAGTAAAATTTAGTTTTCTTCTCCGTTCAATCCCTTCAATATGCTTATGCTTCTGCAAAATGCATGCTTCTTTGCTATTTGATGAAAAAGTTTTTTGAGGGTGCCTTAAAAAGTAGGGAGTGATAACAATCCTGTGTCATAAATATGAGATGGACCGAAAAAAAAGAAGAAATTGAGTATGTTATTTACTAAATGGGTAGTTTTTGTGTCTAGTTCATTGCATAACTTATGTAGTACAACACCATATTGATTTCTAAACTATTATCCATTTGAATGCTTATCGGATACTAGTACTACTATTGCTATTCTATTTTTTTTCCTTTATAATTCATGTACTTCCAGCTACACGATATGCGAGAAATTAGTAAGTCTAGAAGCCAAAAACTTAACAGACCGCAACTCTACATGAAGATGCCAATTTGGAAAAAGAAAAGTACAAAATAAAAGAAAGCTAGCACAGAAATAAAGTTTCACACTTCCATCTGCAGCTTCATGGGTTGGGAGTGAGATTCACCAGATATCATTAGAAGAATAATAATTATATTTTCAATATAGAAAGAGTACTCTCATGGCGTTAAAGAGTGACCGGCAACATTCAAGAGTGGACATTTTATTCGTTGATGCATGTAACTAATATCCAACAATTAGCATACATTTTCGTCTAATCCGATTTTGAGGGTCATTTTCATGAGCCAATTTATATAGCTATAATTTTATATAAAAATAGAGTTTTAGCCTTTCTATTATTGGGCACATGCTAACATGGGCCATCACTATCTAGTATTGAATGGATTGAACGGAGAAGAAGACTAAATTTCATTGGGTCGGGGCGAGTTTAATTAAAGGAGTGGGCGGGTCGTCTAGTCCAATCATAAGATGCCACGTGCTACTAAAAATATATGGGAGGGTGTTTTGATAAAAATATAACGGTGGGGGACATATTTGATAAAAAATTCAAACGGAGGATAAATATGGCCTATTTTTAATAGTATAAGGATATATTTGACCATTAACCGTAATTTAAATATATGAAAGAGTGTTTTAACGGCTGAGGGATATATATGGTCCTAATGTATAACGGTAGGGACATATTTGATAAAGAATTCAAACGGAGAATAAATATGACATATTTTTAATAGTACAAGGATATATTTGACCCTTAACCGTTCTACAAATGTGAATCTGGATGGAGTTGACAACATCGGTGCTTTCTTCTCTGAAGCTACCACAGATGTTGCTTCCATCATAGGCAAACCCGAAAACGTATCACACTCTCTCTATATATACTCCAGTATATAAAAAGTGTATTATCTATTATGTATGGCTTCTTCTCGTATGATGTCTAGTCTTTTCTCTCCTCAGTCTTCTCTTTGTTTCTTAGGTACCACCCTCTTCAAGGAGTTGGGGTTGGATTCTTTTTCTTTTTCTTCTCTTCTCTTCTCGCATGTTGTCTAGTTACTTCTAATGCTGAAGAGCTATTTATCTTTTATATTTTATATATTAAACTAAGATGAGGTTAATAAAGTGATATAGACAGAAAAAATTCATATAGACCACCAAACTTTATTGGATTGAGACGTAAATAATAGGAGGAAGTGCACGGTTAACCATTAATAACATATGTATTTATTTTTAAGCTACTATTTAAAATGTCTTTAGTCTTTAGCCACTGCTTTAATAAACTTTAACTGCACGAACAAAAATACCCTTCTGCTCATGTCTTTAACTTTTGTACTTAACTTCAAGAGTTCAGGACTACATGTCCTTAACTTTTGAATTTAGAACTCTAAGTTCAGGACTTCAGGACCACATGTCCCTCACTTTTGAACTTGTAACTCTAAGTTCAAGACTTCAGGGCTACATGTCCTTAACTTTTGAACTTGGAACTCAAACTTCAGAACCAAGCGTCCTTAACTTTTGAACTTGTTAGTCAAAGTTAATGACCTATTGTCCTTAACTTTTGAACCTGTAATTGTAAATTAAGGATTGCTTGTCCTTAACTTTTGAACGTGTAACTGTAAATTAAGAACTGTTTGTCCTTAACTTTTGAACTTGGAAATCAAAGTTAAGGAACTTTTGAACTTGTAATAAGTTAAGGAATTTATGTCCTTAACTTTTGAACTTGTACATATAAGTTAAGGACTGCTTGTTCTTAACTTTAGAACTTGTAACTGTAAGTTAAGGACTGTTTGTCCTTAACTTTTGAACTAGTATCCTTAACTATTGAACGTGAACTAATATCATTATTTGCCTAATAGCTTTTAATATCGTTGATACTAATGAATGTTGCATGAAGATCTCGTCTAGAGTTTCTTCTTCTTCTCTCTCCCTCTTTATTTTTTACTGCTTATTTCACTTGGTGCCATGGAATTTGCATTACATAGGCACTGAAGTTGGAAAATTCAGAAAATGTGGAAGATAACAATGATGAAGAGCTTCAAGCAGCATTTAAGAAATGGAAGTCTAAGACATATACTTTGACTGTCCCTCTAAGATTTGTTTCTCATAGTAACTCATTTCCCCCAGTGTGGCTCAAGGTCTACTAACTCTGCTATATATCGCACTTTCTTACTTTCAGGATACGATCAATTCAGACCTTGTATGGCGTAAAAGTTATCTTAATAAGTTGCAAGTAGATATTTGTATACGTAGGATTAGAGAGAAAAGAGATAGAAGAAAGGGTAACACAGTCTTTTCATATTAATTTTAATAGACTAGTGGCTTTGCTAAGCATTAAAATGCTGGATAAAAAGTAAATACCAGCTTAAACAGTGGCTACCCCCCCCCCCCCAATTTGAAGTGCACGGTTAGCCACTAATAATACATGTATTTACTTTTAAGCCTCCGTTTAAAATGTCTTTAGTCTTTAGCCACTCCTTTAATAAACTTTAACTGCCCGGATGAAAATATCCTTCTGCTCATGTCCTTAACTTTTGTATTTAACTTCAGGACTTCAGGACTACATGTCCTTAACTTTTGAACTTGGAACACTAAGTTCAGGACTTCAGGGTTACATGTCCTTAACTTTTGAACTTGGAGCTCAAACTTCACGACCAAACGTCCTTAACTTTTGAATTTGTTAGTCAAAGTTAAGGACCTATTATCCTTAACTTTTGAATTTATAACTATAAGTTAAGGACTGCTTGTCCTTAACTTTTGAACGTGTAACTGTAAGTTAATGATTGTCGGTCCTTAACTTTTGAAATTGGAAATCAAAGTTAAGGACCTATTGTCCTTAGCTTTTGAACTGGTAACTGTAAGTTAAGGACTATATGTCCTTAACTTTTGAACTTGTAATTATAAGTTAAGGACTGATTGTTCTTAACTTTAAAACTTGTAACTGTAAGTTAAGGATTGTCTGTCCTTAACTATTGAACTTGAACTAGTGTCCTTTGTTGGAAACACGTTCTCAAGGCTTTATACTAAAACGTGTGTTCTTATGTGTAGGTTTTGATGAATGACAAACAAGCGCAAATTGATATATGCGAAGTTCAAGTACAAGCGCACAATTGGTTTTGATGAATGACAAACAAGCGCAAATTGATATATGCGAAGTTCAAGTACAAGCGCACAATTGGTGGATAACGAGATTCAAGCACAAGACAAAGTTTTATAGTTTAAATGAGTCATTCTTAATTGTGATCTTGATCCGACAACTTGACTCATGACATGGCTTCTCTCGTAAAACTATTTTTACAAAATCATGCATATTTAATTTAATGCTAAATGATTTTAAAATCATGCATATTTACTTCAGTCAAAATGATTTTTAAACATGCCTCTAAAATATGGACTAAGATAATCGATTATGTACTTATGATAATCGATTATGTTAAGCCAAGACTGCATGACAATCGATTGTGAACTAATGACAATCGATTGTGTTAAGGCAGTGAGCATCAGGCTTTTCAAACCTGCATGACAATCGATTGTGAACCTTATGACAATCGATTGTGATGAGGCAGTGTACATCAAAGTTTTTCAAAACTCAGAATAATCGATTGTGAAGCTAATGACAATCGATTGTGAAGAGACAGTGTCCATCAGATTTTTTAAAAGTCACAAAATAATCAATTGTGAACATATGACAATCGATTGTGTTGAGGCAGTGTCTTCCAGACTTTTTCAAAGTTATTAAATAATCGATTGTGAGTATATAACAATCGATTGTCACGCAGTGTCTAAAATGATTTTTAAAGTCTGATAAATAATCGATTGTTAACATTGCACAATCGATTGTGAAGCTGACCGTTGTCGTAATATTTTCAAATACCGTCAGGTAATCGATTGTTGATTTTGTACAATCGATTGTTGATATTAAAATCTGGAAAAGATTTTTTGAACGTTGCTGAATAATCGATTGTTGATTTTGTACAATCGATTGTTGAAATTAAAATCTGAAAATGATTTTTTGAACGTTGCTGAATAATCGATTATTGATTTGGTATAATCGATTGTTTTACGTAAAATCTGGAAATGATTTTTTGAACGTTGCCAATAATCGATTGTTGATCTTGGACAATCGATTGTTAAGCGTAAAATCTGGGGTTGATTTTTGGAACGATTGGCAAACAATCGATTGTGGCTTCTTGACAATCGATTGTCACAGAGTAAAATCAGCAACTCTTAATTGACAATTAGACAACGGTATTGCCAAGTTTTTCAACTATAAATACAGCTTCATTTCAGTGTTTTAAAAAACAACATACAACAACTGATCATACAATTGCTATAAGCTTGCATACTATTGTTTATCATTTTATATTCATTTCATAAAGCTTTTGAGAGCCATATTCTTGTCCAAAGCTGTTGTGATCTTGAGCTTACTTCTTTTACTCATATCTACTCATTAAGGAGTGTATTGTTTGAGTGTTTAGTGTTTTGTACACTTGTAAGAGAATTGTGATTCTCTTGTTGTAAGGAACTTGTGTTTCCTTGGTTGAAGTCTTGGAGTGTTGTATCTCCGAGCAAGATTGTTGAGGCTTGTGTCCTCAGATTGTAAAGATTGGTTAGGCACCCGTAAGCTTAACAGTGAAGTCTTGAAGTGTTGTATCTCCGAGCAAAGGTGTTAAGGCTTGTGTCCTTAAGTTGTAAAGGTTGGTTAGGCACCCGTAAGCTTAACAGTGAAGTCTTGGAGTGTTGTATCTCCGAGCAAAGGTGTTAAGGCTTGTGTCCTTAAGTTGTAAAGGTTTATTGAGCACCCGTAAGCTTGACAAGTTAGTGGAAAATCTCGAGAGAGTCTCTCGGGGACTGGACTAGCCACGTGTTGTGGTGAACCAGAATACATCGGTGCGTACTTTATTATTTATCGCACTTATTTACTTCCTGCAATTTTTTAATTCCGCAAAGTTTACGCTAATTTTTATTACAATGCTATTCACCCCCCCCCCCCCCCTCTAGCGTTAAGCGTATTATCTAACATCCTTAACTATTGAACTTGAACTAGTGTCATTATTTGCCTAATTTCTTTTGATATCATTGATACTAATGAATGTTGCATGAAGATCTCGTCTAGAGTTTCTTCTTCTCTCTCCCTCTTTATTTTTTACTGCTAATTTTACTTGGCGCCATGGGCTTTGAATTACATAGGTACTGGAGTTGGAAAATTGGAAAATATGGAAGATAACGATGATGAAGAGCTTCAAGCAGCATTTGAGAAATGGAAGTCTAAGACATATGCTTTGATTGTCCCTCTAAGATTTGTTTCTCTTAGTAACTCATTTCCTCCAGTGTGGCTCAAGGTCTACTAACTTTGCTCCATATCTCACTTTCTTACTTTCAGGATTCAATCAATTCAGACCTTGTATGGTGTAAAGTTGTCTTAATAAGTTGCAATTAGATATTTATCTACGTAGGATCAGAGAGAAAAGAGATAGAAGAAAGGGTAATACAATCTTTTCATATTAAGTTTAATAGACTAGTGGCTACCATTGCTAAGCATTAAAAATGTTGGATAAAAAGTAAATACCAGCTTAAATAGTGGCTACCCCACGTCATTTCCACTAAATAATATAATGGTAGTAGTTTAAATTAATTAGGGAGAATTACTTCCCTTGTCACTTTGCCTAACAACCCATTAAAAAATGGCCCATATTTGAAGCCCTTACCTAGTGTAGCTCAAGTTGTACATAATCTGAAAATTAATTTTCACCAGTTAGCCCACCCCTTATTTCTCATTCCCCTTTTTTATTTTTTCTTCTTCTCCTTCCCATGTCAGCCTTTGCACTACAAAATTTCTCTATTATCGTTATTCTCTTTCAATTCTTTTATGGATTTTAATGGTTAACTAAGGATTTGAAAATAGAAGTCACCATTACAAGTGGTTCGAAGATTCGATTTCAGAAATTGAATTTTCCGATTTGTTAGTTGTTTAGAATGTGTATTATCTCAATTGATTGGAATCATCAAGATGAGTTCAAAACTTAAATTTCAAGTGATTTGGAATAGATTTAGGCTACAATTGAGTTAAATTTTAGAAATTGAGTTTTTTGTTAGTTGTTTGGAATGAGTGTTGTCTCAATTGATTGGAATCATCAAGAAGATTTCAATACTTAAACTTCAAATGATTTGGAGTGGATTAGGCTATATTTGAGTTACAACAATAAAAATCCAGTATAATCCTACTAAGTAAGGTTTGGGGAGGGTAGTGTGTACGCAGATCTTACCCCTACCCTGAAGTAGAGAGGCTGTTTCCAAATAGACAGGCTATATTTGAGTTAAATTTTAGAAATTGAATTTTTCGATGTTATTTGTTTGGAATGGGTGTTGTCTCAATTGATTGGAATCATCAAAATGAGTTCAAAACTTAAATTTCAAGTGATTTCGAGTAGTTTTAGGCTATATTTGAGTTAAATTTGCCCAAGGAAGAAGAAGAACACGTGAAGCTCTATTGAGAAGACTAATTTGTATAATACTGTATAATATTGTACAAATAGTATAAAATAGTGTAGTAACACAACTATACACTATTATATCCAAGGTTGATACATTATTTATAGGTATTTGGTGAATTTCTCATTTCTTCTTCTTCTTCTTCTTCTTCTTCTTCTTCTTCTTCTTCTTCTTCTTCTTCTTCTTCTTCTTCTTCTTCTTCTTCTTCTTCTTCTTCTTCTTCTTCTTCTCATACACATATATACAGAGTGTATCAAGAATATTTTTACTCTATAATTACATATCTTTATACACTTTTATACAACTATATATATGTTCTACCTCTTTGTATAAAAGTGTTTAACATTGTATAAAAGTGCATAAGCATCGCTGACAAAATTATTGTACGATTTTCACTTGCAATTCTTGTATAAAACTAGTTCAAATCTCCAATCTACTTAGATTATTTCTAATAAGTTCAAACAATACCCAGTCCAAATTTCTCACAAAATCATAATCGAAATTTAACAAGATTAGCATTAAAGGATATGAGATTTTAGGTTTCTCGCATATGTTTTTGCGTTTTGCAGTTCTGATAGGTATGTATAAACTTGAAGATATACAAGAAAAAATTAAAAAAAAAAAAACAAAGAAGTATTGGTTAGGAAAAAGGCACGAATGAACGTTGACTGAATGGGGCACTAATTTTTCTTTTTAGTTTTATTTGCATATGATTCTTGTTCATTAATTAAATTAAATATTTATGGGTGAAAAATAAGGAGAGAGCTGCAATTTGGGTAGGTAGGAATAAATGAGGTTGTTATAATTAGTGGAATAAGAAATGAAAAGATCTCATTGACATTTGGCTACACATTTGTAAACTTATAACTATGCTAAAATAGTGTAAGGTAAACTTATGGAATGCATTATTCTGTAATTTTGTCTATAATTTAATACATCCCACTCTCGTTGATCTTTTGATTGATACTCTTATTAGCTAGCATTATTTTTTTTTTAGTTTCTTACCCGATATTCGGTACTTACATTGGAACCCAGTTAAATTTGGATTCATGGGGTAAGTTTCATATTGAAATGTAAAGCATTCCCTAACTCTATACCCAAGAACTTAAACTCAAAACCTCTAGTTAAGAATGAAAGAGTACTTACCAGTCTACCACAAGCTTGGTTGGGATCTAGTATTATTTCTACACTAATAGTAATCACATGATTTTTAATTATGTACTCTCCGGCTTCAGTTTATATGAATTTATTCTTATCTTTCTTGTTTTATCTATTCAAAAAAGAAGGGGGTATTATCACTTCGCGCCAGAAATTATTATATTTAATTACAGAAAAATGTATAAAATTTATAAAAGTAATATATATATATATATATATATATATATATATATATATATATATATATATATATATATATATATATATATATATATATATATATATATATATATATATATATATATATATATATATATATATATATATATATATATATATATATATATATATATATATATATAGCTAACAATTATAAGTAGGGGTGTTCATTGGGCGGATTGGGCGGCTTTTTAATTTAACGGTTTGGCTTAACGGTTATCGGTTTTTAAATGTATTCATCCGTTAGCCACCCGATAAGATATCGGGCGGATTGGTATCGGGTTAGCTCTTATCGGGCGGTTAATGAGCGGTTTATCGGTTTAATACCTAAGGGCTCAAATGTATTCGGTCCGCACACTATACTGAAATATCAAGCTCATAGCTTTGACAATTTGTTGATCAGTATATTGATGAACTTCTTAAGAGGTCACCAACTAGGACGCAGCACACCAAATAACTTTTATTTGCTATCTGTATAGACTATAGAGTACAGAAGTGACGGTGGGGGGTTTTGTTTTTCTAATTTATTTGTATTATAGTTTTATACACTTATACTTATTTATTTTATGGTTTTTTATTTTTATATTTCATATATATAATTATGTAAGTAAAAATAAATTATATATATATTTATATTCTTAATGGCTTAACGGATTACCCGTTAAGAAAATTGAATAATCCGCCCCCAAACTGCTAAGCCGTTAATAAAAAAAATTCAACCCGTTCTCCGTCCGTTAAGCCGTTAAGCCGTTGCCATTAAGCCATTAAGCTTCGGTTCGGTTTGGTTTTCGGTTTTGGATCGGTTTTGAACACCCCTAATTATAAGCACATTTGCTTTTCTGCTTTCTATTACTAGGTTTTCTTTAATAAGCTCTTACTTATATTTTTATAATTGTACCCTCTAATGTGCAGTGTTTGTATCAGATATGGATGTTCTAAAATTCATTCTTAAAGAAGTCTTCTAATATAGCTCCATTTGTTAGCTCATGAAGAACTTTTATACCGTCATGGCACCTAAAAGATAAGTACAAATAATTATCTATAAAACAAGAGACAACTAACCTGAAAGATAAGATAAATTACCTGCCATAACATATTATTCACCGGTAGTGTGAAAAAACTTTATAGTACCGGTGTATATAACTTAAATTAACATGTACATATATCAATAAAGAGGGAAATTACTTTTGCTTTTTTGCAGAATTGGTCGTACTGTAAGGATCATTGGACATATCATTTGGAGGTAACAAGGAACCAGCTGTATTTGCTGAGATTGTATCCATGGGTGGCATTGACTCTGATGTCAAGACAAAACCTTATTGCTACACTTGGCACCATTTTGCACAAAAGGTTCTCCATTCCCAGAACCCGATTCTTTCTCAGGGTTTACGATACAACCATGCCTCGCAAACTGTCAAAGCTCTAATTTTGTCAAACAACCTACTTGTATTGATCATTTTCCTTGTGTTTTAATATAGCAGTATATCCACCCATGATATAGCATGATATAGTTCACGTTTCTTTCAGATATTTCAGATAAAAGCAACTACTCCTATTTTGCAGAAGTTTTGCTGAAGAAAGAGCTACATAAAAGATAATAAGCAATACTATCTAAATTGAACTCGATTCTACAAGATGTAATACTTAGAGTGACCACTTTGCTACTTTCAAAAGTTCAGAAAATCCCTTCAGCCTCAATTAAAAGTAAAAACTTATACACAACTGCAGAAGTACATATACTAATCTTATCCACAACTGCAAAATGATGGATGTAAATATTGTTGGACAAAGGATGCCCGAGTTTCTAAACCTATTGCTCCATATCAGATTTATATCGGAAGCAGAGTTCAGCATTCGTCTAAAACTATAGCTGAGGAAAAACACCTTTTCCCAATAGCCCTCAAGCTAGGTGTTTGCCAACCTTTACCCTCCGTATAACATTCAATCTGCAGTCACAATACTTGAGCGTTAGCTAACAGGAGAATATATACGTATATGTGTGTGTGTGTGAACATACAAGAAACTAAGCATGAGATGACGGTACATACCACATCTACTATCTCCTCATTGGATTGAACCCCTCCAATCACATAGATGGATTCCTTTAGAACAGCAGCAGCTGAGTACCCCCTTGAATGGTTCATTGGCTCTCCAATTATCCATGTCTCCAGACGGGGGTCATATATCTCAATGCTTGGCACCATTGTAGATCCATCATAGCCACCAACTGCATATCTACATAGCAATTGTAAAGCTAAACGAAATGAAAACACTCGCAAAAAAAAACGAAAATAACGAGTATTTACTAACCCTAGTAGAAGATGCCGAAAACCATGATAAAAACAGCCCCAGGAAAAGATGACTACTTATACAATATACATCTACCCTAGAGGGCAGTGGACATCACTAAAATACAGAAAAAAGGATAAAAACATACAACTTTCAACTCAAGGCGACCAACGCATGGCATCCTCTCTTTGTGTTCATACTTGCAATTTTTGTCCAGGAATGTTCTCTGGGATCAAATCTTTCAGCAGTCCTGAAGTAATAGCTAGTAAGAAAGAAGCCACAGTAGAATAAAGCATAAAAGTTGAACTATAAACTGCTTTACATATGCAGATAATCTATACTTAATGTAACAAAAGCAGTTTCCCAGACTTCACGAGAAATACAGAGGTAGCATAAAAAAAGAAGGTAGATGCAGGAAAAGTACAAGAATCTCTACTTCTTGGGAAAGACCATGGAAAATAATACTTTCACGGTTTGAGAAAATGAGGCTGACATGGAAAGTATCAGGAAAAAAAACGGTAATTGTACTAACTTACGCCAGGTAATTGCTTCCATCATATCCACCAACAGCATATAATGCACCATTGATTTCTGCTGCAGCAAGAGCAAATCTCTGCAAATATACAATGCATGGAAACAAATCCACATCAAAGGAGAAAACATAACACTTGAAACAAATGAGATGCTTCCAGACACTAACTAATCCAATTAAAGACGGATGGAGGTCCTGGAATTCCAAGCTTGGCTAGCAACTATTTCCCACAATGGACTTAGCTATTGTGGATAACACAACAAAACAAAATACGACATTTTAACCAATTCTTACCCTCTACCACCTTACTTATCAACACTTTCTAATATCCTTAAAACTACTTCAACATAAGGCCAAGAGGATTAAACAAAGATACAAAAAGATTTGGAGATTAAGGACAAGATTAACTCATAATAGATTGCTATATAACTAAAATGATGAGAACAACTTTCAAAGTGTAATACAAATTAGCATTCTGGTCACAACTTAGATTTTTGACTGAAATGATCTGTCATATATTGCAAATTAGTTTTGCCCGGCCAAACAAAACCCAACCTTTTAGCTTTACAGACGCTTTTTGTCTCTTTTGCACTATTATTACCAAGGAAACGATAACAGAACATAAAAAAATACAGCAGGATCACAAGAGTTAACCTTCTGCAACATGGACTGTGTATTCATCCATCGTCCTACTTCAGGATCATACATTTCAACCTCTGAAAAGCATTCAATCCCATTTCCACCACCAAGCACAAATATTTTGTCCTTCAAAGCGGCACCAGCTAAGCTACCCTTTTTCTCTTTCAGGGAAGGGCACTGAGTCCACTTATTATCAACTGGGTTATATGATTCAACTTCAAAAAAAAAGAGTTCAGCATTGTCAGCAACTTGAGAGAGATATGGGGATAACGGTGGGCAGAGAAGTAAGTTCAAAACTGTACCTGTGTCGTACCACAAGCTTCCAGTTCCACCACCAAATACATAAAGTTCTCCACTCAGCTTTGCAACTGACGCATATGCACGAACTGAATTCATTGGTTTGAGTGACTTTAACACATCAAGTGACGGCATATATGAGTCCAAAGCTGATAACCATGATACACCATCATATCCTCCAGTAAGGAAAATCGACTCATGCTTCAGGTGTACATCATCATTGCAGTCTATCATTATTTCATCAGCACGTGCACAAACAGTATTTGAGGATTCCAGCATCATACATCTATATTTTAACTGAGTAATCTCTTGTTCTGCATAAGCCTGAAACTCCAAACCACCTAGAGTTACTAGGTATTAACTTCTTATCTTTATATATAGAACTGCATGTTTACCCAAACGGTATGAAATTGGACGAAGTTATAATCCTAGAAACAGACTTTGGGAGTTCTGGAAATCCGAATTTGCTTCCTGTCCTTCTCAAAGAGTATAACATTTAATGCCACATTCAGTTACACCTCTGTTTCATTTTGGCTACAGCCATACACACTACAAACCCAATGTCGTTCCTATTGGTTCATATTCTTGATAAACTAACAATCATTATAACCAGTTCTAATCTGTTGAATTTATAGATTTGGTCTCACAAAAACCAATAAGAGTTGTTTAATATGGAGGCTCTCAGCTAAAAGATTTTCTTCTAACATGTAGGACAAAGACTAAATTAATATTCCCATACCAGAACAATAACGAGTGCTTGGAGAAGAAAAGTGATACCCCCTCACGAACCCAAGCCTATTAGCCCAAATAAAGTGGATAATCTCAATTTCAAGTATTTTGCGTTCAATGATTTTAAAAACTAATTTAGGACTTCAAAACATATCAAACTATGTGTTTAAAACCACCCTACTCATGTTGTGTTTTATCCCTCCATTTATTCTTTGCAGTAAAAAAACCAGTGTACAGCCGATTCAAACTCTGTTGTATGACATCAAAACACTAAGATATAATGTGCCTAAGAAATTTTCTGTTCTTCACCCGTTATCAACCAAATACTTGGAATTCCACTTAGACCATCTTAATAAACTAAAGTAAACATCCATCCCTGTTTCACTCGTTCTTCTTTTCTAAAGTTTTCCAGGAGAAATCCAAATCTATATATATATATATAGATGTAGATATAAAAAGTTGGGAATAGAAACACTGATGTGGCACCTCTCCCTCATTTAGGATTTTCATTTATCTATTTTCTTAGATTTTTGAGAGTTTTCTCTCATTTTAATACAATATATATACATATAAATGCATTTAAAAGGGAAGACTTTAATAAACAACCGTTTATTGTAACGGTTCATCTTTAGGAATTCTTGAAAAAATAATGAACTTTCTAAATGTATTAAAGAGAGAGACTTTAATACTAAACCGTCATAATGATGTTTTGTTTTACAAAAATCGGTTCAGTTTCAAGAATCCTATATAACATATATGTTTCCATGGAAGAGAACATATAGCTGCTAACTAATTGCTCCTCCAATACCTTTTTCTGTTTTTCTACTTCTGGGTTCTCATTATTTGCTTGTGCAGTTATGCGAGTTTTTTCGTTTTAAAAAAAATATGAATTTGGCATCGGTAATTTATTTTCTTTTGCAGATATTGGGTTTGGGTTCTAATAGATAAGTATTTTTTTTACTATTTCTTTGATGATCTATCTTCTCTATTTTGTTTTCCTTTTCCCCTAACTATACTGTTTATTTATTTTTAAATTATCTTTTCTTTGCTAATTAAATTTTGTGAACTTCTTGCATGGGCTAGGGATCCTTCTAACAAGGCCAAGAGCCAGCAATGGAGAATAGGAAGGATGATCTTCCAATATTTGAGCTTTGATGGAGAGAAGAGTACTGAGAATTGATGTAAAGATAAAATCATTGTTATTTATCACTTCTTTTTCAAAGTAGAAGGGAAGTTATCGTTGGTATGCCAAATTCTTCAAACTATATTCGGATAGATATCTTATACTTATGTCTTTCTTGTGTTCTTTTTAATGAAAACTCAGAGCTGAACTTTTTTTTTACAAATTAGGTTCGTTATTCAAAATTGTTGCCATCTGTACTTGTAACAGATAATAAGATTTTTATGACTTTCTTGTGTTCTTTTCTTTTTATGAAATTTCATTGGATGAATACATTTGCAAAATCATTGACCATATTAGTTTTTGAGCATCTGATATGTTCTTTTTTCCTATGTTTCTAAGGAAAGTATCTGCAAACATATGGATGGACTCTGTTTAATCTAATTCATTGTAATCATGCAAATATTAATGCTTGCCAATCCATCATAACCCTCTTGGAACAATGTTAATTTTCATATGTTTATACATGGTTGCAATATTTATTTATTAAAAAATATTGTTTCATAAATTCACTCAATCTTTGAGAAATGTGTTTAACTCTTCAAGGGAGAGCATATCACACAAATATTATGATCGTTTTCATCTTTAAGAGTCTGGGCATAAAACTATGGTTTCTCTACATTTCGTAAATAAACCACCTTATTTGAAAATTATGTCGAATATGCATAGTTAACAGATTATTGTCCTTTGATTTGCTTCTTTTTATCAGATTTTGGAGCACCTTATTATGCGGAAAGTAAAATAAAATTAAAAGAGAAATCGAAAGAGAAAAAAAGGAAAGAAGAAGATGAGAATAGAAAAGAATAAGATGGAAGCCAAAATTTATTTCCCCTCTTTCATTTCTTTCAATTATTATTCTTTCTTTTCTTTTAAATAAATAGTATATGGGAAATTTGGTCATTAACATCTTAATTCGATCATCACTCTCTTGCCATCGATCTAATATATCTATGTTCATCACTTAGTAATGACAATCTTAAAATGATACAAGAAAAAAAGAAAATTACGTTATTACCTTTCTGATCTTACTCTATTAATGTTATTACAAGTAAGACATTAAATTATTTTCATTCGTTATGCTTCTAAGATGAAAGTACATTTCACTAGACAATCAGGCCATATAGTATCAAAAAAATAAGGGATTTTTACATATACATCCCATATAACAAACCTTATAACCACTCATGTTTAAGGTTAGTGTTTATTACATTTAAGTATACCATATTTCAATTTATGTACCAAAATTTACTTTTAAGGTTTAATGATCAATTATTTATTAGAGGCTTGATTTGTGGAACAAAATCTTTTCATATTTTTTTTTCCCACTTTTTTCTCTTTCTTCCAACCGCATTTTACTCTTTTTAATTACCCCCATTTAATTTACCAAATATTTTTCTCTTTCTTCCAAAACAGATCAGTTTTTTCTCTGGTTCAACTTCTTCTCTCCATTGTCATCCTCCATTGGCTTCAATTTCATCCATCAATCTCCAAACCCTCTTCAGTTTTTCAATTATGATTCTTAATTAAGAATAATATATATAGGTGTTCTAATATTTTAATCACAAATTATTTTGCAGGATTACAAAGGCGTGGTAAGATTTTCGAAGAGGAATTTGAGACCTGATTTCGAAGATGTTCTAATATCAGGATTATTTGAGACCTGATATTAGAAGAGGAAGATTTTCGTTTGAAGAAGAAGAAACTATTATCCAACTTCACTGTGTTCTTGGCAACAAGTAGGATTTTGTGGACGATTCACCCAAAGTTCAAAAAACAAAAATACAGAAGGTGTCTCATTCCCCCTCAAAACAAAAAAAAGATGAAACACTCTAAAAAAACTACAAAATTGGTTCCACAACAAATTTCATTGAAGGTAAACAAATTTTTTTTTCTCCTCAATGTTTTGTAGTTTAATATTTTTTTGCCAAAAAATTAGAATTCAATTGTTTTTTTGGCGTGTAAGTGTTTTTTGTAAAAATATACTGTATTATTGCATATTAGGGTTGCTTATACAAATTGTAGTTAATTGTTGTTATTCGGAGTTAATGTGTAATTGATTGGCAAAATATACTGTTGAATTAAATTTGTAGTTTTTTGTAGTTTAATGTAGTGCAATGTAATGTTTATTTGGAACTGTCACTGTTGACTCAAATTTGATTGGCAAATTTTACTGTTGAATCAAATTTTACGTTAATTGTAGTTTTTTGTAGTTTAATGTAGTTTAATGTAATGTTTATTTGGAACTGTCACAGTTGACTCAAATTTGATTGGCAAATTATACTGTTGAATTAAATTTGTAGTTTTTTGTAGTTTAATGTAGTTTAATGTAATGTTTATTTGGAACTGTCACTGTTGACTCAAATTTGATTGGCAAATTATACTATTGAATCAAATTTGTAGTTAATTGTAGTTTTTTGTAGTTTAATGTAGTTTCATGTAATTTTTATTTGGAACTGTCACTGTTGACTCAAATTTGAGTATTTGTCTATACCAAAGGAAGATCTTACTGATATTGACAAACACTGTAGACGCTATGGAGCTCTATTGTGGGACTACGCTACAAAGAAGCTAAATGATGGTTCAATCAGTGAGACTGAGGTTACCGGCAGGCTTGCAAGGAGGAAGGGTCCACCGCCAAAGAATGAGAGAAATAAAGTTGAACGAAAGAAGAAGTAGAGTGTACTGTTGTAATGAACTTTGGTTGTACTAAACAATTTTTCATGAATACTGAACAATTTTTCATGAAGTGGAGAATTATGTCAGTTTGGTTGTACTAACAATTTTTCATGAATACATTAGACATGAGTATTCGATCTATCTAATAGCATATTTGTCGTATTATCTAATAGCATATATAATAGCTTCAGTTGCCATTCTATATAACTGTCAGTTCTTATATAATTGTGGGAATAAATTACTAATGTAGTGACTACAATTACCTACAATTGCATATAACTACACATCTATACTACATATAACTACAATTGCATAACTACAAATTGTTGGAAGTCCAATGCTACATGTACTGTTGCAGTACATTTGCGCTGTTATGTTTTCGGATAAAACTTCTTGTCTTGAACAATGAAGAATAATGAATTGACGTTGCATAGAAATGCCATTTGTAGTTTTCAGCAACTCATACCATCCAATAGATACAAAAAAAATACGTTATTCAGATATATTTTTCAACTGACTACGATTAACTACAAGTAACTACAATTAACTACAAAGTTCATATAACTACAAAAATTTCACTACATTTTAAAAACACACTGGAAACACTGCATATAACCTTAACTACATTTACCTACATTTGACTACATTTTAAAAACTCACTGAAAACACTTCATATAACCTTAACTACATTTACCTACATTTTAAAAAACACACTGGAAACAGTGCATATAACCTTAACTACATTTGACTACATTTTAAAAGCTTCTTCCTTTATTGGGTTAGTTGAATAGGATTGCCAAATCATAATTTCATGATTTTGTTTACTTTCAACAATATATATATATATATATATATATATATATATATATATATATATATATATATATATATTCACACGTTAAGAAAGACTTTAAAGTGAATATTTCCATCACATAAAACCAATTTGTGCAACCATCTGATTCTGATTTCTTAAGGAGTTTATATAACTGAAGGTACCCTTACAAATTGATATTGATATCTCCAATTTACCGTCTTCAATCAGTTCAGCCATACTCATTCAACCAAAGCTTCCACTAAAAACTTAGTACTGAAAGTAAATCAACAAATTTTTGCAACTGTGACAGTAAATTAACAAACTCGTGAACCCTAAATTTGCATCAATCAATCAACTATGCCTCGATCTGAAACTAGTTCGGTTCAGCCATATAAATCACGTGTACTAAAAAGAGGAGGAGGGGGAATGAGGAGAAATTCTGGCGGAACTTTATTTTTGGCAGCAATGGAAAACAGCAATATAAATTAAGAAAGTATGATTAATTGAAGGGATTTTTACCTTAACTGAATTAGCATTTATTTGGTACAAAATCAAAGATTAATTAGGAGCCATAAATACAGGCGTTATTTTAGGCTACAAATTATTTAACATAGATTTGAGGCTTAATAAATTGCGTTTTTTTAGGGTGCAACATCAGCAAAGATTTCGTTTGGTACATATTTTGTAACAAAAACATGGGATATGAGGGTAATAACCAAACAAGGCACAATAATGGTAATAAGGTTTGCTATATGTGATGTATAAGTAAAAATCCCAAAAAATAACTACGATATGACTAGGGGTTTTCGGTTGCTAGGCTTGGAGATAGATATAGAAAGGAATAAAATTAAGTAAAGGAACGAAGAAGAGAAAGGATTTAAAGAACATCATATTAATGGTTTTTTTCTTCTTCTTTTTCCCACTTCTTTTTTTATTTCTTTTTTAGTTACCTTTCCTTTTTAGGTTTTTTATTTGATGTATACGAAAAGATGTAATTAACTTTATGAATATAGGCATCTGCAATTCATACCAAGAAAAAGACTTGGCGGGAGGAAAAAATGCAGGGGACTTACTTTTACATTTTTTTACATTATCTTTTCTTTTCTCTTTCTCATTAGTTTTATCTTTTTATTTTTCTTATCCCTTCTTTATGTTAATTTTATTTTTCTTATTTAAGTTAACAAATTGGAATAGGTTGTTTCATGTATGTGAAAAGAAGAACTAATATATTAACTAATAGATGTTAGAAGAATCATGAGAAGATGTTTGATCAGCAAAATTATATTTTTATACAAATATTATGATACTAATAATTAAGTATGTTTTAATTTATTTTACAGCCGCGCGAGCGCGGGCATGTATACTAGTTTCAAAATAATGGTCAACCAAATATTTGGCTCCATTTAGCCCCATTATTTCATCACAAAAAAAACATTTGGCTCCATTCTCTGAATCTTGAAGACTATCCTAGGATATTGCATATTCCTGTCGTTTCACCTTATTTTAAGCAAGGAAACAAACCGTAAGTTTCTTATAGAGAGTATTAAATCATTTGCATGACAACTCACTGAACTGCATACGAGCATTAACAGTCTCAATCAGTTACTATCATCTTTTACATTGTTTATGGATTATCGTTATTGTAAGAACAATAAGGTTTCAGTATATTTTCTCATGACCTCTCACCACCCACCTCCTAGAAAACAACGGGAAAGAGGAAAAACATATATCTTTTGGTTCCTCGTAGTACCAAAAGACATCCAACATAGAGCAAGTTCTAGCATCATTAGTAACTCGGAAAGAGAAATTAGGAAGGTTAGTAATTTTAGCACAGAATAGAGATGTCACCATAACACCGAGAATGCAAAGAGATAAGGTTTACCAGCTTCCGCTCCAAATTATCCATCTTATGAATGTGCTCTTCCTTAAAAGCTTTCAGTTCTTCTATTCCTAGAAGAAGCTACAAAAGAACAAAATAGCTCAAGTCATGTAAAGCGGTAAGATGCTGTGGGGGACAAAAATCGGCAGATGAACAACCTGAGCTATAACAGATGGATAACCAATTGAGTCATAGGAGCAGTCTACATTCTGCTCTTCCTGCAAAGTTTCTTGCCCAATGATTGTGTCATTTATAGATGGAGGAACAAAAGCATTGGTGGTTTCCTCTGAAGGCCCATTTGTAATGCCACCTGAGGATTCTCGCTGAAGGGCCAATTCTTTAAGTTTTATGTATATAAAATCCTTCTCATCCAATTCCGCCTGATCATCTGGCTGCTGGATACCATTTGAATGTAGAGAAGTTTCTCTAGCCCCCAATTTCCCATTCAAACCAGATGTGTAGGCAAAAATATCTTCCAAGTCCTGTGACTTAAAATACTCATTTTCCTCTCTTTTGTCATTGGCAGGTAAACCTGGGATTATACTTCTCTGTTTTGCTGAGTTTTGTGATGGGCTACTACTTGGAGTATATGCAAGAGACGAGAGCTTGGAAATCAATTTACCAGCTTGAGCATGATCTAATTCATACCAGAAATGGTTCTGACTAAAATAGTTATCCATAATCAATGGCTTAAACTGACTTTCTTGCAGCGGTTGACATTGCAGACGTACACGTATTTGAACCTTCATAATGAAACAGCAAAGTTTGATTTTTTTGGGGACTAAACCAGAGGCATCGACCAAAGGAAAGAATCCCCACAAGAAAGACGATATCAAACCTGTGCAGGGAATTGAGTTTTGAAAGAACCATCTGACGTCCAAGCATATTGATCGATATACATTTGACCAGAGCCTGCAGCCTCATAGACGCCGTAAAGCTTTCTATCACTGAAGTTGAACAAAAATAACGGCAAGCCTGGATCTATATTCTTCACATATGAAAAATGTTGAATAGGCAAACCTATCAGAAGTTTTTAATAGCATACTTGAATAAATGGTGAAAAGAAGAGATACGAAAATAAAACATAAAAAACTCTAATATCTCGACACAATAATTCTGATTTATTTCTTCTTTTTTTCTCTTTTTCCTTTTTTTGGAAGGAAAGATACTATGGCCAAATAACTGACCAAACAGTTGTTTAGAGAGACACTCTCTCATCGTGTTATTCTTGCAACCAAATATAACGCCTCCAAGCTGACTTCTACTCAAGTTTCTAAAGCCTCTAGCATTGTTTGCCTGGTTTGATGCAACTGCAGAAGCATTTACCATGGTTGGCTGTGTTCTCCTATCCTGAAAAGAGCACAAGGATAGAACTAAATCACCATGATTAAGAGGAAAATAATTTCCACTTTAATTGAAGTACACCGAAAACAAGAGATAAAATATAATTTCAGTCATGAACAATCTATTTTCCAATGTGCAGAGCGAACAGCGAATGAAAACCGAAAGTATAAAAACTAACTTATGGAACATTCATTGCTTTCTCTTTTTGTTAATGTACGAAAGAATCACACATCCCAGTATGTCTGTACACGAATTAGTTCAAAACCTTATTTTTCCATTCAGCTACTCCAATAGAGCATGAAAACATTTTTGCAAGAACATGGGAACCGAAGGATAAAACAGAATTAAAACTAATGATCCAGACTTTCCTTTGGATTACAATGACATTTCATCAGTACTAATGATTTTCTAGCACTTTAATTGCAATACAACAATTTTAACCAACAACACATGCAGAACTCTTCAAAATTATAACATAGCATTCTTTGCTCTTCCCTGCCATTGCACTCCCTCTTCCCCCACAAAATGACACCATGCACAGGCTACCCGGAAAACTAGAAGAAAAACATATCGAGTTTAACCAAGTTGGAGAATAGTATAACATAGCGCTCCTTCCACTTCCAGGCCATTGCACAACCAAACACTCTGCCCATACACCAAGAAAAACTAAAAGATCTCAAATTTAACCACATTGGCTGAAACTTATAATAAAATAATTTAGCCAACCCCACAGCAGGCTACACAGAAAAACTAAAAGGCTCTCAAATTTAGCCACATTGGATAATATTAAATCAGGAAAAAAGATGAGCACTTAGCCCCACAGCAAAACTGAATAGAATAATGCACTACTTTCACCAAAAAAAGAACAAGAAATTTCATAAACTAGCTCGGTTAAAAGCCCCTAGTTCATAGCAGTCACGAAAGTAATGAAGCAGGATTACCTCAATTCTTAACAGGGAAATAGGCAATTCAGCAATCTAACCAAAATGCATGAGGAACTCTTCATGGTTATAACATAGTTTCCTCTAGCTGCCGTTGCACCCACCCCACCCTCAAACAAAAACCCAGCCAGGTTTAGCCAATAAAGCTTTAAAGAAAAACATCTCAATTTTAACCATGTTGGTGAAAACTATATTGAAAGTTCTTTCCTTTTCCATGCCATTGGTGGACTGACTACCTGGGTGATCAGCGGTGGCGGGTATGATGGAATAGTCTAGGTAAACAGGCATAAAAAATTATCCAACTTTCTATCGAACCAAGGTGTGTAATCTAACGGCCATTTAAGTGTGAGGAAAATCATGACTTTCAATCGCACCTAAGGGTGTAATCTAATGACCATTTAAGTGTGAGGAGAATCCTCAGGTATCAGGTTCAAATTCCAACATAAGCAAAACATACTAAATGATTTCTTGCCGGGCAGTAAAGTATCCTGTGGAATAGTTAAGTGAAGGCAAACTTACCCAGATGGCAGACACCTCAATCATTAAAAAGAATTCCAACTTTAATCAATTCGAACAATCAGTTCACAAAAAAAAGAAAAAAACTAAACCCTAAAACCCCAACACAAATTAGTGAAAAATGATACAAAAATATCACCAAAAAACACGGAAAATTTCATCCAATAACAAGGCTAAACGCCCACGTTTCATAACAATCATAAAACTTAATGAAGCGGCATGATCTCAACAGCAACATGAGCAAAAACCTGAAGTCCTAAAAAGTATAAAAAAGAGAAACAGAAGTGATTGAATTGCATACTTAATAAGATAACCCTTTTAACCCACCTGGATAACATATAGTAGTTTACGGTTTGCAGTAAAGCAAAATTGAGTACATTAACTAAAGTATACGTAGATTGACATTGAGTAGATACAGAAGAGGGTTAGGGGGAATTACCAAATGGAGTGCTTTCGAGCGGAACAAAGTGTAAACGCATGCGGTCTTAACCGAGTATTTCGCGTAAAAGTTGATGGCATCCAACAATACTGAATACTCTACTTAAATTCCCCTCTCTTCCTATTTTAATCTTTTTACTCTTTAAAAAAGTATTTATCTTTTTTAAAACATATACAATTTTTAAAACTTATTTCAAGTTTAGCAAGTTTTGATTAAATTTTTCAGACCCGTCTGAAGTTTTAAGAAGAAAAATTGACCATCGAGTTTGACTTGGACTCTTTCAAAGCTTAATTTCCTATCCGAAAGCCTGAAATTTTATAAGTTAAAAGTTTTAAATTAAGACCTTTAGTATAAAGTTGAATTTTGTCGTAGCTTAATTTCTGACGAAGGTAAAAGTTAAAATATGTTGTGGAGAAGAACTTATTTATAAGCAAAAGGGGAGGAGGAAATAGCCGGAAATTCGATAGAGGAGATAGAGCTGGTAAAGATGACCAGCAGAAACTTCAACAGAGGAAGAATTTCGCACGGAATAACAAGGGACGTCGAGTTTGAATTTGAAATCAATCAAATTTCAAACGTGAGATCTAAACTTAGGCTTTAACAAAGTATATGAATTTAGAAATTTTAGATATTTATTTTTTAATCGCATATCAACGTATTTAAAGTGATTAGTTTTTACGTGCATGAACGTATATCTCTCATTAATTGTTAAATAAGGTAAAATATTATTTCATTCTCCAACATTATATTAATTATCAAAAATTTGTTCCATTTTAAACATTTTTGTACGTCATGTGTCGTCAATATCCATTGTCAAGTTATTATTCTATGTCAAAATTTTATTTCGTAATATTTTCTTTGTATTTCTAAAAGAATGCATGTGTATGTTATATTTTCTTTGTATTTCTAAAAGAATGCATATGTATATTCGTGAACTATATATATATATATCGTAGTTACGTGTTTGTCTTTTTATACATGTACTTTTAGAGTGAGTAAACGTATTCATAATTCACTTCAAATACTAATATTGATTACTATAATTTTATCCCTCAAGAAGTATATCGGCTAGTTGAATGATTTACCAAGTTGGCTCTTTTATTCTTGTATCTTCCTTTCCATAATCTTATTTTCCTTAATTTGGTCCAATAAGTGTGATTTCTCCACAAATAATTATTCCATATTGCAAAAAGAAAGAATGATAATTCAAAACTAATGGTCCATCTCAAAATGAACTACAATTAAATTGTAAAAGCAATCAATTTTCCAATAGATTTGGTTTAAATCATATATTTGCCTTAAGAAAATTATTAAATATGTATAAATTATTAATTCAAAACCTAATAACTTAAAAAAATTAGAAAATTAATAAATTTTAAATCTTGGCTTCAGTGCTATTTATTTGTGATAATAACAACAACTTATAAAGAAAAAATAACTATCGGAACTGCAATATCTGCTTTCTTTCCTTCAAATATTGTCTTGTGTAGCAACTTGTAGGTCTTCTTTAGTCTTATATCTATATCTTTACCAAAATAATATTATCCCTTTTTAAAACTTCCAAGATTCAGCCAATGTTAAATTTGAAGTTGATTCTCGCCTCCCAGACCTTCGACACACTTCATATTAAATCACACTTGCAAAAATACTGGAAAATAGTTGTAATTAGTTATATATTCTTGTTTCAATTTGGATAGAAATCGATAAGAATGACTTGAATGGCTATTACACACCTATTCCTAAGAATATGAATCATTGTTGGGATATTTATAACAGTAACAAAGCCCCCAAAAAAAACTTTTTACAGTTCACTACAAGAATTCAAGCTTTAGAATTTAGATTGTCAAATTCAAAATATAAGCTTTTTGACAACAAATGACTAAATATATACTGATCAACACATACGGTTAAGATTAAATTAATGAAATCATTGCCCTATAATCAAGAGTCGTAATCAAAATACAACAATTAAAACTTATACTTTAATATAGTATTTGACAAAATATAATCCAATTGATATTTGTGACATAGGATTAGGTGTTGGTCGCTACTTGCCTCCAATGTACCTGAACCTGAGGTTCGGAACCTCCGGTATTTCATGGGTTTTTCTATATACTCGTGCAATGCTTAATCTAATGGTTTCTCTCGATCCGGTTCTTCTCTTGAATTATCATTATATAAATTATGAATTGGATTTCTGCTTGATTGAAGGTATGGATAGGAATAGGAGTCACAATATGTTAAAACATGTTAGCCATCTACGAAGTGAAAAGTATCATAAAGTTCTAATTCCAAATTACATGAAGAATGCCAATATATGTTTGGACGGGTAAAATCTGGGGCAAAATTTTTTCTGATTCTTCGATGAGAGGATGAAGGGAGATTACGGATCGACGTGATTATAATCGAGGCCAGGAATCCCTCATATCGAGATCCGAGAAGAATAAATGATATGGCTGAGATCGGACACGGTAAAGCAACACACTCCAGACCAAGTATAGCTTTTGGACCTAGGGAGACGCGGTGAAGGATTACGCATGAAGGATAGGGAGTAATATTTTTCCTCAATCGGATATTACGATGCGAATTCCGTTCAGTATCAATTATGGATCAAAAATCACCGAAAAAAGAAGATTTTTACATTTTTTAACTTGTATTAGGACTGAAATTCTCCTACTATATAAAAAGGAAGCTTTTCTTTAGTCTAACACATGGTAACACACAATTCACAGCAATACAAATTTAGTTTTGTCTTCTAACTACTGTTCAAGGCATTACTTGTTCTTTTCTTGACTCGCGATCAAGCTTGTACTGAGGGTCCAGTCGAGGACAGTTCCATTGTTCAATTTAAGATCAGTTTTGGTCATTACATTGCAATTGGTTTGATCGTTTATTTTGTCTTTAATTCATCTATTTATACTAAATTATTCGTGTTAAATTAAACCGCGTACAAATTTACTCCAATTGTTACTCATTTTTTGGGTAAACAGTTTGACGCTCACCATAGGGCTAAGGATAATAGTGGTGATCTAATACGAATTTCTATAACACACCATATTTTAAGCTTGTTCTTTGAAATCTTAATTCTAGGTCAACCTAAGAATGTCAAACTCTCAGTCTGTTCACTTGAACGATGACGCGGAATAAGTCCATCACGACAAAAATAATAATGTGGGGTAATGATGTGCCTCGTGTCAATGTCAATAGTGTCCCAGTTGCGGACTCGGCCGACGCTAACTCGCAGGTGGCCATCAACATCAATTTGCCAACCGATCCCGAGAATAGTTTTCGTGGGGGACCTTGACCAATGGCTCAAGAAGTGCCCTAAGGTGAAGGTGATATGGGTGATCCTATGATTGATTTTCGAGATGTTGCAGGCTCAACAAGAAGTAAAAAACCCAGCTGTAGAACCAAAACATGTCCCTAGTAAGGTCGAGCCCGAACAATCTTGGGGAAATACTCGGAGAGATGAACAAGTTGTCGTGAGATCAGGTGAAGTCGAGCCCGGAGAAACTTTTGAGGTAATGAAGATACTCAAAGAATTAAAAAATGGGTGGATTCAGGAGAGTAAAAGATTGAGTCCAACAACAAAAAGATGGAAACGTACAACTCCAAGGTCGATCAGATCCTAGGAGAACCTCCGATATTTAAGGAACCACACTCCAAAATTTTTATCTAGAAGCCTTTCCCCTTGAGTGTGGCACTGAAACCGATCCCAAAGAGGTTTCAAATGCTTGACATTCCCAAGTATAATGGGTCGACGGATCCAAATGAGCATGTAACATCTTATACATGCACAATCAAAGGGAACGACTTGGAAGATGACAATATCGAGTCGGTGTTGCTGAAAAAGTTTGGGAAAATTTTGTCCAAAGGGGCAATCATATGGTATCACAACCTGCCTCTAAATTATATTAACTCGTTTGCTATGCCTGCAGATGCTTTTGTAAAGGCCTATATTGGAGCCATCAAGGTCGAGACTAGAAAGTCAGATATCTTCAAGGTCAAACAAAGGGATAACCAGATGCTTAGGGAGTTCATGTCAAGATTCCAGTTGGAACATATGGATTTGCCACCAATCACAGATGATTGGGCCGTTCATGCATTCACTCAGGGGCTCAACCCCCAAAGTTTCGTGGCCTATCAACATTTAAAACAAAATTTGGTGGAGTACCCAACGCTAACCTGGGCCGACATCCAAAACTAATACCAATCGAAGATCAGGATCGAAGAGACCAACTCGAGGTCCCTTCTGGATTTGCTTATCCCATCAAAACTGATGATAGATCTAAGAGAGACTTTGATCAAGAGCCAAGGCTAGTCCAATATCGATATCACCCATACAACATGGATCGGAGGGAAAATGAATCTAGGCGACACCCGACTAGGAATGAGAAGAGAAATGATTGAGGGCCCAGAGGCCAAGGCTTGATGAGAAATAGCGGGTTCAACAAGTCACTCGGGAGTAAGGAAGCACCAAGATTATCGGATTACAATTTCAACGTGGTCACTGCAAGTATCGTGTCGGCCATATGGCACATCAAAGACACCAAGTGGCCCTGACCAATGCAGTTCGACCCTATCCAGAGAGATCTTAGTTTGACGTGTAAGTATCACGACACTCACGGTCATAGGCCCGAATATTGCCGATAGTTGAGAGAAGAAGTTGCTCCATTATTCAACAATGGGCACCTCCGAGAATTCTTAAGGAAGCGAGCCAAAAACCACTTTAGAAACAGGGACACCAACAAACAGGTCGAACAAGAGGAGCTTCAACGCATAATCAACATGAACAATGAGGGAGTCGATGTCCTCCAAGGGCCAATGATAAAATACACTAAAGTGTCTATTACGAGGGAAAAATGCACCCGAGATTGCGTTCCGGGGGAGCTATCTCGTTCAGCGACTAAGATATCGAGGGCATCGTATAGCCTGATAACAATGTAGTAGTAATATGCACTTATCAATAAATCTACAGTTTAACGTATATTGATTGATCCAGGTAGCTTGGACAACATCATTAGATTAAGAGTCGTAAAGCAATTGGGTTTACAGGATTAAATTGTATAAATTTCTAAATGATCGAAGAGGATATGAGGTACAATGCTTTTTCCGAAAAGAGTGGTATCTTCGACCTTACACCGAGCGCTAAAATTTCCTGTCTTGGAGGGAGTTAAAACGGATTATGAAGAGCAGTCGACCATAAGGGAAATGTTTGTTATCGACAAAGTGATCCCGGTACTCGCGATCTCAACATCAAGAAGCACGAGACCGGTCAAAAAAGAGCAAACCAAATAATAATCAATGATACCGGCCTCAAGCAACTAGAGAAACAGGAAAAACAAGGAGTGGATGGTGAGGATGACTGTAATGTCCCGTGATCATTCATAGCCCCGACTACATAGATGCCACCAAATCAATGGTCGAAGAGTTGGAGCAAGTTATATTAATCGATTACCTATCGTATCAAAAGGTATAGATGGGATTGGGATTAACCCCTGAGCCCAGGAAAGAACTTATTAATTTTTTAAAGCTAACATCGATTGTTTTGCCTAGTACCATCTAGACATGACAGGGATCCCAACGGAGGTAACCACTCACAAGTTGAGTTTGGATACAAAGTTCCATCCATTCAAGCAAAACAGAAGGCCACAGTCTGAGATCAAACACGCATTCATCAATATGAGGTATCTAAACTTATATTAATAAGTTCTATCCGGGAAGTTAAATACCCGGGTTGGTTAACTAACATAGTGGTAATACCTAAGAAGGGGAATAAACTGAGAATGTGTGTAGATTATAAGGATTTAAGGCATTTCTAAAGGATTCTTTTCCTCTGCCTAACATCGATCGAATGATCGACATGATGGTCGGACATGAGTTACTCAGTTTTCTCAACGCTTACTCTGGGTACAACCAAATTCAGATGGGCCTGGTCGATCAAGAGAAGACCTTTTTCATAGCAAAACGACACTTACTGCTATAACATAATGTCGTTCGGGTTAAAGAATGTTGGTGCCACATACAAATGCCTGGTTAATCGGATGTTCGAAGAACAAATAGGAAAATCAATGGAAGTTTATATTGATGATATGTTGTTAAAGTCCTTGTGAGCAGGGGGCCATTTGAAACATTTACAGGGAACCTTCGACATACTAATAAAGTATAACAAGAAGCTAAACCTGGAGAAGTGTGCGTTCGGGGTTAGTTTGGGCAAGCTTCTCAGGTTCATGATATCTAATCAGGGTATAGAGATCAACCCCGACAAAATAAAGGCCATAGAGGACATAATTTAGTCAAAATGTCAAGGTGGTTCAAAGACTAACCGGGTGGATAGCCACGTTGGGTTGGCTCATGTCGAGGTCGTTGGATAAGAGCCATCAGTTCATCTCATTATTGAAAGAAAATAGTTTTTCTTGGAATCTATAATGCCAACAAGCCTTGGAAGACTCAAGCAATACATGTTGAGTCCCTCTTTGTTTCGCACTCCGAAGGTAGACAGACAATTGTACCTCTACTTGGCAGTTTTCGAGGTAGCGATAAGTGGTGTCTTAGTCGGGGAGGAACAAGGTACACAATTTCCTTATTTATTATGTTAGTAGAAGCCTATCCGATGCCGAAACAATGTATCCTTACCTACAAAAGTTAGCGCTCGCCTTACTAAGCGCCTCTTAGAAACTAAAATGGCACTTTCAATACCACCACATATATGTCATAACCTCTTACCCATTGAGCAATATTATGCATAAGCCCGAGCTCTCGGTCTAGCTGGCTAAATGGGCTATAGATATTAGAAGGTACGATATCGACTACCGACCTCGGATTGCCATAAAATCTCAAATTTTTTCAAACTTCGTGGCCGACTTTATGCCAGCCTTGATACTCAAGGTTGAAAAAGGAATTGTGGCTCACCTCGAGGACTAATTTAGGGATCTGGAACCTATTCACGGACGATGCATCCAACATGAAAGGGCTTGGGTTTGGTATCGTGTTAAAACCACATGCCCGAAGCATAATTAGACTGTCGATTAGAACAATTAAATTGACTAACAATGAAGTCTATTATGAAGCTATGATTGTAGGTCTAGAACTGGCTATGAGCCTCGAGGCCGAAGTGATCGAAGCCAAATGTGTCGCCTTTCTCATCATAAATCAAGGCAACAGAATGATCGAACTAAAAGAGGAACGGACACGGAGGTACTTGGACAAATTGTAGGCCGATGCACTTGCCAACTTGGGGTCGTCTGTTGACTCCGATGGAATTCAACTCGGGGGTAGTGGTGTAGATGATAAACTCGATGGTAGATGAAGGTCATGCCAAAGTAAACTCGACAAGTTTGACTTGGGATTGAAAAAACAAATACATAGACAACCTGAGATAGGAAATTTGTGATCAGATCTCAAAGAATCAAGAGCCATGCGCACTAAAGCTACTAGAGTAGCTTAGTCGAAGGGACATTGTTCAGAATATCCTTCTTCGGCCCACTAGCTAGATGTTTCGGTACGGGAGAGACCTTGAGAGCACTTGCGGGAACCATTTGGGGGAAGAATCCTTAGTTCAGAAGCTAATCATGGTCGGCTACTACTGGAATGAAATGGATAAGGATGTGAAAGACTTCATATAAAAATGCAATGAGTTCCAAAAACATACCTCGGTGATTCATCAATCGGGAGAAATGCTCCACCCAGTCCTGTCTCCGTGGCCTTTTATGAAGTGGGGATAGATATCATCATTCCTCTACCATGGGCGCCTAGTATTGCCCAAGACACACTATTCATAGCCGATTATTTTTTCAAATAGGTCGAGGCTTAGGCGTTTGAGAAGGTTTGGGAGAAAGAAATCATCGAATTCATCTTGATCACATAATATGTCGATTTAGAATACTAACCGAGATCGTTTGCAAAGAATACGAAATAACTTATCGGCAATAAGGTAAGTAAGTTTTTCTAAGACCATAAGATCAAAAAGATATTATCAATGCCTTGCCACCCTAGTGGGAACGGGCAAGCGGAATCGACGAACAACTATACTCCAAAATCTGAAAATGAGATTGGCCGTTTCAAATGGAAAATGGAAGGAAATCTTGCATGAAGCCTTGTGGGCATACTGTACGACTTCGATGTCGAGCACCAATGCGACCCCGCTCTCTTTAATCTATGGAGGGGACTCCTTAATACCAGTCAAGTTAGGGTAATCGAATGTGATGATGTGGCCAGTCGTTTCATGAATTACTGCTCGGTTTTCCCTATTTCTGCTTCTTGTTGCCTTGTCAACTGTATTATATGATATCGGGTATGTTGGTTTTCGTTCAGAGAGGTTTTATTAAGGAAAGAGACACTTAGTCTCTTTTGAGTAAGCTTAGGTTGGAAAAGTCAATCAGATATTGACTTTTATGAAAAAGAGCTCAGATATGATATGAATTCAAATGATTCGGATATCTTCGAGAGGTGATTTAGGACTTAAGATCAATGTGTTTTGGAGGTTCGGAGTAGATTTAGGTATGAATTGGCAAAATTAAAATTTTGGTATTTTTCAGTTGATAGGTGAGATTTTGATATAGAGGTTGGAACAGAATTCAGGGAGTTGGAGTATGTCTGTTGTGTCATTTGTGACGTGTGTGAAAAGGTTCAGGTCATTCGGACGATGTTTGATAGACTTTTTTATTGAAAGAGGAATTTGGAAGTTTTGGAATTCTTAAGTTTGAATCTGATGTTAATTTGGTGTTTTGATATTGTTTTGAGTGTTCCGAAGATTGGAACAAGTTTGAATAAAGTCATGGGATATGTTGGCATGTTTGGTTGAGGTCCCGAGGGCCTGGGGTGAGTTTCGGATGTTTGAAGGGAGGTTTAAAGTTAAGAATTGGCAGCTGCAGTTGCTGTAGTCTGTCATTACCGCACTTGTGGCTTGGGAACCGTAGATGCGGGCCCGCAAAAGCGCCGTCGGGGTTGCAGATGTAGAATTGAGCATGACAGGCTAAATCACAGATGTGGGTGCTTGAGCGCACCGGCAAGAGCGCAGGTGCGGATTTCTTATCGCATGTGCGGTCCACGGGCGCTCAAGTGATTTGCGCAGGTGCGCACCTGGGACCGCAAGTGTGGGATTCCAACAACAGAAGCGGTTTAGCTGGGCAGAACATATATATTTGGCCCTTTGCATACTTCACCTCTTCTTCATCTTTTTAAATCGATTTTGGAGCTATTGGGGGATTTTGAAGAGGAAATCCAAGGGAACTTCATTGAGGTAAGAGTTTTGAACATAAAACGCATTTCTATGGTGTTATTTCACTAATTATGCTTATAATTTATGGAAAATTAGTGGATGAAATTGAAGAACAAGGGCATGTAATTGGAGACCTAAAATTAGGGATTTGAGGGGTCGTTTGTGGTTGGATTTTGGTAAATTTGGTATGCATGAACTCGTGAGAGGATAAGGATTCCATTGATGTTAATTTGTCAAATTTTGAGCCGTGGGCCCAGAGGTCGGGTTTGACCAATTTCGAGATTTTTTATGTAAATTGGTTATTTTTTAGCGGGCTTTGTCTCTTTAGCATATTTTGATGGTATAAATCTGCTTTTACTTATTTTTGGAGCATCTGGAGGTTGAGTCGAGAGACAAAGGCATCGTGGGCTAGAGTTTGGACTTTGGACCGGATAGAGGAAAGTAATGATTGTAAATGTTGTCTTGAGGATATGAAACCCTGGATTTTATATCGTTGTGATATTTTGAGGTGATGCACATGCTAGATGACGAGCGTGGGGTCTTGCACCGTTGGGGATTGTGACTTAGTCCATCCTGTATGACTGTTAAGTCGTGTATTTGATTGAAATTTATTTGATATCATTGTGTTTTGGAAAGTATTATCATCTTTTGGGCTGAATGCCATATTTTGGCCTCGTATTAACTGTTTTGGACTCTTAGGGGATTTTTATTATTATTCCTCACTATTTTGAATTCATACTTGTAATCAGTCGTGTTGTATTCTATTATTTTCATAACTTGGACGTATTTTCTCAATTTTGATATTTTAAATGATATTTTGGGCTGAGCATCATGTTTTATTGTTGCCCGAGTGGCTTGAGAGATTTCTGACTGAGTGAGGCCGAGGACCTGTGTTGTGAGGATATTATGGGATCGGGTTGCATGCAGCAGTAATGTTGTACTAATTCATGATCATGAGGCATAGGGCTTGATTTTTCTATGCCACGAGGCTACTTGTTATGAGGTCGAGGGCCTGTTTGATTGTGTCATGAGATGACTTGTCATAGCACTTGGTTGTAGGAGCCCCTCCAAGAGTCTTCACACCCCTAGTAAGCGAGGGTACCTAGTGTGAGGTGTGATATTGCCGGAGGGGCTATTGTTGTTTCATGTTATTGCCCGAAGGGCTAATACGAGTGATTGTGATGTAGCTTGAGGGGCTGGTTCTGATGGTATTTTTCCCGAGGGGCGGTTATGGTACTTGTTTTTCCCGAGGGGCTGATTTATGTTTCTATCCTTTTTTTCACTATTTTCATAACTCGTTTGAACTACTGAAAGTGGTTTTAAAAAAGCTTTTACTAAACTGAGATGTTTTACGAGTTTTACTATTTTACTGCATTGTTTTAGATTTATATTTTTATCAAAGCATTAGGCTGTGTTTTACGTCTTTTCTTATCGCTCAACTAGCTTTACTTTTATTACTTACTGAGCTGGTGTACTCACTTTTCTCCTGGTACCCTGTGTGGAGATTCAGGAGTCTTGGGTCACGCTAGCTAATGCTGATTTGCCTTCCAGCAGGCTTGTTGAGAGTTGACTAGGTAGTTGTCCGGCGTTCGCAACCCAGTGCTATCTGCTTCCTATCTTTATTTCACTTTGTAATAGCTTTATATGATACTATGTTGTCTTTTGTTATTCTTAGACGTGTCGTAGATGCTTATGACTAGTGACACCCCGATGTCGGGCCGTGTTTGTTTCCGTACAGTTTTATTTTACTCTATATTTTGCGATTTTTATCTTATTAATGACTTTAAATGACTTATTATAACTATTTAGCTAATTTGGGGGGGGGAGGGTTTGTGTCGGGTGGACTAGCTTCACGATAGGCGTCATCACGACCGAGTCCGTTTTAGGATCGTGACAAGTTGGTATCAGAGTCTAGGTTACATAGGTCTCACGAGTCATAAGCAGGTTTAATAGAGTCTCACGGATCGGCATGGTGACGTCTGTATTTATCCTCGGGAGGCTGCAAAATCTTTAGGAAAACTTCGTATTATTGAATTCTTATCGTGCGAATCTATTGATCCGAGTACTAAACTTTTGTTATTCTATTCTCTCATAGATGGTGAGGACACGAGCGACCCATCAGGATGGACGACCATAGTACCACCCATTGTGGCCATGAGAGGTTGAGGACGTGGTCGAGGCCTTTGGTAGACTTCATCTTTCGACTTTTAGTAGTATAGAGGGCGAGGATGCCCAATGTTTCTTGGACACGTGTTAGAGGATTCTTCGTACAACGGGTATTCTGGAGACCAGTGGGGTAGCATTTACCACTTTTCATTTTCTGGAGCTGCCTTTACTTGGTGGGAGGCTTATTAGAGGCATTTGCCTTTAGGTAGATCTCCCCTTACCTGGCCAGCTAAGGGTGGAGGTCATCATCTAGAGGTCACCCTAGAGGAGGAGGTCGATTAGGTAGCGGTCAGGCCTGTTTCTATTCACTCTCAGGTAGACCAGATGTTATTGCATCAAATGCTATGCTTACATGTATTGTTTCAGTCTGCCATAGAGATGTCTTAGTGTTATTTGATCCCAGTTCCACTTTTGCATATGTGTCACCATATTTTGCGCGTTATTTAGCTATGCCATATGAGTCTATTATTTCATTTGTTTGTGTATCTACCCAAGTAGGTGATACTATTAATATAGACCGTGTGTACTGGTCATTTGTAGTGACTATTGGGAGGTCTGAAGACCCGAGTAGGCATGTTATTGCTTTGTATGGTGGACTTTGATGTGATATTAGGCATGTATTGGCTATCTTTGTATCGTGCTATATTAGATTGTCATGCTAAGATAGTGACTTTAGTCGGGTGTGCCATGGATTGAGTGGCAAGGTTCGACTGATTATGTTCCTAGTAGGGTAACTTCATTCTTGAAGGTATGGTTGGAAAATTTGTATTTCTTACTTAGCCTTTGTGAGTTATGGCACTATAGAAGCTCCCAACATTGATTTTGTTCAAGTTGTGAGGGAACTTTTCGATGTGTTGCCTTCAGACCTGTCGGGCATGCCACTGGACAGGGATATTGATTTTGGTATTAATCTAGTGTCGGGCACTCAACCCATTTCTATTCCAACATATCATATGGTACCAGCGGTGTTGAAGAAGTTTATGGAGCAGCGTGCGCCTATCATATTTGTGAAGAAGAAGGACGACACTATGAGTATATGTATTGATTACAAGCAATTGAACAAGGTTACAATTAAGAACAAGTATCATTTTCCTCACATTGATGATTTATTTGACCAGCTTCAGGGAGCGAAGGTATTCTCCAAGATTGATCTTCGTTCAGGGTATCACCAATTGAAGATCAGGGACTCGAAAATTCTTAAGACAACCTTCAAGACCCAATATGGTTACTATGAGTTCCTTGTGATATCTTTTGGGCTGACCAATGACCCAGCATTGTTCATGCATATGATGAGCATCGTGTTCCGGACGTATCTCAACTCGTTTGTCATAGTTTTCATTGATGATATTCTAGTGTATTCGTGTAGTCAGGAAGAGCACGTGAAGCATTTGAGAGTTGTGTTGCAGAGATTGAGGGAGGAGAATCATTATACAAGGTTCTCCAAATGTGAGTTTTGGCTCAGTTCAGTGGCTTTCTTGGGGCACATGGTTTCCAGCGAGGGTATTCAGGTTGATCTGAAGAAGATAGAGGTAGTTCAGAGTTGGCCTAGACGACCTTAACCACAGAAATTCCAGTTCTTTTAGATTGGCGGGTTATTATCGTTGGCTTGTTCAGGGATTTTCATCTACCGCATCACCCTTGACCAAGTTGACTCAAAAGGGTGCTCCTTTCATGTGGTCGGATGAGTGTAAGGAGAGCTTTCAGAAGCTCAAGACTGCCTTGACCACAAGTCCTGTGTTAGTTTTGCCATCAGCTTCAGGTTCATATATTGTGTATTGTGATGCTTCAAGAGTTGGTATCGGGTGTGTGTTGATGCAGGAGGGTAGAGTTATTGCATATGCTTCTCGTCAGTTGAAGCCCCAAGAGAAAAACTACTATGTTCATAATTTAGAGTTGGCTGCCATTGTCCACGCGTTGAAGATTTGGAGGCATTATTTGTATGGTATATCTTGTGAGGTGTTTACTAATCATCATATCCTCCAGCACTTGTTCAAGCAGAAGGATCTCAATTTGAGGCACCGGAGATGGTTAGAGCTACTAAAAGATTATGATATTACTATCTTGTACCATCCGGGAAAGGCCAATGTAGTGGTTGATGCTTTGAGCCGGAAGGCGGTGAGTATGGGAAGTCTTGCATTTATTCATGTTGGGGAGAGACCTCTTGCAGTTGATGTTCAGGCCTTAGCCAATCGGTTCGTGAGGTAGGATATTTCGGAGCCCAATCAGATATTGGCTTTGTGTGATTTCTCGGTCTTCCTTATACGATCGCATTAGAGATCTCCATTATGATGATCCTCATTTGCTTGTCCTTAAGGATATAGTTTAGCACGACAATGCCAGAGATGTGACCATTGGTGATGATGGGGTGTTGAGGATGTAGGGGCGCATTTGTGTGCCCAATGTGGATGGGCTTTGGGAGTTAATTCTGGAGGAGGCCTATAGCTCATTGTATTCTATTTAATCCGGATGCAACGAAGATGTATCAAGATTCAAAACAACATTATTGGTGGAGGAGAAGGAAGAAGGACATTATTGCATTTGTAGCTCGGTGTCTCAATTGTCAGTAGGTGAAATATGAGCACCAAAAACCGGGTGGCTTGCCTCAGCAGATGTATATTCCATAGTAGAAGTGGAAGTGGATCACCGTAGACTTTGTAGTTGGGCTCCCACGGGCTTTGAAGAAGTTCGATTCTATTTGGGTGATTGTGGATCGGCTGACCAAGTCCACGCACTTCATTCCTGTGTGTACTACCTATTCTTCAGAGTGGTTGGCAGAGATATATATCCGAATGATTGTTCATTTGCATGGTGTCCCAGTTTCCATCATTTCAGATAGAGGTACTCAGTTTACTTTACAGTTTTGGAGGTCCGTACAAGGAGAGTTGGGTACACAAGTTGAGTTGAGCACAACTTTCAACCCTCAGAAGGACGGGCAGTCCGAGCGCATTATTCAGATACTGGAGGACATGTTGCACGCTTGTGTCATTGATTTTGGAGGGTAATTGGATCAGTTTCTACTGCTCACATAGTTTGCTGATAACAACAGTTATAAATCGAGTTCAGATGGCTTCATATGAGGCTTTGTACGGAAGATGGTGTAGATTTTCGATCGGTTGATTTGATCCGGGTGAAGCTAGGTTATTGGAGACAGACTTAGTGCAGGATGCTTTAGACAAGGTCAAGGTGATTGAGGAGAGGCTTCGTACAGCGCAGTCGAGACAAAATAGTTATGCTGACAGGAAGGCTCGGGATGTGTCCTACATGGTTGGTGAGAAGGTTCTTTTGAATGTTTCTGTCACAACCCAAACCGATGGGCTGTGACAGGTGTCCAAGTCCTACCTGTCAAGCACCTCTAAGAATGTATTTAAGAAGTAAACCTGAATAACATCTGTTGAATTATGAAGATAACATACGTGAATGAAACCTACCAACAAGGCATATATACGTATACATGCAAAATACAGTGGGCGAGCCGACAAGGCTGCTATAGACAACTATACATCCAATAACTGAAAGCTGACAATGCCACATACAATCCAACTAGGCATACTGTCTACAAACATCTAATGGAAACATAAACGTACAAAGACGGGATTGAGCCAAGTTATACCCATATATATATATATATATATATATATATATATATATATATATATATATATATATATATATATATATATATATATATATATATATATATATACCAAAACCAAAAGCAACTTTGGATCAAGTGGAGTACGCCAACTCTCGATGATCAGAGATCCTAAGAAGACCGTCAGCTTGCCTACCTGCACCCGCGGGCATGAAACTCAAGGCCCCGTGAAATAGGGCGTCAGTACGAAAAATGTACTAAGTATGTAAGGAGTGAAAATTAGAATGTAAAAGACATAGATATAACAAGGAATATAAAAATACGTCTTTAAATCTAAATAACTTTGTAAATTCTAAAACATTTATAATGTTATGCACGTGCATATAAATGTCGTACCATACATAGGTATGGGTGTACATTATATCATCAAGCCACTGAGGGCATCCCATCATATTGTCTTGGCCGCTGTGGGCAATATCATCAACACATACCAGTTGATCGAGTGGTGGTGAGTATACAACGCCGTAACCTTTTCCCATATCCCATATACATATATTTATATATATACACATATATAACGCTATCTGGTCATGGGTCAATACACATGAATAAATGGGTGAAATGCATGATAAATACGTAATAATCTCAATAATCCTTTTGGCTAACCTTTTTCAATTGTGTATTATTTTGAGACCCATGAACAAAAAATAATTAATTCTCATGGGGAATCAAGAATATAGACACCCCTAGTATTTCTATGTGAGAAGGTAATAGCCAAAATAGGATTCGTTTTGGCTAGAGCGCCCAAATCAGCTATATATTTGACACGGGTTTGCCGCAGAATTTGTATGCAAGATGAGCCTACAGGAGTGCCAATCAACCGAGCCACGAGGTTTGAGAGTAAGGTGGTATAGAGTAATTTACGAAAAACTGTGCATTTGTTCATTTCTTCAGCATAATTTGAACCATACCAAAAGAAAGAAGGAATGGCCTTAATATATCTGGAGTAGAGAAAACTCCGTATAATATTCCTAGAGAAAATTACACTGTCTCATTTAAATGCTTGAAATTAGTTTCAACCGAATTTAGCCACGGACCATGCGAAATTAGCTTTTGATTCCTTGAAATTTCGAACGATTTTGCTCTAAAGTTTTGTTGAATCAAAGACAGAATAGATTTGATCTTAACAATGAGTTGATAATAATGACTCATGGATGCTTATGAGCAAGTCTTATTTTTACAAGATTTATGTTCAAGTCTTGTTTATGTTACACTTCCATAACTAGCCTATGGGTGTTATCGGGTCGGCCGAGCTTTTATTTTTTGGACCCGTATGGGTTACGATCTGGACTGGTTTCGAGTTAGTTCTTAACGGATTTAACATGTTCGGATTCATTCTGGTAAAAATTGAACTGTACGGGTTACAGGTTGAGGGGTCGGGCTTAGTGTATTTTTAATTTTTTTTTAGAATTTTGTATAACTATTGTAAATTATATTAATACAAAGTATAAACATAAAGAATACAAGGAAGATGGGAAAAATTATACTTATTGCAAGTGTTACATTTATTTCATAATTAAAAGTTTCAAACTTACAAATTAAAAGGTTTACATTTTTAACAACAAGCAAATTCAATGGTTTTGCATTGCCCTTGCAAGTTCTTTATAATCAATATGAACTGATTGACCTTCTTCTGGAGTATTAACTTCGGATGGTTTACCATGTGTTAATATATATCCAAGTCCCTTGTCTTCTGGGCTATCAACATCTTCATGTCCTTGATTTCTTCGTTACGATCTAATTCAGTCTCTGAAACATACTAAAACTTCCAAAGCATTGATTCCTAATGAGTGACGGGTGTCTCTAAGTTGTTGTCTTGCTTGGCTATATCCACTCTCCGATGCAATAATTGAAATTGGCACATGCAGCACATCCCGAGCCATAGCAAAAAAAATAGGAAATTGCTTTCCATTCTCATGGTACCATCCCAACGGTGAAAATTCCTTTGTGCGAGGCTCTTTTTGCTTCTACAAGTAGAATTGAAGTTGATCAATGTTCCTGCTACTGATTTGAGTGTTAGAAAATGTAAAAAAAATATCAAAAATATCAAGGCGTTCTTCATCATCCACAGTATCAGAAATGGTACACTACATAGTGGGATTAACATTGCCTACAACACGATCAGTATCATTAATTACATTGACATAATAATTATACAATTCTTGCAGATAATCATTTAGCTTGTTCATAGAAACATATAAATTCGGGGTTTTAGTTGATCTAATCTCCATATAAGCATATAAAGCATTCATTAATTGGTGACAATCAAACATCTTAGTAGAAGGATTTAAAACAGCACCAATTAAGTAAATTAAAGGAACTGGAAAGAAATATTTTTTGAATTTTTCTTGCATTTTTTCAACAACATCCTTATGTTTTTCTTTCTTCTTAAATTCAAAGAGTAGAAAAGAAATTCCAGCTATATATACTAACATCATAGTAACAGTAGGGTAATATGCTCCAGAAAACTCAACAGTAGTAGTATAATATTTATGTAAAAATGCAACATCATTAATGACCTCCCAAGTACTAGTTGTTAACATACGGTTTTGATCAGTACAATACGCATTAGCAACTTCAGTTATTGGGAATCAATATTTGTAGTAACATTTAAAAATATATATGTATAATTCTATGTAGTAACAATTTCGTCTGGCATGAATCCGGGTTTAAGGTTATAGTAGACACACTTATTCTTAAATTCCTTTATTCTAGATTGTCTGTTATTTCCTTGAATAACACCAACTACTCTTCTAATATGAGTAATATCAGTTGACAATAAATCAATGCCACTTTTAATAATTAAATTATAAACATGACGTGCACACCTAACATGAAAAATGTCATCAAGAGGTGGTTGCAAATGCAGTTTTAATATTCAAATTACAGCATTATTGTTAGAAGCATTATCAAAAGACATACACAATACTTTTTGCTTTAGATTATAAAATTCAACAACTTCACATAGTATATTTTTGCATACAAGTAGTATCATCTATCCAATGACATTTAATTGTCAAATAATCATTTTCATTATTAGCATGTCCAATATCATAAGTTAGAGAAACTCTACAAGAAAGGTGGCTAAACAAATAACGTATGTATGTTTGATATTGTCCATGAAGTCTAAATATATCATCTCTACAAGTATTTCTAGGGATACCTTTAAATAAAGGGTTGTAAATCCTTTGAATATACATAATAAGATATGATGAAGAAGCAAAGAAAAAGGTAGACAACCCAAAGCAACCATTTTTGCTAACTCCTTACGATCCTTCATTTTATCATATTTCACTAGACCTTCAGTAGTAGGTTTAAGAGTTGTTTGATTTCCATTATCATCAGTGCCCCATTCTATGGGATGCTCAGTTCTCATATGTCTACTAAGCGTCTCAGTTCCCCCTAAATTTTCTCTAGTCAAATGTTTAAATTCACCGTTACAAATTTTGTATTTAACTCTATCAGTACCCTCTATTATTTTTAAAAAAATTCCAAACCTTCTTTTTCTACGATTAGTAGTCGGAGTCACAGGTGGTCTATTCCTAGTGCCACGACCACCACCCCTTATAGCAACTCCAACACTACCAGCTCCAACACTAGTAGGTGTAGCTGGTTTCTCATCTTCCATTACTATTTCATTATCTTCTATTCCAAAATCTTCTTGTAATTGTTCATAATCTATATATTATCATTAGGCGATGTTTCATAAACATGTGTAAATGATAATAGGTTATTACTATTACTACCAGATGCTGAAAGACTACCTCCTTTTCTATTTTCCCTATCAGTAACTCTTTTACACGCGCTTTTAGCAGCACTAAACATATTATAAAAATTAAAGTATAAGCTAAAATTAAATACGAACTTAAAATAGTAAATAAGAGAAAGAGTTGGAGGGAGTGCACCAAATTTGATAATGAATTAAGCACTTGATTACGTAATTCCGATGTTACTACGAACAGACGTCAAGCAAGAATTTCAAATTTGAACTTCAATTGTAACTTCAAATTCCAAATGATAAAACACGATAAATTAAATTCAAGAAGATGCCCAAATAAAATTAGAAGTTGAAATAATAAATTGAATACTTGAAGTCTTGCAAATTGGAGAATGAGAGAATGAGAGAATGTGAGAAATTGAGATTGAGAAATGAGTATTGAGTGAAGAAATGAAGAAGGGGGGGGGGGGGGGGGGGGTATTTGTAGTTTTAGAGAAGGTTAGTTTTGTAAATTGAAAAAGGGTTAAAAATTAAAAAAAATGCTATTTATGCAATATTTTCGTTGGCCAACAGACCAAATCAAGGTCTGACCGTTGCCAACGGTCAGTGGGGGCCACAAGTTTTGAAAATTAAAAAAAAACTAGTCGTTTGAACCAGGTCGGTCCGGTTCGGTTAACCCGGTAAGAGTTATTGTTCACTCTTCTGAGTTCAACCGGGCCGGTTACCTGTTTTAAAAAAAATAGACCAACCCCCTAACCCCTACCCAGCCCATCCCCACCCCCTCTAACCATTCCGGTCCGGTTTCGGATTCAACCGGTCTGGGCCGGTCCGGAACTGAGTCAACTCGGCCCGTTTATCACCAATAAACTAGCCACATGTCAATAATGACCGAGAGTCATATTTAGCCATTGTAGCTTTATGCCACGTTGGGGGTATAATTTTATCATAATTTTTTATTTACTTATTAGTTAACTGGACAGTAATTAATCAATTATCAGCATAATTTTAAAAATTACCATAAATTACTTGAAATCCTACTTATTTTTAATATACTTTACATATTATACTATCATGGTCAAAGGGTACCTTGTATGGTACTACTTCATAATCATCGTGTGTTATCGCTCGATCCGTATTTTATCTCAAATTGGCCACTTTTAACGATACTTGTTTTCTTTAATTCTTGTACTCCTTTATCCTTCATGACATTTCTTTATCGTTTGTTATAAATAGCATAAATGTGTTAACGTCAAGATAATTGCATCCCATAGTCCACGTCAATTAATTGAATACAAAACTTTTAACGTATGAAAATGCGAAATGTAACAGTTTCGCCCATGAAGAGTGTTATGAGATTTGGGAAGAAGGGTAAATTGAGTCCTCAGTTCATTGGGCCTTTTGAGGTACTTCAGAGGATTGGGGAGGTGAATTATGAGCTTGCTTTGCCACCCAACTGGTCGATTGTGCATCCGGTATTTCATGTTTCTATGCTCTAGAAGTATACTGGTGGTCCGTCTCATATTTTAGATTTCACCACAGTCTAGTTAGATGATGATTCAACTTATGATGTGGACACAGTAGCTATTTTGTAGTGTCAGGTTTTAAAGTTGAGGTCAAAGGATATATCTTTAGTAAAAGTGCAGTGGAGAGGTCAGCACGTGAGGAGCCTACCTAAGAGACCGAGCGAGAGATGCAAAGCAGATATCCTCACCTATTTTAAGCTTCAGGTATGTTACTTGACCCGTTTGAGGACGAACATTTGTTTATGAAGGGGGAGGTGGGGATGTAACGACCCAGCCGGTCGTTTCATGAATTATCGCTCCGCTTTCCCCATTTCTGCTTCTTATTGTCTTATTTAGCTGTATTAGGTGATATGGGGTTGGTTGGTTGCAGTTCGGAGAGGTTTTTGAGAGAAATGATATACTTAGTCTCTTTCTAATAAGCTTGGGTTGGAAAAGTCAACTGAATGTTGACGTATGTGAAAAAGGGCTCGGATGTGAATTCCCATGATTCAGATGGATTTAAGAGGTGATTTGGGACTTAGGAGCATGATCGGAATATATTTTGGAGGTACGAAGTAGATTTAGGCTTGAATTAGCGAAATTAGAATTTTGGCGTTTTCCGGTTGATATGTGAAATTTTAATGTAGAGATCGGAATGAAATTCTGGGAGTTTGAGTAGGTCTGTTGTATCATTTTTTATGTGTGTGCAAAATTTTAGGTCATTCGGACGAGGTTTGATAGACTTTTTGATTGAAAGCAAAATTTGGAAGTTTTTGAAATTCTTAGGCTTTAATCGATGTTAATTTGGTGTTTTGATATTGTTTTGAGTGTTTCGAAGATTGGAACAAGTTTGAATGAAGTTATGGGATATGTTGGCATGTTTGGTTTAGGTCCCGAGTGCCTCGGGTGAGTTTCGGATGGTTGACGGGAGGTAGGGGTGTTCATTAAAACCCCAAAAATTGAACCAAACCGAAAGCCGACCAAAAAAATCGATAATTTTTGGTTTGGTTTGGTTTTTGTTTTGAATTTTAAAACCGACCAAATTTGGTTTGGTTTTGATTTTAATAGAAAAAAACCGAACCAAACCGACTATAGGAGTAGCTATTTTAAATTTATTATCACACACACACACACACACACACACACACACACACACACACACACACACACACACATATATATATATATATATATATATATATATATATATATATATATATATATATATATATATGCATATTTTTATATAAAGTTTCAAAAAAATTATGGTAAATGTTAGTAGTTTGCATTTCTAATATAGTTCTTTACATTTGCATTCTAGTTTGATTGGTAGTTTTCTTTTTTTTTAGTGTAAGAATCCATTTTGTGTTAAAAATAATATATTTTTAATTGAGTCCTTAAATTATCCAACACTATTTGATTTAATTATCATCAATATATCTTGGTAAATAATAGATTTCTCAAAGGGCAATTGATTTGAAAGTGTTACGTTGAAAATGTAGTTGTCGGAATATGTGTTTAGCAGTGTATGTCTTATATTTAAGCAAAAACCCGACAAATAATCGAAAAAAATCAAAAAACCGACTTAATTGGTTTGGTTCTAATATTTAAAAAATCGATTATCTTGGTTTGGTTTCTTTTTAGGGAAAATCGATCCAAACCGAACCATAAATACCCCTTAACGGGAGGTTTGAAGTTGAGAATTGGCAGCTGAAACTGCTATAGTCTGTCATAACTGCACCTGCGGCTTGGGGACCATAGGCGCGGGCCCGCAGAAGCGCCACCAGTGTCGCAGATGCGGGTGCTTGAGCGCACCAGCAATAGCGTAGGTGCAGATTTCTGACCGCAGGTGCAGTCCATAGGCGCTTAAGTGATTTGCGTAGGTGCGGACCTGGGACCGCAGATGCGGGTCCGCAGGTGAGGGATTTCAAACGCAGAAGCGGTTTAGCTGTAGTAGAACATATATATTAGGCCCTTTGTGATTTTTAGCTCTTCTTCACCATTTTTAAATCGATTCTGGAGTTTTTTGGGGGATTTTGAAGAGGGAATCCAAGGGAACTTCATTGAGGTAATATTTTTTAACATAAAACTCGTTTACATGGTATTACGTCATGGATTAGGCTTGTAATTTATGAAAAATCAGTGGTCGAAATACAAGAACTATGGCTTATAATTGGAGACCTAAAATTAGGAATTTGAGGGGACGTTTGTGGTTGAATTTTGGTGATTGGTATGCATGAACTCGTGTGAGGATAAGGATCCCATTGATGTTAATTTTGTTGGATTCTGAGATGTGAGCCCAGGGGTCGAGTTTGACAAATTTTGAGATTTTTGATGTAAATTGGTTATTTTCGAGTGGGCTTTGTCCCCTTAGCATATTTTGATGGTACAAATCTGCTTTTGGTTAGATTTAGAGCACCGGAGGCCCAGTCAAGAGGCAAAGGTATCGCGGACTAGAGTTTGGACTGGATAGAGGTAAGTAACGGGTAAACAAATAGAAAATTTGTTACACGGTTTTCATGAGAAATAGTATTACATCAAAGTTTAAAATTTTGATAATTGAATTTAAATTTTGGAAAATTGTAAAACTGCATAGAATGATGTCAGTAATGGATGCTGCCAAATATTTTTCGATATCACAAGATGGGTCGACCATCATATACCTCAGAATAGAAATGACCTTCTTTCTTTGTTAATAGGGAAATAAAAGAACCGCCAACTAAACAACAAATTTGAAGTCATGATGCTGAAAATAGTATTGTGGTTTTTGACCACTAGATTGTCAGTGATGACTCAACTTTTCAATTGACATAGATAAGATTATCTATAAATTAATGAAGATCAATTGACCATAAAATATATAAATCTCAAATACCATACCAACTAATTTTTCTAGTTATAGAAAACTAGAATTATAAGTAAATATATCCATTTCAAGAATACACTTAGGAATATTTGGCATAAACTTTGAGACATGCTATACTTGATCATCCCACGCCAACATGTTGGTCTTAACATTCATGCATATTTATATTTGACAAAAAGTATGAAACCTTTTGTTAAACCAATTAAATAAAATATGATGAAAAAATTCTAGTTAAATGTAATAAATTAGATCTAACACGTAATTGTATGAATAGTATAGAATAATCCTTTGAGCAAATTTAATACAAATGGTATTATACGATGTCGAATGAATAGAGGAACAATAATAAGCAATAACTATGAAAGGGCAATAAGTGTAAATAGAGAGAATAATTCACCCAAATATTGAATGAGATGGATGATTCTCTTATCTGACAATGATATAAGACAAATGGGTATTGGAATATATAAGATTTTCTCGGATCGGATGCGAAATGAGAGGTGGAATGAACAACAACTTGAATTCTTATGGATAGGTAATATTTTGGACTATCTCTTGCCGGAGTCAACTTTTCATTAGAGTGCGTATCAGAATCAATATTACACACTTTTTTACTTCTCTCTTCTATTATTTATATAGGATATTCTCAAAAACCCTAAAAAGTACAGCAGAATATTCCATTTGAAAGTTCCAAAACTATACTAGCCGTTATTCCTTTTCCTGCTGCTCGCCTTTGGCCTTAGGAGCTAACTCGATTACTGGTCGATTACCTAATTGCACTAGTCTCATAGCCCTCTCTTTATCGTCCCCTCATTCCTTCTTGTTAACACAGGAAATCTAACTCATTTTAAGGTAGAGCTCTTAGAGTCCTACCTAAAGTGAAAGGTAGTTCTTTAGTTAATCAAGGAGAGAAGAAACTGAGGAAAAAAACTTAGCGGCTCCATATTATTAAGCCATATCAACCTCGGCCTAGTCTTTATGATGGGACACAGTTCTCACACTTAGTCATCTCTTCATGCCCATACAGTTAGTCCTTCCGCTTATTGAGGTCGTCTTTTGGTCGACATCAATGAGAGGACTTCATCAATAGCAATTGTTGAGAAATTCAAACATGGAGGTCGAGTAATGATGATTGTTTCCGAGGTGGTGATGTGTCACTCTGTGAACTACAGTTAGTGAGGCATGTTTAGTATGACATCACAGCTACATGTGTCATTATTACGCGTCTCAAATGCATTGTCTCGTTCCTTGAGCCTGTGTAATTTCAATTCTAGTGCGGTTTTGACGGTTGATTGCACCGATTTGAGCGTCGTGATTTTATATAAATAAGAAGGGGGAGAAACTTAAGAGAAAATTTTTACCTTCCGTAATTTTTCGATCTTGCCCATGCCTTCTTCTCCTTCTCCTTGTATTTTTTTTCCTACAACTTCCCTCATCACCATTTCTTTCTACACTTTTGGCTCTGGCACATACACATTAGCAAAAGATGACTAGCGTAACTTCTAACCTTGAGATGATCTTAGACTCAACTCCGCTGTCAATGTCCATGCCTTCTAGCGGAGGGGAGTACATTGTTATGGAGGTTGAAATCTTCCCTATTGTGGAAGAGATCGTTCCTCATAACTCATGCTCTAGGTCCAATTTTTTAAAAGAACTTGCGCATGACCCCGGGCATGTGAAGTCCGAGATGGAAGCAAAACATATAGCTGTACTCAGGGAAAAATACAACATCCCTGCTCATATCGAACTAGTTCCACTTGGGAACGACATGATCCAGGTTCATCGGCCCGGGTATTGCGCATTTTACTCATACCCATTCCAAGTGGGTTACTCATACGGCATCTGCCCGGCTCAACTCCCCCTACAAGCTTTTCCTATGCTGATAACTTTATGGAGCTGGCTGGTTGTGAAATCTCTATTCGCCATTTCGTGCATCTCTTCATGCCAAGCTTCCACAGGGGCACGACGATACACCTTCGCTACCGTGGAACCAAGGGGCTAGTGGTGGGAATGAATGATAAGGCAAATCATCGATTTTGGTTCAACTTCTTATTTATCAAAACCGAGCATGTGGTGGTGAGTCCTGGTGGATTTCCTGAGCAGCAGAACTTTGCCCGTAAGTATTTTTATTGATTGAAGTACATTCCTTTCCTCCCCCACCCCTCCTCTCTTTTCTTTTTGGTTTTGTGGATTAATCATTCTTTATTTCTTTTCACGTAGCCGAGAAACACCCTCCTTCGTTGGTAGCTGATATTAGTTATTGGGTGGCCCAGATATTTCCCCACATAGTAGGGATTCACGACTGGGTATCTTTTAACAAGAAATTTGGATCCAAGCTAAGGCTGTCAACGGGTTCCACCGGTCCGATCCGGGTTGATTTTTTTTGACCCGTCCGGTTACCGGTCCGGGCCGGGCCGGTTCCAAATAGTATCGGTTTTCACCGGGCTGGGTTGATAGGGGTTAAGATTGAACCGTACGGGTTACGGGTTGTAATGGTCCGGGCCGGGCCGGGTTTCGTTATTTCCTATTTTTTTTTTAGAATTATGTATAAATATTAAGTTATATTAATACTTTGTAATAATTGAATGAACACAACAAAAGATGGGAAAAAAATTGCACTTATTGCAAGTACTACTTTATTTCTTAAATTCAAATCGAAAAACTAAAATGTATCTTAAGTAGTAAAAGCTTTACATCTTTTGTAACAAGTAGTAAACTAGTAGTAATCGGAATCATCAAATTCTTTGCATTGCCCTAGCAAGTTCATCGTAATCAATATGAACCGATTGACCTTCTTCTGGCGTGTTAAATTCGGATGGGTTTCCATGCGTTAATATATCTCCAAGTTTTTCGTCTTCTGGGCTATCAAGATCTTCCTTTCCTTGATTTCTTCGTTTCGATCTAATCCAATCTCTTAAACATACTAAAACTTCCAAAGCAGTGCTTCCCAATGAGTGGCGTGTGTCTCCAAGTTGTTGTCTTGCTTGGCTAAATGCACTCTCGGATGCAACAGTGGAAATTGGCACATTCAGGACATCCCGAGCCATAGCAAAAAGAACGGAAAATTGCTTTGCATTTTCATGCCACCAGCCTAACGGTGAAAATTCCTTGGTGCGAGGCTCCTTTTGCTTCTGCAAGTAAAATTGAAGTTCATCAATATTCCTGCTACTACTTTGAGTGTTAGAAAAAGTTGAAAAAAATATTAAAACTATCAATGCCTTCTTCATCATCTACATTAGAATTGCTACATTGCATAGCGGGATTTACATCTGTTGAAGCACGAGAATTATCATATTGAGTTGCATAATAATTATATAGATGTTGTAAATGTTCATTTAGCTTGTTCATAGAATCATACAGATTTGGGCTTTCAGTGGCCCCAATCTCCATATAAGTATATAAAGCATTCATTAATTGGTGACAATCAGACATTTTAATAGAAGGATTTAAAACTGCACCAATTAAGTAAACTGGAGGAATTGGAAAGAAATATTTTTTGAATTTCGCTTGCATATTTACAACAACATCCGTATATTTATCTTTCTTCTTAAATTCATATAGTAGCAAAGAAATTTCAGCTATATGTACTAAAGCCATAGTAACAGTTGGAGAGAGTGCACCGAATTGGACAATAAATTGAGCACTTGATTACGCAAATCCGGTGTTTCCACGAACAAACGTCAAGCAAGTATTTTAATGTTGAGCACTTGAACTTCAAGTTTAGAATTCCGATTTCCGAATGAGAAATTACGATAAATTAAATTCGGGAAAACAAAGACAATAAAATTATAAAATTAGAATATGAATTCTTGAAAATTGAAGAGAAGAGAGTGGTTGATAATTTGAGAATTGAGAGAGAGATTGATAATTTTGAGTGAGGAAATGAAGAAGAGGGGAGGGTATTTATAGATTTTAAGAAGGGTTAATAATGTAAATAAATATAAAAAAAAACAAAAAAGTGGCCATTTCTGAAAATACTCCCTTTGGCCAACGGTTCTGGACCGTTGCCAACGGTCCTGTGGGGCCCACATGTACAAAAAAATTTTAAAAAAAAAAAAAAAATATTTTGACCGTTGTACCGGTCCGGTCCCGGTCTGGGTCGACCGGTTCAAGCACTGTTTGGCTTACCGGGCCGGTCCGGTCCCGGGTCCTACTTCTAAAATCCTAACCGTTCTAACCCGTCCCGCCAACCCAGCCCAACCCACCCCTTAAGAACCGGGCCGGTCCGATCCGATCCCGGGTCAAACCGGCCCGTTAGACAGGTCTAATCCAAGCCTTCGACCGATAATTCAGATTAAGATATTTGACCATTTCGACCACATCCTAATCCCTTTTCTCTTTTTTTTTTTACAGTTTATCTTTGGTATTAGGTCGTAGAGCTTGGATAAAGGCAAAGGCTCTCGTTCCCACAATTCTCCAATCAGGTGCCTCGACCCGGTCGTAGTCCGTGCTGACTGAGTCCATGAGGAATATTTCTTTACTGACTCCGGCTTTGAGTGAGCCTAGTCGTCAGGCTACTCCACCAGTGGAGACTTTGGTCCTCCCAGCATTGCATTTAGTGGACGAGTCTTCACCAGGCGAAGAGGAAATGGCTCTGCTAGAAAGACAGAGAGTAGAGGTTGGCGGTGTGATTATAGCCATGGTCGCACCCGAAAGTGATTTTGGGCGTGGAGTCTGCACATCCTTCAGTTGTGGAAATCGTTCTTCTTCTAGAAGGTCACCGTGGAAGGGAGAGGCGGCAGAGGTCGTCATGGAGGAAGGGCGGTCAGGGCAGCGTTATATCTTCGCCCACCGAGGGCAAAGGAAAGACTGTGGTCGTGGATGACGATGGGTCCGGTTCTGACATAGACCCTGAGGAGGTACGAACGTTCTACGAGGGGTTCACTCGGTTACAGGTGAGAATGGAGGGATATACCCGAAATATCATCATTCCCTGGGGCTACAATCTATTATTAACTAACTCGTAGAGTGTGGTCCCAACTGGCGGCGAGAATAGGACCTTGCAGATATTCAAGGATGCCGACTTGTCATTATGCTCTTCGGGATGGCACTTCGAGTAAGTCTTTTGTCTTTTCAGGGTCCTCATATCTTTTCCTTTCTTTACCTTGTTCGTCTTTGCTGACTGCTTCCTACCTGTTTATCAGACTCTCATTCCAGAGATCGAGTGTGTCCCCGTCGAGAAGAGAAGATGAAGGCTCTCTATAAAAGAACGGAGTCCAAGTATATGAAGTATCACACCAAGCATCGTGCATTGAGAAGCATACTTGGCGAGGATGGTTAGTTCTAGAGACTCCGACACAAGCTGAAACGGAAGTCCGATGAGCTGAAACATAAGGATGATGAGCTTGTGAGAGTCATCGGCAGGTGTAGCGAGCTCGAAGGAACATTGTGAGCCAAAGAGGACGAGCTTGAGGTGAGCAAGGGGGTTGTGGCAGAGTGCGTCGACCTTCAGGCATGGCATTCTTACGGGTTGAGCTTGAGCACAGTAAAGCTAGAGCCGACGGCTTAAGTGATGAGTTGGCTATAAAAGCGGCAGAGTTGGAGAGAACCGAGAAAGCTAGGATGGTAACATTAGCGGATTTGTAAAAGAAGTGGGTTTACGCTGAGGCTCATCTAGACATATTCGGGGGCTTGATGACAGCTAGGAAAGATTTTGAGGCAATTTGAGGCTTCTCGTGTTAAGGCACGTGCGACTCGAGAAGCTTGTGGTTATGATCCTGGTACGCCCGGGGAGGGTGATGATGAAAAGGCAGGCTTAATCCAGGTGCTTGGTATGATGATGAATAATCCAATGGCGAGGATATTGGTGATGATGGAGATGGGGTGAAGCTGCCTAGTAATGTACTCGTTTTGTACTTTTATTGTTCTTTTTTTCTTTTTTGTTTTGTGGGCATCTGTTTAGACTTTGTAAGATGTCTTTTGGCATGAAAATTTTGCTATCTGCTTCTTAGTGTCTTATTTTTCCTTCGAATGTTTTTATTGATTGACTGCTTTGATTGCAATTTAATTAGGCTAACTGTAAGTTGAGCTCGTGCGAGGTTAGATTGTTGCTTAATTAGTTCGAGCCCAGTTGTATGCATGTAAGTGTCTTAATTAATTAGGCGAGGTCAAATAAGAGTCGATTTGAGCGGGTTTGAATATAAGCCAATTCGATTGAGGTCGAATATAGACTTTTAAAATTAGTTCGAACGAGGTCGAATATTGATTTTAAAATTAATTCGAACGAGGATCAATTTGAGTGAGGTCGAATATTGGCTTTGAAATTAATTTGGACGCGGTTCGAATGTAAGTTGATTCGAGCGAGGTCGAATATTTTCTTTAAAATTAATTAGAACGAGATCGATAAGTCGATTCGAGCAAGGTCGAATGTAAGTCGATTCGAGTGAGGTCGAATGTTGACTTCAAAATTAATTCAACAAGGTCGAATGTAAGTCGATTCGAGCGAGGTCGAATGTATGTTGATTCAAGCAAGGTCAAATGTTGACTTTAAAATTAATTCAAACAAGTTCGAATGAAAGTCAATTCAAGCGAGGTCAATTGTTGACTTTAAAATTAATTCGAGCAAGGTCGAATGTAAGTCGATTCGAGCGAGGTCGAATGTAGACTTTAAAATTAATTCGAATGATATTGAATATATGTCAATTCGAGCGAGATCGTAAGTAAGTCGATTCGAGAGAGTTTGAATGTTGACTTCAATGTTAATTCGAACGAGATTAAATGTAGGTCGATTCGAGCGAGGTCGAATGTTGACTTTAAAATTAATTCGAACAAGGTCGAATGTAAGTCGATTCAAGAGAGTTCGAATGTTGACTTTAAAATTAATTCGAGCGAGGTCGAATATAAGTTGATTTGAGTGGGTCGAATGTTGAAAATTTAAAATTAATTTGAATGAGGTCGAATGTAGTTTCCCAAATTGGCGTAATGTATAAACTTGGTGAGAAATGTTAACATCATGTGTTTGCGTATTTCGCTTTGTTTATACATTCATTGGAGAAATTTACGTGTTTTTGCTATGTTCATTAATACAATGGAGAAGACCATGTCTATCTAGTCCTTTCATTAATCGACTGGAGAAGTAGTTGAGAGATTGAGCGATGAACTTACACTTAGCTTTGAGATACCCTCTTCGTCGCCTCATTAAAACACTCGGCGAGAAAACCTTATTGGGACAAAACTCGGGTGAGGGAAAAAGAGTACGACTTGGGAGACGTATATCCTTAGAAGTTGAAGTATTTGAGGTGGGAGACATTGCAATTGTTTGGTAGTAATTTTCCCTCCATTGTTTCTCGCTGGAACGACCCTTTGTTTACTGCCACGTGACTTTGTATGAGTCATCCCAATTGTCCTCAGCTTTCCTTCCCGTGGATCCTTGCTCGCTTGTGTTTTGGATTTGAGTACATAGTCCCTGACTTTGAGTGCTTGACCTTGGCATTCTCTGCTTGTTGTTTTTGGGTTACCATTCTTATGTAAGTTATGTCTCTTCGTTCTTCGGCCTTGTTGATTTATTATGTTCTGCTTTTATTGTTGCTTGGCCCGCTCTCATTTGAATATTTTAGACCCGGTTCTCTAACTTTGACTGGTATCATTGCATTAGTCCCATAGACTAGTGAGTATGAGATTTCTCCTATGCTTGTCTTTGGCGTGGTACGATACACATACAACACTTCTGGAAGCATCCTGGCCATAGTCCCTTGGCAATTTCGAGTTTCTTTTCATTATATTCAATATTGTTTTGTTGGAGGACTCATCTTGTCTGTTGCCTGTATTGTGAAATGGCGTGGAGAATATTCTTTTGATGTGCTATTTCTCGAAGAACTCTGCGACCTTTTTCCATGTGCATTAGGTTCCATTGTCACAACTAATTTCTTTGGGGATGTCGAAGTAGTATATGATGTTCCTCCATATGAAGGAGATCACTTCTTGTTTTCGTATTTGGGCGAGCGCACATGCTTCCAACTATTTAGAAAAATAGTCACTCAAAACTAAAAGAAATCGTGACGCGTCCCAATCAACCTCGGCCTAGTCATTCACGATGGGACATAGTTCTCACACTTAGTCATCTCTTCATGCCAAATTTTCTTAGCCGGATTTCGACCGATACAATTTAGAAAAATTGGTATGCTATACCAACCCATAATAGGAGTTGGCGGTTTTTAGCCTTATATTAGGTTTGGCAAAGATATTCCCAAACAATTGACATTATATAGCCGAATCCTAATAAAACCTACTCTCTTTTATATTCTCTCTAAAAAAAATTACACACTTATTTTGGATTCCCTCCCCTTTCTCTCTCTGTATTTATTTTTCTCTCTCTTCTCTTTTGCTTTCATAGTTTAGTAAAAAATCTTGCAAATTACGCAAACAAGATCAGTGGAATGAAAAGGTAAGGTTGGTCTCACATCAGAGAAAATCAGAAGCAAAAACTAAGAGAGAAAAAATATATTTCAACTTTGTTTTTCTCCTCTCTTCTTTTTTTGGTTGGTCGAATGAGTGAGTGTGATTCAAATTAGTTGAAAAATACCTAAACGAGGTTATACACAAAATTTGAGCAAGATTAGGAAAAACTAAGAGAAAAATATATTTCAACTTTGTTTTTCATCTCTCTTACTTTTTTTAGTTGGATTGAATGAGTGAGTGTGATTAAAATTGGTTGAAAATATGTAAACGAGGATATAGACAATATTTGAGAAAGAATATAAGTGATTTAAACTGGTTTCATGTAAAAAGTCAGACTTAAAAATCCAACTGCGACATATGTATATCACGTTGTTTATCGTATACATCAGTGTATATCACATATAAGTTTTTAAAGATGTTTGTGTATATCAATTTGTCTATCGGTATACAATACAATTTTTTATGCACACCCATATGGATCACATTGTATATCGAATATATAATACTAATTTTCATGGATATACACAGATACACATAATATATATGAGATATCACTGATATACATAGAGATATACACAAGTTATAATAGGAGATACTCATGTGGAGTCGTCTTGAACTTGAGTTTTCAATCTGAAATATGATATATAATAAGGAAAATAAAATTTTAATTATTTTTTTATATACATATTATTATGTTATGCATTGTGATATACAAATAATATAATTATTAATTGATCAAAAAAGGAAAACAAATTTTCGATATAGCATGTTTAAGCAAGTTCTAAAATATGAAAATAATAAAGATAATTGTGGGAGTAAATAATATTTTTAATATATAAAGAAAATTAATTTTTTCTGTACACAAAGAAGAAAATTAAAATTTTATTTTGGTATACATATATCTGATGTGCTATATATTGTGATATACAAATAACATAATATTTTTATTGTGATAAATATTGATATAAAGTCAACAATAACTATATATCAAAATGTATAGATATCTTTATGTACAACGTGTATTTTTATATATCAACATGTATAACAAAAAAATTAATTCTTTATGCACACAAAAAAGAAAAATAAATTTATGATATTTATTTTGAGACATATGTTTGATGTGCTATACACTATGATATAGAAATAATATAATATTTTTATTGTGATATATATTGATATAAAGGCAATAATAACTATATATAATTTTATATTGTTGATATACAAAGAATAATATTATTTTTACACAAAGAATGAAAACATTTATTGGCTATTTGATGCCAATATCTATAACTAAGTTTATTTTCTGCTATTTCTTTTTTTTTTTGGTAATTATAAGTTGTATTAATCACCAAAGAGATTTCAGTACAAAGCCATAGTGCAGCTACTACACAGCTGACTATCATATCTAAGTTCTATATCAACTATCGCTATACATATCCCTCTATTTACATAAGATATTGCTGAAGTTGTAACTTAGTCTTGGGGGTTCCTCTAATATTACAAGTATAAGCAATGGTCCTAAGTAGTTTATCACTGCTATAGAAGACATTTTCAAAGATCCTCGCATTTCTTTCTAACCACAGGGCATAGAAGAGTTAAGCTACAACTATTTTGAATATGTGAGCCTGGCTCGATTTCCCTTTAGCATTACCAATAATCCACTGAACAAATTGTTCCCAATTCAGGAAATTGGGGTGAGTTTCCCTAATCCAATACAATGTCTGGTGTCTTAGCTGAATAGCAAAGGGACATCCATGGAAGAGGTGATCTCTGGTCTCCGGAGCTTGCTGGCACAACACACAGATGCTATCTACATTCATACTCCACGGTAGCAGCCTATCCTTGGTTGGCAATCTATTCTGAAGGACCAGCCACAGATTAAAAACAGTTTTTGGCCTAGCATAGTTTTGAGCAGTTAAGTTCTTCCAAGTAACTCTAGGGAGTTGACCAATCTGAAGCAGATATAATAGTCTAATAGAGCACACTGGCCTATGCAAACTCTGATATTGCTGCAGTAGTCCACTTGCTGCAATAATCTTTCGAACCATCCAACTAGCTTGTTTGGGTATAGACATGGTCTCCAGTTGCTGCTGTTTTATATATATTGTGTGAATCCATCTAACCCACAGAGTATCCTTCTTGTGAGCCAAGTCCCAGAACAGCTTAGTAATGGCTGCTTTGTTCTACATCAGGAGGTTTGTGAGATTCAGCCCACCAGCTGACTTTGGCAGGCACATTTTGTCCCAAGCAATGTATGCTTTCTTAGTGATACCCACTGACCCAGACCATATAAAGCTTCTACAAACTGCCTCAATAAGCTTTAGGATTTTTTATAGTATGAGGAAAAGTTGATCCCAATAAGCTTGAATACCAAAGACCACTGATTGGACCAATTGAAGTCTTCCAGCATACGACAATTTCCTTGCAGTCCAAGATGGGATCCTAGCAGTAATTCTATCAACCAGTGGCTGCCACTGGATCACAGCCATCTTCTTTGTAGATAAAGGTATACCTAAATATCTGAAAGGTAACTCTCCATATACATAGCCTAGATGGTCAGTTATTTGTTGCTGGACTTCAGTTTTTACCCCTCCAAAGTAAATTGAACTTTTGGTCAGATTGGCTTTCAGCCCAGAAGCTTCAGTGAATTGAGAGAAGTACTTGAACATGGCAATTACAGATTGTTTATCTCCTTTAGCAAACAATAGCAGGTCATCAGCAAAGCTGATATGAGTGATGCCCAGTTTCTTACAGCCTGGATGGAATATAAAGTCTTGGTCTTTCTTCAATTCAACCAAAGATCTGCTTAAGTACTCCATTACTATAGCAAAGAGAAATGGAGAGATTGGATCACCTTGTCTAAGGCCTTTAGCTGCTTTAAAGGGTTCAGTTGTTTCCCCATTGATCACCACTGTATAGCTGACTGTTTGGACACATTCCATAATCCATTTTGTGAATCTGACTGGAAATCCCATTGCCTCCATTACCTGTAGCAAGAAAGTCCATTCAACGGAATCATATGCCTTCTGCAGGTCGATTTTGATCATGCATCTAGGAGTTATATGAGATCTGGAGTAACTTTTTTATTAATTCATGGGCCAATATAACATTGTCTGCAATTTTCCTGCCTGGGTTGAATCCTGCTTGAGCATCACAGATTATGCTAGTCATGATCTTCTGCATTCTGTTGGCTAGTATCTTGGAAATCAGTTTATATAACACTGAGCAACAAGCTATTGGTCTAAACTCTTTGACTGTTGTTGGATTAGGAATTTTAGGTATCAGGGTAAGGGAGACACAGTTAACTGGTCTGTACATCCTGTTGGTTTGGAAAAAATTCTTGACTGCACCAATTATCTGTTTGCTAGTGATGCTCCAAGTCTGCTTGAAGAACAATGCATTATACCCATCAATTCCCTGGGCTTTGTCATCATCAATTGCCTTCAGACTATCCAGAATCTCAGAATTAGTGATCTCAACAACTAAGTCTTTCTTCTGTTGATATGTTAGCATAGGACCATTGGTCATATATAGTCTTTTTATAGCTGGAAGAAGAGAGACAGCTGCTGTACCCACTAAGGACTTATAAAAATCAGTGACCTCCTTTTTAATAGCATCAAGATTGGTAATTTTGGACCCCCCTGCTGTAACCAGTTCAGTAATACTCTTGTGCTTATTCCTTTCCTTCAAGACAGCAGAGAAATATTTGTTGTTTGAATCCTCCAGTTGGATCCATTTTACCCTGGACTTCTGTTGTAGCATTCCTTCTTCAATCAATGATCACTTTTCCAGCTTCAGTACTGTCTCCTTCTCTTTAAGTTGCAATTCATCAGTGTAGGCCAGTACCATTTGGTTTTGGATGTCCTTCAGTTCCTGTCTACTACAATCAATTCTTTGAGTAATGATCTTAAAATCTTTAGTGTTTAAGGATTTTAAGGTTGGTTTAAGTGCTTTGAGATTGATCCATACAACTTTCATAGACCACTGAGTATTGCTGTGCCAGTTCTCCTTGACCAGTTGTTGAAATTCCACATGATTGGCCCATGCATTAAAAAATCTGAAAGGAGTATTCCTTTGCCTAATATCTTCAGCCAGTGTGATCACCATAGGGTTATGATCAGAGATTAAATGATAGCCATATACAGTTTGCACATGACTCCAGTTAATTATCCATTCATAATTGCCAAAAATTCTGTCTAGTCTGCTACAAACTCTGTCCCTGCCTGTTTGTTTGTTTGTTTGTCCAGGGGAAATATTCCCCCTGCCAGGGTAGTTCAGAAAGTCCAGCCTGCTGTATGCATTGAGTGAAATCTAGTATCTCAGCTTGCTTCACTTGGTTACATGATTGCCTGTCATTTGCATACAGAATAACATTGAAATCCCTTGCAACTAGCCAAGGATCTGTAATAGTGACAGAATAATCTTGTAGTTGTGTCCACAATGCTCTTCTTTGATCCATCCCATTAAAACAATACACCACAGTGAGATAGCAGAGTGCATCTCCAGCAATGTTCCTGAATCTACAGTGAATCAGTTGTGCCTCCTCCTTAATACCAGTGACCCTGATCATTTGAATATCCCATAGAATCCAAATTCTACCATTTATGGCTCCCTGATAATTTGTTATCATACCCCAACCAGGCACCAACATCTTAGCAATCCTATCTGCATTTTTCTGTTTAACCTTTGTCTCTACCAGACCAATTAGGTTAAAATTATTGCTCCTAATATATTCCCTAGCTTCCTTCTGTTTATACCTTTTATTTACACCCCTAATGCTCCATATTAACCACTTCATTGATAACTACTAGGTCCCCCTTCATCTGGAGGAATCTCAGCCCTGCTAATAGACATTGGTTCAAATCGATTACTCACCACAATACGAGATAGAGGAGGAAAGTTTGTAAGGTTGAACTTTGGAGATTGTGCCTATTTCCCTTTGTCTCCCTGTTTGTTCATTTCTGTTGGCATTGGAGGAGGACCCTGCTGGTCTCTCTGAATTACATTGGCTCTGTCTGGTCTCAGCTTGCTGTAGGGGGGCCTCCTGCTGCTTCTGAACATTCTGGTTTGGGGCTTTAATTTTCCATTCCTGAATCACTCTAGGATTTTTCACTTGAGGAGGCTGGATAGGTTTGGAATTCACCACACAGTTGTGTCCAACCATGAGACACTTTTCACAGTATGATGGTTTCCAATCATAAGTCACTTCCTGCAGAAACTTCTTACCATCGGGATCCATAACCCATATTTCACTAGGCAACCCTTTTGAGACATTCACCTCTATGAGCATACGAGCATAGGAAATTCTGGACTGTTTGGTCGTACACTCATCAGCAAAAATGGGCTTCCCCAGTACACTAGCTATCCTACTCAAGGATCTCACACCCCAACATGACATCGGAAGCTTAGGAAATTTGACCCACAGAATCAGCCGTCCATTGTTTAAGGATCATGGGCCTATTTGCAATGGAGTAGGGGCCAGCACATAGAACTTCTATGGCATCATCGATTGTTAGGAACTTCACTATATAGTATCCCTCCTCATGATAGAATAGTTCTGGTTCAGGTAAATGCGACCAATGCAGACTGATAAACATTTTCATCGCATTATATCCCGGCCCATCCCCTAAAACATAGACAATTAGGGCACATTTCCATTTGTTTTCATCCACCTCCACCTCTTCTTTGTTTAACTGACCTACTGGTTGTCCATCAATCATCACCGGTGGAAGATACTCTAATGCCATACCATTAGAGGCAAATCGATTCTTCTGGAACAGATTTGCCCAGTTCCTTTTTGGTGCCTCAGTTGGAATCCCCTCCACTAGTTTACTTATGTCGGTCACTGGTGCTGGAAGTGGTGTCGACTTCTGCATGTGGTCAATTTCACCGGTCACCTGCGTCATCGGAGTTATCGATGCTTCAACACAGCTTCGATTTTCCGTTACCCCCTTAGGTTGTTGAGGAAGCGAAGATACCTCACCCTCGCCTGACAAATCGACGGAATGGTCTGATACTCCTGTGAGAGGTTGATTTATGGTTGAGATGATTCTGTCAATGGTGGAAATCGGGATTTTTCTAGGACGACCCCTACCTCATCCCCTCCCCCTCGCCATGGAAACGGAGCTCGGCGTACGTTAACTAACGTGCGCCGAGAGAAAAGCTGAGAAGAGAGAGAAAAGATCTTTTTTAAATTTTGTTTTATTTTCTGCTATTTATATGGGTAAGTCGTTATATGTAAAAATTGTACGGGGCATCCTATTTTGTCACCCCTATTTAACCTATATTCATTTTTTTAAAATTTTAACGTGTACCCACTTTTTAAACAACCTCAGTCTCCTTTCTCCTCCTCATTCTCCTTCTTCGTTTTCTTCTTCTTCTCCTTCTTTCTTTTATTGTTGTTGCTGCTGCTATGAAATTTCAGTTCATGGGATGATTGCCATAAGTATATTTATCAGATTATTTCAAAATAAATTATTAATTATTACGTAAGTTAGTAGACAATTATTTGTGAATATTTCCATGTACGGGAAGTTTAAGGTCACACTTAGTAACTCTTTTCATGATAATTCTGTTCTTTTTAACGTTTATTGTTTTCAAAATTTTATAATTTAGATACTGTTGACAATCTGACTATTTTATAGTAGTCTGATTATAACAAAACTAATGAATCCAGGACAAAAAAAAACTTCAGCTTATTTAGTATCGAATTTTTTATAAATGAACTAAATAGCTTCAACATCTTACATTTAAGTTTTTGAACAAGCTTTATGACAAAGCTAATTAATCTAGGACAAAAAAACTTCAGCTTATTTAGTGCTGAAGTTTATACAAATGAACTAACTAACTTCAGCATCTTCTACAGAAGCTTTTTAAAAAGCTTAACCAAGACAAAAAAAACTTCAACTTATTTAGTGCTGAAGTTTTTATTAATAAACTAAATAACTTCAACATCTTCTGTTGAAGTTTTTAAAAAAGCTTAATGACAAAACTAATGAAACCGGGACAAAAAAACTTCAGCTTATTTGGTGCAATTACAAATAAAAACTTCAACAAATAGAGAAAAAAACTCCAGCTACTATGCTTAAGTTCAACAATTACAAACAAAAACTTCAGCAAATAGAGAACAAAACTTCAAGCACGATGCTTAAGTTCAGCAATTACAAACAAAAACATCAGCAAATAAAGAACAAAACTTCAGCTATTATGCTTAAGTTCACCAATTACAAATAAAAACTTCAGCACACTTGCTACTTCAGACCCGTCTACTTAAATGCTGAAGTTTTGCGTGATTGTCTTTGCTACTTCAGCCCCGTATGCTGAAGTTACGGTTAAAAAATAGATACGCTTGCAATTTTTTTTGCAAAGCAAACACAAATTAAAACGTGATCCAAAAAATGAGTATACATACAAATACCCATTGTTATACCTTGCCAAAACCCCTACAATTTACACGTTTATAATGGAACATGGGCCATCCTTCAAACGGGATATTTGTGAATAGTGAATAAATGTAAAAGTTATGTGGGTTAGCCAATTTTTGAATAATGTAAAAGTTATGTGGGTTAGCCATATTTTAGAAAAACTAGCCAGTATTAGGAAATTTATTTAAAAGTAATCACTATTAATGCAGCCATGACAGTTTTATCGTATTCAAATTTAAGCAAGTAAAAGTCCATCCAGAATATTTGTCATTGAATTTTATTTCTTAATATGCGAAAAAATTGATTTAATCGCTATTTATTAACTTTACCTGCGAATAGCGGAGCTTGGACCATACTTCATTCTGGGCAAAGTGATGGTAGGTTCATGGCATATGAAAATTAGGTTTAGTGTTGAAGTAATCCATAAATCAATCAAATCAACAGGCTTTTTGCATACATTTTAAATAGAAATAAATAAGGTAATGTCACAAATGTGGTTGATTTGATTTGTATATCTGTACTAGCTCGTGACCTTCATCACTACTGCACACAAAAGAAGTAAACAGTAACTCTGATGGAGTATTTTTATTCGTGACATTCACCTTTCTTTGCCTGACAACCTAACAGTCCCTTACCTCATTGCAGGCTCAAGACGCCTAGAAACCTAAACATATACAAAATCCCAGCACTGCTCTTGTTTAAAAGTTTGTTATTCCTGTTATTTTATAGACGGTAGTTTGATTGGGCATATCTAGCAACAACAACAACAACAACAATAAACTCAAATTGATCCCACAAGTGGAATTCGAAAGAGTAATGTGTACGCAGGTCTTATCCTACCTTCAAGAAGGAAGAAAAGTTATTTTTGGAAAATTTTTCACTTAGGAAAAATGAAAAGAAGGGCAACAAAAAACACATCAATTAGAAAATCGAAGAAAAAATACAAAGATATAAAGCTAAAACTTAATAGAAGGTCAAAACGAAAGTAACAACAACTTAACACAGAAGTCAAAGACTACTAAAATACATAAATGATGCTAACTCATGTACTAAAGTTATTGTACAAACAAGGACAACACTAGGCAACATCTAACGACTCGATCAATCATTTTTAGCTCTAGTACGTTGTTCAACATTTTGAAGCCGTGAGTAACTTCACTTCATATTTTATGACTTGTACGTATGGTCGGAATTTAATTTTGGGAAGTTCGGAGTTGCTTCGGAAGGAAAATTCTAATTTGTAAGCTTTAAGTTGGAAGAGTTGACTAAGATTTGACTTTTGAGTAAATAGCCTCGGAATCGGGGTTTGAAGGTTCCAATATGTTCGTACAATGATTCCAGACTTGGGTGTATGTTCGGGTTCAGTATAGGGTGGTCTGAGAATATTTCGGTGCTTATTATGGAAATTTGGTGTTTTGAAAGTTTAAGAATTTCTTAAGTTTGATTTGAAGAGGACATTCGTTTTATCGATATCTGTTTGAGATTCCTTGGAATAGGTTCGCATAGTGATTTATGACTTATGTGTAAAGTTTGGCGTCATTCCGAAATGTTTAAGTGTAATTCGAAGGCATTCGTCGAAGTTTGAGTTTTTGAGAGTTAAAAGGAGGATTGAATCGTCGATTCATAGTTTTGATATTGTTTGGTATGATTTGACGCATAGAGTAGGCTCATGTTATATTTTGGGATTGCTTTGAGTAATTAGATGCGATCATGGGGGTCTCGAATGTGTTTGGGTTGTATCGAGCTCTTACTTAATGTTTTGGCAGTATTTTTGAACATAAAAGGGTACTATTTAAGCACACGACATTTGGTTTATTATTGGTTTGAACCATTAGATCTGTTCAGTAATTATGGAGCCATAGCGACAAGAATTGTCGAATTCTGAGGTCGTATAAAAGAGTTATGCCCATTTTTCGTGTCGGAAAAAACTGTTGGTTTCTGGTGGAGACTTTGTACTTTGCGAATGCGAGGGAGGTCCCGTGAATGTGAAGAAGGAAATTTTTGGCTGGCCAGTCAACGTGAAAAATTTCTCTTTGCGAACGCGAAGAACAAAAATTGCCAGGGCAGTATTTTAAATGGACAGACCGAACATTTGAGCATTTCTTGAGTTCAAGAGCTCGTTTGAGGTGATTTTTCGCGTCGTTGTTCTCGTCTCAACAAGGGGTAAATATCTGACCTTTATTTTGATTTTTTCCATGATAAGTTTCATTAGATATCATTTTTATCTTTGTGTAGATTTTAAAAAATTTACATTTTGAGCCTCAAAGTTATGTGATTGTAAATCTTTGATTTGAGGGTCAATTCATGGAAGAAATTAGATGTTTTTCGGAATATAAACTATATAAGTTATGGGTAATAATTATTTTCGATAATTTTTAAAATCGGGACGCATGAGCCCGGGGTTAACTTTGTTGACGTTTCTTGAGCAGTTGGAAATTTTGATTATTGGAGTATATTTTGATTGGTTTGCACATTGTTTGACTAGTTTAGGATTTTTTAGCATCGGTTTGAGGTGTTAGAAAGGTGTTGAAGCCGGTTATCGAATTTCAGAGCGAGATAAGTTTCATGTCTAACCTTATAAGGGGGGAACTACCCTCTAAGTGATGTAATTGTTATGTGCTACTAGTTGTGGGTACTACATATGTACGAGTTGATGAAAGTCTGTACGTAGCTAAAGCATATTTATGTTCGGGTACACTTAGGACTTTATCATGTAATCTTAGATTATTTTAATCAATTTTAATGGCTTTTGAATATATATATATATATTGTTATGAAATAATATAAGAACAAGAACAATAATACAAGAACAAGAACAATAGAGAGAAAAGTAGAGAGAGGAGTATTCTTATTGATACTTTGGGATGCTTTACAATGGAATAGAACCCCTATATTTATAGGGAGGTGGTGACTTAGCCACCAAGTAGTAAACCCTAGAATCTCTCTAATTATAGACATTCACCTTAAATAGAGTTCTATTTATAACACTCCCCCTTGAATGTCTATTCAATAATGTGCCTCGTTAAAACTTAACTAAAACAAAACCCAATGGGAAAAAATTATAGAAAAGGAAAAAGAGTACACATGTTTGAATATGCGCCTATTGGTTGCCTCGTTAAAAACCTTGCAAGGAAAACCCGGTGGGACAAAATCTTGTAAGGGAAAAAGAGTGCAATGCGCATTAACTCCCCCTGAATAGAGCATCAATTTACATCCTTGAGCATTTGCATTCCAATCTTGTGCACCATCTTCAAAACGATCTTTGGTAGATATTTGATAAATAAATCAACCATATTGATTTGAATAAATATTCCGCACCTTGAAATTATCATTCTTGATAGATATGAACATCTTCATATAATGTCGTGGAATGACTCTTCAATATCTCCTTAGAGGTATTCTCGATGCCATCATGCTTATAGTTATAGCAAGATACATATGTACACAAGTTGCACTTAGAATGTGGTTTTTCAGGACCAAGAATTGTATATGCTTTAAGCAACTTCAATCATTGACTTTATACTTTCAAGTATTTGAACTACATGTCCAAAGCCACATGTCTTTCATATGGAATCAATTCTTCTTGAATTGTATCTCTTCCATAGCCAATATTTTTGTTTGTATTCGACAAACATAAGATCCACATCAATATTTAGCGCTATCATAGATGTCGTCAACGAACATTTTATATCGGTTCTAATAAATTTTCATAAGGACATAACATGGAGATCTCTTCATTCATACATTCAGGTACCTGAATCTCTCATGAGATTTTATGAAGTGTTATGTCATGTGATCTTCTAGATCACTTGCCTCTTTATTATGATCACTTTGATCATTTGCTCATCTTCTTTATTAAGAAGTTATTTTGAAATCGATTGGTCTATACGCTTTAAGCGTATCAAAGATTTTGTCCTTCTAGGACTTAATATGAGCATTTGCAGTGAGAATATAGTTACTTTCTTTGGGTCAGCAAATGCGTATAGCATGCTTTGCAATATGTTGCAATTGAATTATCCTTTTATGAACTTCAGGTTCATATTATGATTTTCGAGGATCTATATATACAAATGATAATTCATCCCATGTAACATTTTCTCAAGTGTTTATAATGTCTCCCCCTCATGTTAGAAAAGCTAACTTGTTTCCTCAACTTTGAGAGTCCATCTTTGTGCATAAAATTATGGTGTTTAATGAAAATATACACCGCACATCAACAATGATAAGATAAAATTATTTGGTTCCTGACCCTGAACCACTTGTGAGGAGAGAATATAATATACTCTCGTATACAACGTATATCAAACTGATATATATAACTTTGTTCTCATAAGAAACAGTTTAGCTATTAAGTGGAGGCACTCAATAATTATCTTGCTAAACCAACTATGATATAAACCAACTTATCAAGATGAACTATCTTGAATAGAAAATCTGGAAATTATGCTCGAAGTTATATTACTGAGCAATTTACCTTGCAAGCACCGGCCAGGCTGCGGGTTAATAACAATCGCACATGTAACTATATCATAGATGCATCATATGTGGTATACATGGCAGGTGAATGGGCCCATATTCACCTTTGATATTTCCAGAATTTATGGGGTTCAACCCGAACTCTTTAGTTGGTTAATTCATTAATGAGAACAAGTGATACAAGAGAATTTGTAAAGAATTTTCTAGTTCTTTAATATTCACCCATGTGAATTCTCTATTATTGCACATCATACTTAAAATGAGATGGCTAACCCGAATGCCAACTGAATAAATTATCAATATTGGTAAACTTCAAATTTACACCATGACATGTGCACTTATCAATAAACTTCAGGTTTATTATGACATGAGTTTTTATACCAATAGATATCCACTTTATTGTGGCATTCTTTTGTTTGTGTAGTACAAACTGGAGAATAAAGCGGGTAGCTTTTCATATACAAATTATCCCGCTACAAGTTGTAGTAATGGAAGATATCAAATCTTTCCTTTATTTATAGTCTCAATATAATCAGCGCTTTCGCGTGTACTTTGGAAACTGAATATGTTTCTTTGAGACTTACTACAGCACAATACTCAATTGTGTTTCTCCAAAATAGTAATAATTGGCTCTTCTAGAGCTCTCAATTAATTTTGTACTACCACAAATTCATCAACATCCATGTGGTGAATATCTCTTTTAAAGAGAAAGTTATACCATTATGGTCATGTCAAACTTATATGCAAGATATGTTTCTTGCATTATCGTTGTCCTTTAATAGTCATATTTCCAAAATACTTTGGCGTACAATAGGTACGTGACCAACGATCATTCATGCCATATATCATCTCAAACCTCCTTCTAGGGGTGAGTGTGGTATATTCTATACCAATTTCATGTTCATATTCTTCCAATAATGAATATGTATTCGTGAATCAGATGTTGTCACATTCACTACGGGGATATGTGATTTTGTTATCCTTTTCAAATCTGTAAATGCGTCTGGAATTCGATTTGCTATTCTTTGCAAATGGATAATATTTTGCGCCTCTTTTTCACAAATAGAGGTATGTGGATCAAGATGAGATAATGATGCATTTTTCCACAAAATTTCCCGTTTGGTTTCACCAACTTCTCCCCCTAATTTTGGGAAAAGTGTCTCATCAAATTGATAGTCTGCAAATCGTGCAGTGTACAAATCCCCTGTCAATGTTTCGAGGTAGCGAATAATGGAGGACGATTCAAACTCAACATATATTCCTAACCTTCTTTGCGGACCCATTTTGGTGCGGGATGGCGGTGCTATAGGCACATATACTGCGCATCCAAAGATTCTTAAATGGGATAAATTAGGTTCATGACCCAAAACCAATTGCAACGGGGAATATTTGTGTCAATTCGTCAGTCAGAGACGAACTAGCATTGCTGCATGCAAAATGGCGTGACCCCAAGCCGAAGTGGGCAGCCTCGTTTTCATGAGTAAATGAGGTATTCAAGATTATACTCATGTATTGTCTCAATCTGATATCCATTTTGAATGATATCTTTAAAACTCAACAAGTTCCTTTTAGACTTGGAGGAGAACATTTTGACTGATATCATTAAAACTCAACAAGTTCTTCTTAGACTTGGAGGAGAACATTGCATTCTCTAAAATATCGTTCCTTTAGGCAGAGTTATAGTTGCTCTTCAGGAGCCTTCAATCAATTTAATTCCCATGGTTTGCCATACAAAAGAAAATATACGAACATGAGAATAAACAAATTCAATCCGTTTGTTTCATACTTAATATTTTCGAAATCTGCTGAGGTTATTCGACTTACTAAATCAGATAGTCGATTATATGTTTTCCATAATCGATTACTTTGCAGTTTGAAAATTTCAGTTTAAGCGTCTTCTTAAAACAATCGATTGTTAAACATACACAATCGATTGTGTCTTAATATAATCGATTGTTAAACATACATAATCGATTATTTGCTATTTTGAAAAATTTCAGGTCACACTGTCTTAAGACAATCGATTGTTAAACATACACAATCGATTGTTGATCATTCACAATCGATTGTTAAACATACACAATCGATTATTTGCTATTTTGAAAAATTTCAGATCACACTGTCTTAAGACAATCGATTGTTAAACATACACAATCAATTATTTGCTATTTTGGAAAATTTCAGATCACACTGTCTTAAGACAATCGATTGTTAAACATACACAATCGATTATTTGCTATTTTGGAAAATTTCAGATCACACTGTCTTAAGACAATCGATTGTTAAACATACACAATCGATTGTTGAACATACACAATCGATTGTTTTGCAGTTTTAATGCGAAATATTAGATAATCGATTAACTCTTAGGTTAGTCGATTACCTCTACTGGAAAATAAAAATATTATTGAAATCTGAGCATATTGAAACATTCTAAAGAACTAATACTAACATTATATCATAAACTAACTAATACGAGCTGATACTAATGACTATTAGTTTATTCACTAACTATTACAAATAAGTGAAATAAAATCAAACAATTCCATCTTCTTTCATTACAGATCCATCACCGATTAGGTGGTCTATTTTCCCCTCAGGGTGCTCAAAGAAGTCTGCCACATTCAAGTGGGTGATGTCAAAATTGTCGTCAGAGACAAAATTTATTTCAGGGCATTTACTCTTTAGAGATGCTTGACAAGGCTCAACCAAATGTGTTGGTACACGGCAAATTTTTGCCTAGTGCCCTTTTCCACCGCAACGATAACATATAGTTTATGAACTATTTGCTTTTGGATTCTCATCGTATCGTGCTTGTGGCAGAGTGACCAACTTCAGGTTGTCATATCTCTCCTTTAAGCCTTTCCACAAGATGGGTGGATCTTTGACTGTGATATATTCAATTATCAAACCTTCATCAAGGTGATGGCGCAATAAAATCAAGGCCTTAGCACAGTTTCAAACCTTCATCAATGCGATGGCGCAAGTAAATCAAGGCCTTAGCATAGTCTTGGGTGGATGCATTATTTCTGTCTTTAATGGCGTCTCCAAGACCCATAGCATCTAAGTGGATTTCAGCATCCAACACCCATGTCATATAGTTCTTGCCCGAAATTTCAAGGGCAACGAACTTTCCTTTTATAATGTCAGACATGAAACAAAATTACGTCAAGAGCGTGTTCATACTTATGGGCTCTATTACAATTATCACATTCACTCCAGGTAATGGATCATAATCATCTGTATGTGCTATACACAATCTCATGTCAAATATTACTTTCATAAAGTGAAAGATTATTTTGAGAATCCTTATTGTTTTCATTACCACAATAATGACGATTATAATTTCGTCTATTACCACGTCCACATCCATTGATACCTTCACGGTAATAATTTTGTCTTCTTTCAGACTTATCACATACTGCTATCACATTCTCTAAAGGGAATGGAGCAAACTCAATGGGACGGATTTTCAATTCTTTGCCCACAATCATACATGAATTTGATCATGGCAAGGCATAGGAATTTTACCACTTCATGTGAGTGTAATTTCTTACGAACTCCATTAGAGTTATAATCAAACTTTGTTGTCTTTGTTTGTATATAAAATCAAATCGTAGAATTTCAAGAATTTGAAAGGGAAAAGTAAATTACTTACCTTTAAGGTATACCAATAAATGTTGTGATATCAAATATACCTCTTGAGTTTCCATCCCGTTGCATTACTTTATGATGATACCATCTCTTCTATTTTTCCGTATAGAAATTAGAAAAAGGCGGCGATTGAGTTGAGAGAGCCGAATCGGCTATGAAGCAAAAACCCTACACAAACAAAAGTTAAAATAATCGAAAATTTCAATTGGTTAGAGACTCGTGCTGATAACGTGTTATGAAATAATATAAGAACAAGAACAATAATACAAGAACAAGAACAATAGAGAGAAAAGTAGAGAGAGGAGTATTGTTATTGATACTTTGGGATGCTTTACAATGGAATAGAACCCCTATATTTATAGGGAGGTGGTGACTTAGCCACCAAGTAGTAAACCCTAGAATCTCTCTAATTATAGACATTTACCTTAAATAGAGTTCTATTTATAACATATATATATAAAATAGGGATTTGTAATATTTTAATAAATTCTTTGCGTTTAAACTATATATTGTAAAGTCCTATTTTGTACTCTCTCTTAATCTCTAGACTTGTGTAATTTCTATTGTAATCAAATTATGAACTAAACTTACCCCTTATATAGTTTTTTACTTTTTTTTATTACACTCCGTTCACCTCTTCTTGCCAATTTTACAGATCTAAATCTTCCTCTTAACACATTTTTTTTAACCACACCTTGGCCACAACTAAATCGATGTACCCATTTTAAGTATTTTCTGGTAATTTATTGGGCTTAACTTAGCATATATTTCTTAGAAATTTACATATTAATCCATAAAAATATTAAGAAGTTTGAAAGCTAACCATATACTGAGAGTGAATTTTTAATTCTTTACAAAGTAAGTAATGAAATATTACACATAAACGTAAAGGTATTTATGAACATAAAGCTATAAATAAATCAGGGGTAATACCCAGAAATATAATTTCATAAAAACAGTAACTTACATGTTTATAGGAGAAAGATTTCTCGGTCGGAAAATCCGAAGGATTTTTACTGGACTTTGGCAATTAGAAAATAAACATGCTGAAAAATAAATATTTTTTTTATTTTTACAAGCTTGAGGTGAACTCTACTAAATCATACATAAGAAATATATTACAAAGTATGTTTGGGGAATGGTGGTCGGAAGTATTTTGGGGAATGGTGGTGGAAGGTGTTTTTCTGGAGAGGGTTTTGTTTTTCTTCTTCTCTTGTTGAGTTTCTCTTCTTCCTTCTTCCTCTTTTTATAGCTAATTTATTGAAGCGGATCTAAAAACGAACTTAAAATATTTTCAAAACCTTTCGGATACTCTATTGGATCCTATCTTTACATGGCTTGAGGAGAGATTCCTTTTTGTTTGTTGTTTTACAATTATTTCTCCACTCAAATTGTCTTTCAACATTACTTTATGTCAATTTGTCTGTTGTTTTCTTTTTTTCCCATATTTTATATACATTATTGTACTGATATTACTTTTGTCTTTGTCTTGTTTAATTATTTTTAACTGAGATCTTGCTTACTTTCATGTGTCCAAATTATGTAAGTCTATTGAATCAAAGCTCATTACTGAATCATCTTCGTTCGAGATCTTGAGCATCTCGGTAATTTAGATTTTCATCTTCATAATTATCATCTTCCCCAGAGCTTTAGGACCTTTCTGGACTTAAAATAGGACTGAAATTATTAATCATATGTTTGTCTTATTTTTTTTCTTGAAAGAAGTTCTCTAATGTCTGTTTAATTATGCCTTCTATTTTTTCATTTTTTTATTTTTTAAAATTGTACCCTTCCTTTTTAATGCTTCTTCTTGTGTTAGTGTTCTAGGTAATCTTCTTCTTTATGAGCCTTCATCTTCATTTTTTGGCAAAGTGATAATCATAAACGTATTTGATGTGTCTTTACCGGGCACTATTTGAACCGGCTAGTTGTATCTTTATCCGATACAATTTATTTTGCTGCATTCATTGGGGAATGCACACCCTTCTTATCCATTTTTCTTGAGATGGAGACTTTGTTTTGGACTACTCATCTCCTGTCTTGTTGAGAAATAACTTGACTCCAGGAGTGTGCTAATTTAAACTTTAATGCCTATATTCCATGTTCTAGTACCTTCATTTGTTCCATCAGTTTTGTTTTTCATGTACCAGTGTAACGACCTGGCCGGTTATTTTATAAGTTATAGTCCACATTTCTACTTCTTTATGTGTTCTTCAGCTGTATTTTATAGTATCATGTTGGTTGGTTCGGGTTCGGAGTGATTTTGGAGTGAATTGAGACACGTAGTCTCTTTTGAGTAAGCTTTACTTGGAAAAGTCATCTAGATGTTGACTTATGTGAAAATGATCCCAAATGGGAATTTTGATGGTTTGGCTAGCTTCGTTAGGGGATTTGGACTTGGAAGCGTCCGGAATGTGATTTGGAGGTACGCGGTAGATTTAGGCTTGAATTGGCGAAATTAAAAATTTGGCGTTTCTCAATCGGCAGTGAAAAATTTGATATCAGGATCAGAATGAAATTGTGGAAATTGGAGTAGGTCCGTAGTGTCATTTGTGATGTGTGCGCAAAATTCATGTCATTCGGAGGTAATATGGTAGGTTTCGGCATCATTTGCGAAATTCAGAAATTCGGAGGTTCTTAGGCTTGAATCCGAGGGTGATTTGGTATTTTGATATTTTTTTGAGCATTCCGAAGGTTTGAATAAGTTTAATGATGTTATGTTACTTGTTGGTATGTTTAGTTGAGGTCCCAAGACCTCGGGATGAATTTGGATGGTTAAAGGAAGTTGGTGCAACTGAAGTTGTTGCTTCTGTTATTTCCCCACCTGCGGATAGGGGACCATAGGTGTGAGGTCGCAAATGTGATGTGGAAGCCACATAAGCGGAGTTGAAGTCCAAGAGGAGAAACCACATATGCGGTATGCTGGACGCATCTGCAGGACCGTATTTGCGGTGCCTGGGGTGCAGAAGCGGTCCTGAGTGTTTAAGTGAAAACTGCATGTGCGGTTGATTTGACCATAGAAACGGTTGTGCAGGTGCTGTAGAAAGACCGCAGATGCAAAAATTGCTGGTTAGAATGTATATAAAGGTTCTTTCGCAATTTTTTGCCCATTCTTCACCATTATTGGCGGGTTTTGAGCTTTGGGCACCGATTTTCAAGAGGAATCGAGGGTTATCAGTTGGGTAAAATACTTGGGCCATATTACTTGTGTTTATGATGTTTTTCCTACAGTTTAATCATGATATTAGTGGGGATTTAGGGTGAAATTGAAGGGATTAGGGCTTGGGATTGGAGAGTTTAAATTGAGGATTTGCGAGACCAGTTGAGGTCGGATGTTTATGATTTTGGTATGGATAGACTCGGGAGTGAAAGGAGTTTCTAGTTTTGTGATTTTTATCGGATTTCGAGATGTGGGCCTGGGGCCGGGTTTGGGTCAATTTTGAGATTTTGGTATAATTTGGTAATTTTTTGTATGGAATTAGTTCATTGGCCTATATTTATTGCATTGTATTGCTTTTGGTCAAGACCTGGATGTTTGGAAGCCGATTTCAGAGGGAAGTGAGTCGCAGAGTAGGGATTTGACCGGTTCGAGGAAATTTATGATTGTAAATCTTGTCTTGAGGATATGAAGCACTAGATTTCATATCGTTTCACTATTTTTAGGTGATGCACATGCTAGATGACGAGCGTGTGGGTGTGCACCATTGAGAATTGTGATTTGGTTCGTCCCGTAACAACTATTAAGTTGCGTATTTGACTGAAAACTATTTGATACTTCTATGCTTTAGAAAGATTTTTTATGATTAGGCTAAATGCCATATTTAGGCCTCGTGCCAAGCTGTTTGGACCCTTAGGGGCCTTTTATTATTATTTCCTCGTTGTTTTTATTTAAGATCTGTACTCAGTCATGTTATATTTTACTGATTTCATAACTCAGTCTTTATTACTATATTTTGATGCATAAAATGATATTTTGGGCTGAGTATCCTGTTTTACTGATAGCCCAAGAGGTTTCCGACTAAGTGAGCCCGAGGGCAAGTGTTGTGAGGAGATTTTGGGATCGGGTTGCGTTCCATAGAATGTTGTTATTGATTTGTGATTATGAGAGGCTGAAGTCCTAATATATTATGCTACGAGGTGGCTTGTTATAGCTCTTGGGCTATAGAAGCCCCTCCAGAGTCTGCACACCCCTAGTAAGTGCAGGTACCTTAAGTGAGTGATATGATGTTATGCCCGAGGGGCTGATTCTAAGTAAAGTTATGCCCGAGGGGCAGTTTATGATTCATGTTTCCCGAGGGGATATTTACGAACTATTTTCATCCTTTTTACTCTAACTTGCATTGAACTTTTGTTGAAAATGTTCAAAAGCATCTTCAAACGATTTATACTAAAAACTAGATTTTAACGAGTTGATTTGACTAAAAGATTGATTTGAAATTATGTTGTGCTTACTGAGTTTTCACGACGTAGTTTCTGTGTGTTTCTTACTACTTAATCTCTATTTACCTTTATTACTTACTAAGCTGGCATACTCACATTACTCCATATACCCTGTGTGCAGATCCAGGGCTTGTCAAATGTTTTAGCGAGCGTTTATCTTCATCCACCGCGAATACTTGGAGGTCGTAAAGTAGCTGCATGGCGATCGTAGCCTTGCCCTTCTCCCTCATATCTTTCTACAGATATTAGTAGTTGATTTCCAAACTATTTATGTCTTTTTATGTATCGGTAAAATTATAGTATTGCTTATGACTTAGTGACACCCGAAGTCAGGCTTTATTGTTTCGTATTTTGGTTTTTGATTTATATTTTTATGAGGATTTCAGTAAGAAAAAGTTGTTATTTATATTTTAATGAAATATTGAACTATTTTAGGAATGTGTCTGCTGGCCTAGTTCTATGTCAACGCTATCACGACTGGGTTGGTTTGGGATCGTGAAAAGTTAGTATTAGAGCTTAGGTTATATAGGTCTCTAGAGTCATGTGCGGATTTAGTAGAGTCTCGTGGATCGTACGAGACGTCTGTACTTATCTTCGAGAGGCTGCAGAACCTTTAGGAAAAACTTTACATTCTTGAACTCTTGTCGTATGAATCTCTTGATTCTGATAACTAAACTTATGTTATTCTAATCTCTCAGAGATAGTGAGGACACCTGCTGCCGGTCAGGATGGACAATCACCAGTACCACCAGTCGGGGCCACTAGAGGCTGAGGTCGTGGTCGAGGCTGAGGTAGGGGTAGGGGTGTAGCCGCACAATAGCTAGGGAAGCACCTGTAGATCTACCGCCCTCTTTAGTTCATGATCAGGTCCCAGTTATGGACGGTCCATCATGACCAGCTCAAGCACCGGCCGTGCCTATTTTTATTCAGGTCTTCAAAAGACCTTGGCTCAGATCTTGACCGTGTGCACCAATCTTGCTTAGGCGGTCGCTGTTTCTATTGCAACAGCTACTTATCAGGTTGGGGGAGGCACTCAGACTCACGCCGCTCATACACCCGAGCAGGTTGTTAAGGGACTGCAGACACCAAAGGAACCACCAGCCCAACCAGTTGCATATACCCTGGATTATATGGTACTAATCATTCTTGATGACGAGCAACACATATTGGAGAGGTTTGGTAGACTTCGGCCTCCGAGTTTAGTGGTACAGAGGGCGAGGAAGGTTTCTTGGACAAATGTTAGGGGATTCTACATACAGTGGATATCCTGGAGACCAGTGGGGTCTCATTTACTACTTTTTAGTTTTCTGGAGCTGCCTTTACTTGGTGAGAGGCTTGTGGAAGGCGTAGTCATGTTGGTTCAATACCTCTCACCTGGCACCAGTTCTCTGTTATCGTTTTGGATAAGTATGTGCCAGAGTCCTACATAGAGGAGTTATGTAGGCAGTTCAAGCAGTTGCGACAAGATGATATGACTATGAACAATACGAGATATGGTTCTCTGAGTTAGACCGTCATGCTATCTGGTTGGTTCCCATATGCAAGGTGAGGATCATGAGGTTTGTGGATGGCCCTTCATATCAGTTGTGAATTCTTATGACTCGAGAGAGGGTATATGGTGCCTCTTTTGATAAAGGTGTTGACATTGCTCACGATATAGATTTGATTCGCTGTTAGGAGCGAGTAGAGAGGGACGCCAAGAGGCCTGGTAAGTCTATTAGTTTTAGGGTTGCTTCTCATGGGGGTCAGTTTCTGTACGACAGAGGCCGTCCATTCAGACATGCTCAAACAGTGTGCCTAGTTCATCATGCTACATCTTCGGGCCATGATTCTTATAGTTCTCATTAGGGCCGTTCACCACTTAGTTTCCTCCTAGATCAAAGTGTGTCCCGTGCTCCATCAATTTAGGGCTCTTCCATGCCGTGTTCTTCTACTAGTCATCCTGGTGTTTGGGGTTCCCTTTAATACTCGTCACTAGCACCAAAGGGTTGTTATGAGTGTGGAGAGTTGGGCATATGTGGAGGAAGTGTCCTCGTTGTCATGGGGTCCGCCTCAGCAAATAAGTCACCAGTCGACTTCAGCACCAATTACTTCAGCACCCACCCAGTCATCTAGGGGTGGAGGATAGTCAGCTAGGGGTCCCCCAGTGAGGGAGGTCGATCAGGTGGTGGCAAGGCCTATTTCTATGCACTTCCAGCCAGACCAGATGCTATTGCTTTAGATGTTGTGATCACATGTATTATCTCAATTTGCCACAAAGATTCTTCTGCGTTATTAATCCTGGTTCCACTTTCCATATTGTGTCATCATATTTTTCTTATTATTTAGATATGCCCCACGAGTCTCTTATTTTATCTGTTCGTTTATCTACTTCGGTAGGTGATACTATCATTGTGGACCGCGTATATCGGTTGTGTATGGTGATTATTGGGGGTTTGGGGACCAGAGTGGACCTTCTGTTTCTTAGAATGGTTGATTTTGATGTGATACTAGGCATGGATTGGTTATCTTCGTGTCATGCTATTTTGGACTATCATGAAAAGACAATGACGTTGGCTATGCTGGGGGTGCCATGGATTAAGTGGCGAGGTTCGACGGATTATGTTCCCAGTAGAGTGATTTCATTCTTCAAAGCCCAATGGATGGTTGGGAAGGGTTGTCTTTATTATATGGCCTTTACGAGGGATGTCAGTTCAAACACTCCTTTCATTGATTCAGTTCCAATAGTGAGGGATTTTTCGGATGTGTTTCTTGCCGACCTATCAGGCATGCGGATGGATAGGGATAGTGACTTTTTTATTGATTTGGTGCTATTCACTCAGCCAATTTCTATTCCACCGTATCGTATGGCATCGGCAGAGTTGAAGGAACAACTTCAGGAACTCCTTGATAAGGGGTTTATTCGTCCTAGTGTCTCTCCTTAAGGTGAGCCTATTCTATTTATGAAGAAGGATAATAGCACGATGAGGATGTGCATTGATTACATGCAGTTTAACAAAGTCACAATCAAGAACAAGTGTCATTTGCCTCGTATGGATGATTTATTTGTCCAGCTTCAGAGAGCGAGAGTGCTCTCCAAGATTGATCTTAGATCAAGGTATCACCAGTTAAAGATCAGGGACTCGGATATTCTTAAGACAAGTTTTAGGACCTGATATAGTCATTATGAGTTCCTTGTGATGTCTTTTGGGCTGACAATGCCCATCAGCATTTATGCATTTTATGAACAACGTGTTTCGGCCTTATCTCAACTCATTTGTTATTGTATTCATGATGATATTCTAGTTTACTCGCGTAGTTAGAAGGAGCACGTTGAGTATTTTAGGGTTATATTGCACCAGCTAAGAGAGGATAAGCTTTATGCAAGGTTCTCCAAGTGTGAGTTTTGGCTCCATTCAGTTGCGTTCTTGGGACACGTGGTGTTCAGTGAGGATATTCAAGTTGATCCAAAGAAGATAGAGTCGGTTCAAAGTTGGCCTAAAACGTCTTCAGCCACATAGATTTGTAGCTTTCTTGGTTTGGCAGGTTATTACTGTCGGTTGCTCATGACTTAGTAACACCTGAGGTCGGGCTTTATTTTTTTGCATTTTGGTTTTTGACTTTATACTTTTATGAGGATTTCAGTATGGAAAGGTTGTTATTTATATTTTAATGAAATGTTGAACTATTTTGGGAATATTTCGGTTGGCTTAGTTTTATGATAGGCACCATCACGATTTTTATGATAGGTACCATCACGATCCGGTTAGTTTTGTAGTCGTGACAATCGAGAATTCATTCTTCTAATTTATTATTTTGAAGGAGGTCGTCATTGATGAGCAACGGTGACAGAAAATGATCTTATCTTTCTTTTGAACGTTACATTATGGGGTTTTTTTTGGATTTTGTCTGAGTGCTGGGGAAATATTATTGTTTGGTCCTAGTATACCTCTTGCATAGTCTAAATGCTTTAATAAAATCGTTAAAGCCTTTAAAAAGAAGTTTTCCAAATATGTGGTAGATTCTAGTATTTTTAACCATGTCTGAAAAATATCATTTGTCTTACTATGTATAACTACATAATATTTAAATCTTTTTTCTTGATTTTTGTCTATAAAATATTGTTCTAAAGCATTTAGAGCTGCTACAAAATATTTAGTGTCTTTCTTATTATATGTTATCCATAAACTATCTATTAAACATCTTTGAGGTCTATCTATAATACATTCTGGTAAAATTCTGAATGACATGTTTGATGGTGAAAAAAATACTAAATTATGTTTTTCAAAACTTATCATATCCATATTAATCTATTCTACAAAAGATTGTGGCTTAAAATGAAGGTTACCTAATATTGTCTGCAAATATTTGTCTGAGGGTGAAGCTTGAATGCCCTTTTCCTTGTCTTCACTCTTTGAAACTTTTGGTCTCATGTTATACATGTAAAATATGTTTTATTAATTGATAGTAATTTTCAGTCTACTTAACTGATCTGCGAAATTATTATCTTTTTCCTTAATATTGTCAAAAACTAAATTATATATTGATATAGTATCAATAAAGTTTAACTATCTTCGTCTACTAACATTATTTCTATTTATCTTTTGGTGAAACTTAACTATGGCCTCACAATATATATATATATATATATATATATATATATGTGTGTGTGTGTGTGTGTGTGTGTGTGTGTGTGTGTGTGTGTGTGTGTGTGTGTGTGTGAGCATGTGATTTTTGCCTTATATGAATTATTCCCATAAATTCAAAAGAAATTAATTTTGTTTGTCTATTTGCAATTTTGATTTTTCGTGGCATCTTTTGTCAACTGCTTGCATTTTAAAAATACCTATATATTTTGCATTAGGAATTTAGTGCCTAACTTTGCATTTCACAATTATTTGGTAATTAAGTCGTTTCATATGTGTTTAATTAGTTTTTTTAAGGGTTATTTGAGTGTTAGAAATTAATTTAGGTGTATTTTTAGTTCAAAATAAGAAGAAAGATGAAAAATAAAATAAAAGGAAATGAAATAAATTGAAGAGAAGAGGGAATTGGATCAGTCTGGTTTCAATTACTCAAGGCCCAAAAACTTTCTCCGCTAAACCCGTCCAAACCCACAGCCCAAACGTTGTCAACCCGGTCCATCCCCAGAGACGCCAAACGACGTCATTTGGTGGCTTTCGATCCTGACCGTCCATCGCCCATCATCTAACGGCTCACGTGGAGCCTTGCATTTTACATAAAAATGTCCAAAGGTTGTGTAATAGCCGCAGAGACAAAATGGTTCATCCTCGTACACTCCAAACAGTAGTGTAACGCCACCTTTGAGCCACATTAACACCATTGTCTCCCGCCCTAAAACCGCCGTCAAAAATTGCCTCACGGCAGCCGGCCGGCCACCAAACGACTCCAAATTTACACCGCGAAAACCCCTCATCATTAAAAATCTGTGATTTGCATCCTTCGAATCTTACCACAGTGTGTCGAATCTTCAGTTTTGTGGATGTCGCCTTCGCCCCCACGGCGGCGACCTCAGTTTCACACCCCTGCAACCCCTTGGCCTCCCTTTCTTATTCCTACAATCATTCAGGCTCGAATCATATCGCAACTCTTCGAATTTCAATTTGAACTGGCCGGCCAAAATACAACTTTGCCCAAAATTCACCAAACTAGTACCATGCACTCTTCTCAACTCACCCTTTCCAAATCCTTAATGACCTTTCCTCGAATTTCTCTCAAATTACTCGAATCTTGAATCCAAGGTTCTAGTATCATGTGCCCAACTACTAGACCTGTGCATGCGAGTTTTCTGTCTCATTTCTGCCAAGTTCTGGACTGATTTTAGCCCTTTGATAATGTTTTTCATTTATTCTTGCTAAGAACAAATGGATAATGTTATTTGAGGAATCCGAGGTTCAAGTCATCGCGGTTTCAAGTTCTTTAGTTGGTGAGTCTTTTTCTTTCCTTTGGTCCGTTCTTTTACTTTTCTTCTTTCCTTCTTCTTTTCTCCTGATAAATCAATGGAAAGTCGACCAAATTTCTGAACAAATTAAAACTTTGATTCTGTCTGTTCTTTTTCAGTTTACTCTTTCCAGATTTCCCCCTAACTTTGTTTTGTTTGATAAATTCTATGTTCACCATCTTTGTTTAGCTTGATGTGATAATTTAGTTTGATTGTTCATTAGCCAGTATTTCAGTTTCATAATTTTGTTAGGTTTGTTCTGATTTAATAATTAGTTAGTGCCCGTTTGTTCGTGATTAGTAATCGATCATTTAGTGTAAGTTAAGTTTTGTGAATTTGTTTAAGTGCCTCACTTTCACATGCTTTAATTTAGTTGGTTACACATTTTGCTGTTTGGATCAAGACCTCATTTTGAGGGAATCCCGTTTGGCTTGAATTTGAACCCATGTTTATTGAAACGTTGAGCCCATTTGGGATTCATAGCCCATATCCGCTTGACCCAGGCTGGTCTTTAGGGTAAGAACAGGGTAAACAAAGGGTATTTTGGGTAGTCTAGGATAGGAAGTATTTTAGTAACTGGAATAAGAATGTTCTAGCAGGGGTTTCTAGCCAATTCCAAAATTTTGATTAGTTAACTTAGGTGGAAAGTTAGAAATTTAAGGGGCATTTAGGCTAAAATAAAAGTTCAAAAGGGACTAGGGGTGTAAAGTAAAACCAACAGGGTTGCCCTATAGTTGAGCCTTTATAAAAGCATTTATTCTTGCCTTTCAGAAAAGGATTGGAGAGCTAAAACATCCAAAAAAACTTCAGACGGCAAAATTTCTACTGTTTCATTGATCATTTTACTGATTACTAAGATTTTCAAGTTCTGAATAATTCTAGTTCATTTGAGAATTGGTATGGTTTGATACTGGGCTTTCTGGAGGTTTTTTGGGGTTCAAGTTGGTTGCATATTACAATTTTTGGTTTTGAATTGAGTTCCTAGTTCTAAATTGTTGAACCTGGGTTCATCTTGGCTGTTTCCTACTGATTTCTGCTGCATTGGTTGATTGCCTACCCATATTTATCTTTACATGTACTTTCCTAATTATGGTTGAGAAATGATTGTTGAACATGTAATAGGAGTGAAGTCCATTGAAATGAAGGCTGCATTTGAAGCTGATTTCCTTGTTCTCTTTATATTTCCATGCTTTGCAACTAAACTTTAGATGTAGATGCTAATTGGTTTTGTTTTATTTTTATTACTTATTTTCGAACTTGTGTGAGTGATCTGCAAGTAGTACTTAGCACTGGTATCAATTACGGACTGTTATAATTTGGGACTGTCAGGGACTCCAACAATATATCTCTTCAATATGAGATTTCAGCTTTAAGATAAGTACTTTGCTCAAATGAGATTCTGTATTTGAACAGTTGTTGTTAATGACTATATGGTCTGGCACGTTTAGAAGTGCTATGATATATTTTTAATTTCAAGTTAGTTGTTTAGACAATCATGTACTCATGGTAGTCATGAGTTGATTTGTTTATCAGCTTTTTTTAGTTTCCGTACGAATAAGCTTCTTTGAATTGTTCTTTATTTAAGTGTTCATATTCAGGGGTAAAATTTGTTGAATCACAGATTAGCATGGTCATTAAACTAAATTCGCATAGGGTCAGCTGCCAACACTCCCCTTCCCTCGTTAGATCTGGGCCTTATTTGAGCCAAAACGTTGAAATCACTAAATGCATCCCAAGTTAATGTGTTCTATAAAGTCTATTGTATAGCGAATCAGTTAGATTATAAAACTGGGTCCTATAGTTTTGGCCCAATGTTATTTGGATGTGCCTCGCACAGGCTCCTTTTAGGCCTAGATAGCATTTAGATTCTAGGCGAATCGGCTGGTGCACATGCCAATTGGACCTTTAGATCAGTTGGCCTTCTCGCGCAGCCCATTTACTCATTTCATTATTGTTTATTAGTTTTCAAGACTGGTTTAGTTAAGTTAATTCTTTTAATTGAGAATTGGGCGTGTTAAGCCGAGTAAAATGATCACATGGCCCTTGTGTAGTAAACTTTGCTCGATCCTTAGAAATCGAGGCGTATCAGTTAGCAAATTTCCATGGTCCTCGCAAAGTGCAAATGCGTAATTTCTCTAGGCGCGTTAATTTAATAAGTTACCTTTCCTAAATTCGGGTGCACATTTATGTGACCCAAATCTAAATCTCAACAAAGTTGTAATGTGTCTAAAACCACGGGTGCATTTATGTGACGTGGTTCGAGACGTGTTTTAACGACGTTGCAATTTTTTTAAAAAATAATAATAAAAGCGGTTTAAGGTTAAAAAGAACATAAGTTAAAACATGTTTAAAATCAGATAATTTAAGCTAAATATAAGAGTTATAAGAGTTGAGCGACCGTGCTAGAACCACGGAACTTGGAAATTCCTAACACCTTCTTTTGGGTTAACAGAATTTTTTACTCGGATTTCTGGTTCGCGGACTGTTAAACAGAGTCATTCTTTCCTCGATTCGGGTTTCTAACCGGTAACTTGGGACACCATAAATCTCCCAAGTGGCGACTTTGAAATTCTCTTTAATAATTGAATCCTGTCTCGATTGTCTTTTAGTTGGAAAAACTCTCTTATCTACGCGCTTCGCCAGGTTGTAGTAGCCAAAAGGAGGTGTGACAATATATAACCTGAAACTAGTGAGTCCATAGATTACAGCTATTATTTATGCATCTATACTACTTATATTTCTTTTTTTTATGTTATATTTTCTTTGGTAAGCACATATTTTTTCTGTACTCTTATTACTATATTTATTTTGTTTCTCTTTTAACACAGCTCCCCATCCTTCAAAACTTCTATCTGTTTCTATGATTAAGTAATCTGTTTCTAATGGCATATTTAAATTAAGATTCTTTTTAAAAATTTTGTATCAATTTAATATCTTTTGTATTGAAATATTTTTGTACTTTATTGCCTGTCTCAGTATATGGACATCCTTTCATAAGTCTTTTATAAAATTTCCTGCATAATTCACTATGCCTAAAAACTTTTGTAGTCCTTTGGTATTGTCTAATTTATCTGATATTTCTAGAGCCTTTTTAGCCATATGGGGTTGTAATTTATTCTTCCCCCTCGTAAGACTATTGTTAAGAATTTATTTAATTTTTTATATAATTTTATTTTTTTAGTAATTATTGTTCCATTATCTACAAATAATCCAAAAACTGTCTATAGATGTCCTATATATTTTAATTTCTTTACTAAATACTAATATGTCATCGACATATACTAAAATAAATCTCTTATATTCTCTAAATATACTATCCATTTTTTGTTGAAAAATCTGTGGAGCTATTTTTAGTCCAAATGACATTACTAACCATTCAAAATGCCCTTCTAAACAAGTAAATATTGTACATTCTATACTTTCTTCATGCATTTTTACGTTCTAGTATCCCGATTTACAATCAAACTTACTGAGTATCCTTTTTTCCCGTATTCTATTTATCATTTCTGTTTTATCAGGTAACTTATATCAGTCTATTCTAGTAATATCGTTAAGTCTCATATAGTTTATTATCGTTCTTGCTTTTTCTTATAATTTAACTATAATTTTTTGCCGTGAAGGCTATTGACCTATGTTTAGAAGTAGGTCTCCTTATTATTCCTAAATTCAAGAGTTCTTTAATTTGAGTTTTAATATCTTCTAAATCTTGACTCGTAGCTTCTATTGAAGTTGTTTTAATTACGTATCTTGGATTTATTATATCTAAGTGACACATGATTTTATTATTTTGCAATGTTATAGATCTCTTTCTCCTATTATTTCTATTTCTTCTAGTATTTTATTATATTATTTAGATCCTTTTGATTTTTTATTATTCCTATTTTTTTCTATTTCTATTTTAAAATTATATAATATTGTTTCAACGTTTATTAAGGTATAATCTTTTTTCTAGTATATCATTGTCTTCGTTTTCTTTTAATATTTGTTTTAATTTCTTCTTTAAACTTACAATATGTATTTTTATCATTGCATTTCTTACAACATTCTTTCTAATTTTCTTGCATGTTTTCTTGTCTAGTTTCAACCGTGTTCTTACCGTGATTCCAGATTTTATTGTTTGTACTGGTGTATGTGTAATATTTCTAAAAACTATTACTCTATCTCTGCTGAGTAAACAACTATCATTGTTATGTAATATAAATCTTAATCCCAATACAACATTTATATTAATATTTAAATCTCTTACCCAAATCTTATCTACCTTGTAAGTAGATTTATAGAAATCTAAATATGTATTTATAAAGTTAATTTGTGATTTATCTACATAATGTCTCTGTATATATTGTGAGTTTCGTCCATCTACATGTCTGCTACTGGTTTATCTAACGTTTTTATTAAATTTGATGGTTGTGACAACTGGACAAGTTGTTTTGAGCATTTATACTTTGCTCGATTCTTTGAGGGCATGAGTAACTCCATATGAAGTATTATGATTTATGTGGATCATCGGTTTTGATTTTCATGTTATCTGAAATTCGAGTTGGAAGAATGATTCACAGCTAGAAGCTTTAAATTTAAAAGGTTTGACCAAGTTTGTCTTTTTAGTATTTCACCTAGGATTGGATTTCTAATGAGTCTGTTGGCTCTTTTACGGGCTTTTGGACTTAGAGCTCATCTGGATCATGAATTGGAGGTCCATAGTGGAATTTGGCCCGAAATAGCGAAAGTTGAAATTTTTATTTGATCGGGAGTGAACTTTTTAATATCGGCTTTCGAATTATAATTTTGAAAGTTGGAGTAGGTCTATAATGTCAAATATGATTTGTATGCAAAGTTTGAGGTTAATCCGACGTAATTTGATAGGTTTCGGCATCGATTATGGAACTTGAGGCGTGATTCGTCATTTGGTTATTGTTATATGTGTTTTGAGGACTCGAGTATGTCTGTGTGATGTGATGTGAGTTCTTGGTATGTTTGGACAGGGTCCTGTGGGGCTCGGGTGTGTTTCGGATTTAATTTTGGATCATTCTTCTTCATATTGATGTTGCTGAAGGCTGCTAATTCTGGGGTTTCTGCATCTGCTGAAGAATGCATGCAAATGCAAGTCAATAGATGTAGACGGTTGATCTCAGAAGCGAAGGAAGGCATGGTTGGAATGGATTGCAAAAGCGAGAAAAGGGGCGCATCAGCGTCCCCGCAGAAGCAAAAGCTTGGGTACATGATAGAGATTTTGCTCATGAGTGTGTTTGGTTGAGCACCTGCGGTTGCACAGAAATGGATGTTGATTCGCAGGTGCGAGGGGTCTGTTGGTTAGTGGAATCCACAAAATCGGAGCTCATGTCGAAGAAGCGGCTAATGTGGCGCTTAAGCAGAAGTTTTGGGCAGAGTGATAAATACAAGCGTTCACGATATTAGATTCAGTTTAAAATTTCCAAGTGGATATTGGGCAATTTTAGAGCAATTTTCATCACAAGGATTGGGTTAAGTGTTCTACACCCGGTCTTGGTTAATTCATGAATCTACCTTCGATTTTAGCTTTTGGTTGATGGATTGAAAGAGGAAATTAGGGGGTTTGGCCTAAAGTTTTATTATATAAAATTTTGAGTTTCGATAACCGATTTTGAGTCGGATTTGAGTGAAATTAGTATGGTTGGACTCGTAATTGAATAGATTATCGGATTTTGTAAGTTTTGCCGAGTTTCGAGGCATGGGTCAGGCGTTATTTTTACCGGATTTGGGATTTGATGTAGAATGCAGTCTGTATCTTTTTTAATTGCTTCCTTGGGCTTTATCTCATATTTAGATTGCTTTTGGCTAGTGTTGATCCGTTCGGAGGTTGCTATGCACGTGATGATATTCTTAGAGCATCGGTTGGCATCTTTGTGTCAGAATCGGCGTGTTTAAGATAAGTAACTCTCTAAACTTAGTGTTGGGGGTATAAACCCCCAAATTACGTGCTATGTGATTTATGTTGAGGTGACAAACATGCTAGGTGACAAGGGTGTGGTCGTGCACCCTGTGAATTGTGACTCTGTTATTTTTCATCGCATTCTATAGTGTCCCCATCTTGTTGATATCTGTGTTTTCATCATGTGATGAATTAGTTTATCTTTTAATCATGTTAGATGTTATGTTTAGGCTTTATGTCGATACTGTTGGGACCCATAGTGGTCATTTCTTACTTTATCCCACTGGTTTTTCATTAATATTTCATACTTAGTCATATTTATGTATTTATATCGTCTTAGTTATTATTCATTGACACTTCATATAATTGTATCGGTTTAGTCTTTATGAAATTGTGAGCCCGTGGGTGAGACTGGAGAGATTCATGATTGAGTGAGGCCGTGAGCCTAATTATGGGTGACAGTTATGGGATCGGGCCGCACGCCGCAACATGTTACATTGATTTGTGACTGGTTCTGGCTTGTGATAGCACTTGGGCTGAAGGAGCCCCTCCGCGTTCTGCACACCGTAGTGAGCGCAGTTGATTATATTATGGGATGGATCTTTTCTGGACATGAATCTTATCTGAAGCATTTATATGCCTGGAGATGGATCTACTCCATGGGGATGGATTGGCCTTCCTCGGTACTGAGTATTTGATAGTCAGTAATATATATATATATATATATATATATATATATATATATATATATATATATTATATACATATATTCCGGAATGGATCTTCCCTAGGTCGTATGGGCTATATACAGTACTGAGTGGTTAAGTATGATGAGTAGAAAGTGTGAGACAGTGAGGTTGAGTACTCTAAGAGTGTGAGCATGATTCATCTCTGAGATACATGTCATTAGCATGAACACATGACATACAGACGTAGAGACACAATTTTTCTCATGTTGTACAGTATCACGTCATTCATGACTTTTTACACATATTGATATATGGTCATAGATAGGTATTCTACATTCGCTATCATGCTATCTGAAAATGAAAGATATTATATATTGTGAAAATGATATTTAGAAAAATTACAGTTTTCAAACTATCTCATATTTTATAACGACTTTGGTAAGGATTTGAATTTTAACTGATATTTTTGAAAAACGAAACTATTTTTGGAAAAAACTATTAAAAAATGAGCATTTTATCTTTGAGTTACTTTTTATTTATATATGCTTTACGTTGTTATGAACTTCTAGTAGTTATTGGTGTTGGACCCCACCTATGTTCTAGCTAGTCAATATTTCAACCTAAGTTTAGGTTTGTTACTATTTGAGTACATGGGGTTAGTTGTACTCATACTACACTTCCTGCACATTAAATACAGTTTTCGAATGTCGATATTTCTTTGTTCGATGGATTGGAAGTGTACCTACATCCCTGTTGTAGTTGTCTCTTGTGTATAGCTTTAGATTTTAAAAACTCTATTTATGTACTTTTCAAACAGAATATGTATTTAATTCATATCGGCTTTGTAAATTCTATTCTTAGAAGCTCGTGATTTTTACTACTAGTCATTAGGAAATGATAAGATTCAGATAATTCCTTTGTTTAATTTTCTTATTAATATTATTAAATTAAGATAACTATTAGTTGGCTTAACTAGCAGGTTGGGTTAGGCGCCATCACGACTAATGGATTTTGGATCATGACAGATTGGTGTCAAAGCCCTAGGTTTGTAGGTTCTACAAGTCAGGAGCAAATGTTTAGTAGAGTTTTGAGGATCGGTATGATGACGTCCATACCTATCTTTGAGAGGCCTCAGGATATTTAGGATATACTTCCCATCTTTATTTCCTTATCCTGCGGCATTGATTCAGCTTGAAGCATAACTTTTCAATTCCTTCCACGCATTCGTATGAGCACATGAGTGCTCGGTATTAGTTGTGCATCGACGACTTGTGATTTCGTAGATGAGGTGCGAGGTATGATTTCTGTGTGTTGATGATGGGCCATTATGGAGGACTTGAGGTCAAGTTTTGACTGTAGTTTAAGCACAGAGGTGTTGAATGTGTGAGCACGTGTTTTTGGACTTATATGTCCGGTGGTATCCCTATTAGTGAAATTTATAGATGGATGGCTACGTGATGAGTATGATGTGACTGCGAGATTTATTTATATGATTTGAGTGTGACAAGAAAGATCTACCTGAGGTGTAGAGAGAACTATTTGGTGCTTAAGTTCCATTTTGATTTGACTAGCCTGAGTTTTGGGTGTGTTGAAAGATCCTTTCATATTGTGTAGTTGAGGAGTGAAGTAGATTTCATGTCGTGATATGAGTTCAGACTTAGGAATATTAAGTGATTGCGTAATGTTTATGACTGTGGAAGGGTATAGAGACAGGCCAGCTTGAGGCAAAGCAGGTGGGTTGTCTCCTGTGGGGTGTCTCGAGGTTTGTGTGATCCCTATGTTGTTTGTTGCAAGTTCTCTTTTACTAGTGAAAGATATGTTTTTCAATTTGAGTTTGAATCGCTTATGAGAGTGGCTTGACTGTTACAATGGTGAATGGGAAATTTGCAAATGATTTGAAATACTAGATGGTTTGTGTTGCATGAACTTATGAGGGATGTAGTTGAATCTCACTATAGTATTATGACAGTAATAGATTATGGGCATTTGTAAGTTTTTGTTTATTTTGATCTATTTTTTTATCCAAGTGGGGGGAGTCTGCTATTGATAAGTTAATTGCACGGCTATGTCGTATTAGTTTTAGTTTGAGGTATGTTAGTGAATTAGTTATGACTTGCAGAGGTTGAGATCAAGGATGACTCGAGTAAGGGGATTTCTAGATACGAGTTTTATTAGGCTTTATGAGTATATGAGAATCATGAAATGATTTGAGTTGTTATTGATGGAGAATGTAATGTATATGGAGCAGAAAATTTATCTAGTTGAATTAAGTTAGGGGTTGCTCCCTTGGGTGTTGGAGTGCTAATGGGGCACAAGTTGTTCGACCCATTTGATCATTCTAATTGAGATTTGATCAGAGTGTATGACCCTAAAAAATGGTTTTAATGACTTTAAGATTTACATGTGGCAATTGAGAATTTTTGCGGATTTGTATGTGGTTAGAAGTTGAGAGTTTCATTGGATGGTGTCGAGGCTCGCAGTATCTATACATCGTTCTAGATTCTACATTTCAGTATAAGGAAGGTAAGATGAACAAATTGAAATTCACAGAAGGTCTCTTCATCATGGGTATCTCGAATGTGGTACTTTTAGGGTGCTTAAGAGAGTCTGGGTTGAGGATTATGGTATTGTGGCGAGGAGAAGTGTTAATTTGAAGGTACTTCAGAAGGAACTTGGATAAATAGGATAGCTTGTTAGTAGGCTGGATCGGCATGGTAATGGATATAATTAGTTCTTTGGGTCCTTATGAGGTAGTGAGTTTTTACAGGTGTTTCATGGCAATGCTCTTGGTTTTTGGTGATCTGCGTAGCTTGCTTGAGTTAGAAGGATTTACTCCTAACGGTTGGGTTTTGTGAAAATAAGATTCGAAGAGTTCTTGATGGTTTCTGCCACGGTTAGAGATGTATGTTTCCTATTGGCGCAAGGAGCATGCGATGTATAGTGATTTCTTCCTGGATAGGATCAAATGGAAAGTCTTGGCTAATTGAATATGTAGTTTCTTGTGACTCAGAGTGGATTATGAAGTTCTCATATTTATTATAAGAAGACATGGTATATGTGGTGTGTTGTATGGGATCGAGATTTGGCATGTGCAAGGTCATTGTTCAGTTTTAAAGAAAGGCTATGAGTCCTTAGGAAGCACATGAAATTTCAGATGACTAGGTAAATGACATTACTATTTTATATAGGATGATGAATGTATACATTTCAGAAGGGGAAACGTGTTTTGGTTTATAAACGCTTCATTGGTATTGTGACATTTTCTTGTTTGATCAACTACATATGTTCGAATTTTGATTTGTGGCACATAAGAATTATAGAAGTATTCCTCGTAGGATGACCGTGTAATTGGAGAAGTGTGGACATTCAGGCGGTGGAGTTGAGATCATATATGGTGATTCGTATGTTCTATTTATTTAGAGGCTGGGAGTTCTCATGATTAGATTGTTTCGTGGTTTTGGACTGTGAAAATGTATCCAAGATTGGGCATAGGATAGTATATGTTGTGCTTCAGTCATTGTGGACTCTCAGAGGGTTATTTATCTATTATGGATGACGATAGTTGATTTGGGGTTCATTGGTAGGCCCGATATGGATGCGTGTTTTGCACTGGGTCAGATTGGTTGACTCTATACTGCTGATGTTGAGGGATGTGCCATTTGGTTAGAGTTGGGTGTATTTGTATTTTGATATGTTCTATGTATTACTCTTCTATGCTACGAGGAGTTGTGAATTTTTGGTTATATGCACACACGGTGCGGTTCTATTTGCTTATGGTGGGAATTAGAGCAAGATGAGTATACGGATATTGCATGATTGATTTTGTGTTGGCTATATTCTTTTCAGATGGTGGAATTGTGTTATTCGCTCTTCGTGGTTGTAGTAACTCACTTTGGGTTCTTGATGTCAAATTTCAAGTGGTTATGGATTTTGAGTAGGGTGGCTTAAGGTATATAATATGGACCAACATTTGGATGGGCTCACGCATTGTACCAGAGTTATGTAGAGAGGGGTATGATCCTTGGTGTCGGATTCGTGTGTTTTGGTTATACGATGTGTGATAGGCTATTAGCATGGTGTTGTGATGGTACTTATTAAGTTGGCAGGATTGTTTTCTCGTTTGAGACATTTCATGAGTGAGTATATTTGGGATGTTGCTATTGGGTGCACGAATTGCACAAGCTGTGGATTTGGATTGTATTGATGTGTCATGCCACCAGAGTGGCCGTGTAGATGAGATGAGGTCATTGGACCTATAATGAATACTAACATAATTGATTATAGCATGGTTGGAAGGATAATATCAAAATTTGGCTTAGAAATCCGCTATAGTTCTTGTCGTAGAAGAGGGAGCTCCATAAGTTGTTGGTCTGACTAATGGTTATGATTTTCTTCGAGTTTAGTTCATCATTGGCAGTATATAAAGATATTTGAATGATGCTTTGTTTGATTAGAGGATTATTATCGGCATTGGGTTGTTTTGAGTAGCTACTGTGATTAGAAGTTATTGCTATGAATGTTTGAGTTTTGTCGTATATCATGTGATTTTATCTTGGTTACATATATGGCTTGATAAAACTTGTTCAGACTTACAGTGTGTAGATGCATATTCTGATCCTATAGAAAGTTTTCGAATGTTGGAAATTGGGTTCTAAGACTTATGGGGTAAGTTGAATTAAGAAATTTCAGTCGCGTGGTGCTATTAGACTTATATGGGATAGGGTGACGTGGGATCACCCCCGTGTATGTGCATAGCGAAGTTACACGGCGATTTTGTGGCTTTTGGAATAACTCTGGCTTGTTCGAGGTCGAACATATGTTTAAGTGGGGGTAATGTAAAGACCCAACCGGTCGTTTTGAGCATTTGCACTTCGCTTGGTTATTTGAGGGCATGAGTAGCTCCATATGAAGTATTATGACTTATGTGGATCATCAGTTTTGATTTTCAGGTTATTCAGAAAATTGAGTTGGAAGAATGATTCTCAGCTAGAAGCTTTAAATTTGAAAGGTTTGACAAAGTTTAGTTTTAGTATTTGACCTCGGATTGGATTTTTGATGGTCCTGTTAGCTCTGTTGGGTAATTTTGAATATAGGAGTGCATCCAGATCATGATTTGGATGTCAATAGTGGAATTTGGCTCAAAATAGCAAAGTTGGAATTTTGGAAAATTTGACCGGGAGTTGAATTTTTGATATCGGGGTCGAATTCTGATTCTGGAAGTTGGAGCAGTTCCATAATGTCAAATGTGACTTGTGTGCAAAATTTGAGGTTAATCGGACGTGTTAATAGGTTTCGGCATCCGTTGTAGAAGTTAAAGTTTCAAAGTTCAATGATTTCGAATTGAGGAGTGATTCATCGTTTCCATATTTTTATGTGTGTTTTGAGGCCACGAGTAGGTCCATGTGATGTTATGTGACTTTTTGGTATATTTGGATGGGGTCCCGAGGATCTCGGGTGTGTTTCAGATTTGATTTCGGATCATTCTTCTTCATGTTGTTTTTGTTGAAGGCTGTTGATTCTTGTGTTTCTACATCTGCAGAAATGCACACAGATGAGAGTCCGCATAGTGTAAGCACAGCGAGGTTTGAAGCGATCTCGTATTAAACGAAACGACTTTCACTTTTCATAACAAAAATGAAAGAAAGTCAACCTATTCCTGAAATTGCTGCGGACGATTGATCGCAGAAGCGAAGGAAGGCCTGGTTGGAATGGATCGCTGAAGTGGGAATAGGGGCGCATCTGCGGCCCCGCAGAAGCGAAGGCTTGGGAACATCATCGAGATTTAGCATAGAAGCGTGTTTGGTTGCGCACCAGCGGTTACGCATACGCGGATGTTGATTCGCAGGTGCGAAGGGTCAGTTGGTTAGTGGAGTCCGCAGAAGCAGAGCTCATGTCGCAGAAGCGACGCCATAGAAGAGGCTAATGCAGCACAAAAGCGGAAAGTGCTGGGTAGAATGATAAATACAATAGTTCGCGATTTGGCTTATTTTAACATTTCCAAATGCGGATTGAGGCAACTTTGGAGAAATTTTCATCAAAAGGATTGGGGGTAAGTGTTTTATACTCGGTCTTGGTTATATTTCATGAATCTATCTTCGATTTTAGCTTTTGGTTGATGGATTGAAAGAGGAAATTGGGGGTTTTGGAATAAAGTTTCATAATATGAATTTTTGAGTTTTGATCACTGATTTCGATACGGATTTGAGTGAAACTAGTATGGTTGGACTCATAATTGAATGGTTTTCGAATTTGCGAGTTTTTTGAGTTTCGAGGCGTGGGCTCGGGGGTATTTTTTACCGGATTTGGGATTTGATGTAGAATTTGATCTGTATCATTCATAATTGCCTCCTTAGGTTTTATCTGATGTACTTGGGTTTCTTTTAGTTAGTGTTGAGCCGTTCGGAGGTCTCTACGCATGTGATTGTATTCTTGGAGCATCGCTTGGTGTGCTCAGTGTCGAAATCGTCTTGTTTAAGATAAGTAACTCTTCTAAATTTAGTGTTGAGGGTATAAAACTCTAAATTTTGTGCTATGTGATTGATATTGAGGTGACGCACATGCTAGGTGACGGGATTGCACCCTGTGAATTATGACTCTATTGTTTTTCATAGCAATGTATAATGGCCTTATCTTGTTGATATATGTGTTATCACCATGTGATAAAGTAATTGATCTATTAATCATGCTAGATATCATGTTTAGGCTCAATGTCGCTATTGTTGGGATCCTTAGTGATCATTTCTTGCTGTCATCGCATTGGTTTTTATTGATACTTCATACACAGTCATATTCATGCATTTATATCATATTTCAGTCTTAGTTATTATTCATTGACACATCATATTATTATTCCAGGTTAGTCTTCATGATATTGTGAGCATGTGGGTGAGACGGGAGAGAATGATGACTGAGTGAGGCCGAGAGCCTGATTATGAGTGACAGTTATGGGATCGGGCTGCACGCTATAGCATGTTATAATGATTTAAGCCTGGTTCTGACTTGTTATTGCGCTTGTGTCGAGGAGCCCCTCCGGGGTCTGCACACCCTAGTGAGCACGATTGATTATATTGAGGTATGAATCTTTCCTGGACATGGATCTTCTCTGAAGCATTTGTATACCTGGAGATAGATCTAGGGACGACAATGGAGCGATGTGAGTGCGGGGCAGGGCGGGTTTGATTTATGCGGGGCGATGTGGCTTTGATCTTATGCGAGGCGATTGCGGTTGCGGGGCAGATTGAAACTATTTCTTGAAAATCTAATGTGGTGCAGGGTTGTTGCGGGTTTCGGCGGGTTTCCTCTAGTAGTTTGTACAAAGCAACAATTTCTCTTCTATTTTTCTGGTTTTAATTTTCATCTACAACTTGCGCACAATTTTTTGTTTACTTTTACTTCTTTATCTGTTAAATCTTTTTAAGTAAGATTTCACTTTATCATTAACTCATGATTACACTATTTAAATTTTTTTCAGTCATAATGTGCTACGCAATAATCAAAGTTATACTAGTGCGCTATATCGTAGATACTGAAACTTTAATCTGTAAAGTATTTTGATTACAAGAAAATCGAAGGTCTTTATTATAAGAAAAGTAAAAAATAAAGTAGTATATCTTTGTTGTAAAAGGTGCGACATTCAGAAATATGAGTTAGCATTATACGACACAAATTTATAATTTGTCAGCACTAAGTTTTTGTTTGGTTTCCTTCGTAAAAAAAAGGAAATATTTTCACTTAAAGCAGAAAAAAGTAGAAGAATAACCACGTTGATTGTTGTATCATAAGACAAAAAAAAATATTAAACTTCCGCTAGTTCATTTATTGTTAAAATAAAAAAAGAAATTTTTTTGCTTTACCGGGAAGAGGGTGGGTGGAGGGATGGGGAGGGGGGGGGGACAAGTTTATGCGAGTTGGTGAGGCCGTGAGGGGCGGGTTATAAACATAAAATTTTGCTATGCGGGGCGGGTCGGGATGGGCCGAAGTCTTTACGAGTTAAGGCTCCCACCCCGCCCGCCATCTCTATCATGGATCTTTTCTGTGTGGCTGGATCAACCTTCTTTGATACTGTTAATTGATGGTCAATAATATATATTTTTTGGAATGAATCTTTCTTGGACCATAGCGGACCACATTATTTATTTTCACGAGTATGTGTTGTTGCAAATTAAACGTACGTCAATTGTAAGACGAACTGTTTTTCCATTTATCGTTGACTTACATAAAACCTTAGAACCTCAAGTCCGGTCTGCATCTCATGTTCAATAAGTAAAATGAGAGAGCTAAAATAAAAAATTAAAAAATATTGAGAAAAATAGAAGAAAATGTACTTTGAAGATAATATTTTTCCTTGAATATGCAACTTGTTCTTGTTATCCGTAGTAACATATAAACGGTAAAATTTTCTGTTTTTAGTATAAAGCATTTATATTTCTTAAAGAAGCACCAAGTGTTTATTCGGGCTTCTCATATTTATGACTAGGGGTGTACATAGGCGGGTTGATTCGTATTTTAAAATTATCAAAATTGTGTCGGGTTATTAAATCTAAATACCAAACCAAACCAACAAACTCCGGTTTTTCGCTCACGGATTTTTTCGGGTTTTCTCGGGTTTTCGGGTTATTCGGGTTTTTTCTAAACTTTTTCAATAAAATCTTCATAGAACAAAACATACAAATTATGCTCAAAATATTTCTTTAATCCTAGTAAGATACAACTATTTCAAGAAAATAATACAAAATATGAGATGTGTCATGACATTATCCTAAAATATTCAATAACGAAGACAATAAAATTGTGTAATATTAATATTGCTAATTAAAAACCATAATAAAATAAATATAATCTAAAAATACTAAGTCATGCTAAAATAAGTAGACTAATAAGGGAATATTAATCACATGACTAAATGCTAAATTATTGCAAAAAAAATAGATATTCAATACATTCCCGTTCATAGTATTGAATTGAATGTCTTTTGTTAGCATTAATATTAATTTGATTTTGGTTTTAATTTGGCTTTTGTTCGCATCATTTAATTTACTAATGTTAATGGCTATAAAACTTATTGGAACATTCAAAAAGCTCTAAGTCAAACCTTGAAATAATACCTTAAAAGATAAAATTATGAATTTCTTTAAGAAATATTTATAAATCACATCACAATAAGTATATTTATATATTAAATATATCTAAAAGTTATATATCTATATATATATATATATATATATATATATATATATATATATATATATATATATATATATATATATATATATATATATATATATATATATATAATGTCGGGTTGGTTTGGTTTCGGTTTGACTTTCTTTAGTTAAAACCAAACCAAACCAATTATGGTCAGGTTTTTTTTCCAATACCAAACCAAATCAAACCAAACCATGGTCGGGTTTTTTTCTCGGTTTGACTCGAATTATCGGGTTGGTGCGATTTGTCGGTTTATTTTGTACATCCCTATTTATGACCCCCTTCCCAACCCCCAAACTCGAAGACGTTTAATTTCTGGATTCTATGCTTTTAATTAGTATGCGTGGATCCTGCATTATTATGATTTATCCTCTTGAGACTTTATTTATTAGATTATATTGGATTATTGTTATTATTATTATTGTTGTACCGCGACTAGTTCACACGTCAGACACAATTGCATATATGGGACCGCAAATACCTATGACTTTAAAATAAAGATGGGCATAATACCGTCCGAACCAAAGAAATTGGCCAATTGTAAATTTTGATTTCAATTTAATCGGGTTTTTGGTCGATTCGCAATTTTAATTATTAATTTTTGATTTTTCGATGCGGCTTACAATTTTTGTGTTTCGATTTTCGGTTAAACCGAAAAATCAAACTTTTGCTGCGACTATGCGACTGCTCAGTGCTCACTGCTCACTGCTGCCTTCTGCATGCATCGTGCTTTTCGTTTTAAAAAATCAAATTGTTAAGAATATCTAAAACATTGACATTCTAACGATGACAAGAAAATTGAAACAAGGCTTATCAAATATCAATATAATTTTTGAGTAAATAAAATTGTCATTTTTGAATGTCAGCCATCTTTCTTTATTACTACAACACAGAATGTAACTATGTCAGCCATCTTTATTCTTTTCAACATATACAACCAGAGGTGATGTGCGTTTGTTAATTGTTATGGCCTTATGCAAGATTATAAAAGCTATACGTTTTCTTGAAACCGCTTTTTTATAAATCTACAATCATTTAAAATCGAAAATATAAATCAAAAATAATTGAATCGAATTTTCAAAAAACCGCACCGAACCATAAATACTTTGGTTTGATTTGGTTATTAAAATCACAAACCAAAAATCGAATAAACTAAACCGAACTTCTACAAGATCGAACCGAACCGACCAATGTCCACCCTTACTTTAAAATTTTAAATTCGTTACTGTATGCATAGACAAATAATATGTTTATACACTTGTTACTTCAGCTTTGATCTAATTTCGTGATTAGTTCTTTTTATGTTTTTTTATTCCTAATAATAATAAAAGTTCAATTCTACCATTAATTCATGAGAGGGCCCTGAGTGGGACGATGGAAAGAAAAATAGATTTATTCTTTTAAGTAGGGATGTACATAGGTCGTGTTGTTTGAATTTTATAATCATTAAATTAAATTAATTATATCGATTATTAAATCTAAAACCAAACCAAACGAATAATTCAGATTTTTCACTTTTGGATTTTCTCGGTTTTTCTCGGGTTTTCGGTTATTCGGATTTTTTGGAGTTTTTTCTGGAAAAATTTCGTAGAACAAAACATATAAAATTGTACTTAAAATATTTCTTTAGTAAGATACAACTATATAAAGTATTTTTTTTAAAAATAATACAAAATATGAAATGTGTCATGGCAGTATCCTAAAACATTCAATAAAATTATGTAATATAAATATTGCTAATTAAAAAGTCATAATTAAAATAAACATAATAAAAAAGTATCAAGTCATGCTAGAATAAGTAGACTAATAAGGGAGTATTAATTACATGACTAAATGCTAAAAAAAAAAATAGGTAATGCATTTTTATCTAAATTATTACAAAACAAAAAATAGATATTCAATACATTCTCATTCATAGTATTGAATTGCATGTCTTTATTAGCATTTAGTATTGATTTGGTTTTGGTTTGGGCTTTTGTTAGCATTATTTATTTACTAATGTTAATGGCTATAAAACTTATTGGAACATTCAAAAGTTCTAAGTGCAACCTTGAAATAATACCTTAAAAGCTAAAATTATGAATATTTTGTACGAAATATTTATAAATTACATCAAAATATGTATATTTATATATAAAATTTCTATATGTGTAATATCGGGTTAGTTTGGTTTTAGTTTGACATTTTTTAATTAAACCCAAACTAAACCATTATGGTCAGCTTTTTTTTCCAACACCAAACTAAATCAAACCAAATTATAATCGGGTTTTTTTTTCTAATTTAATTCAAATTATCAAGTAATGTGGTTCGATCGTTTCCTTTGTACATCCTTACTTTCAAGGTAAGTTAAACGATATGCCATTTTTGCAAGCTAACCTATTCACTTCTTTTCCACTATTTTGTCTCCCTTTTTTTCATAGGTCCCAGAGGAAAAAAGTGCTGAAAAAAATTGATATATACATTACAATGAGTAAGAAGAAAAAGGATATAAAAGAGCACTATACAAACAACTCTAGTAAAACAGAGGCCAGCTAATAATCCCTCACCTTTCTTCTAATATAACAAAGTAATATTTTATTACAATTAGATGGATGTTACCATCTTAGTTTTAAAATTTTAATTATTTTTAATAGTTAACTAATTAATATTGCAAGCGAATTGTAAATGTAGATGAAAGTGAAGATGTGAAAACAACCTTCTAACAAGTAAATTCAAATGTGTTTGATGAAGATCATGTGTTGGATATCCCATAAGCGTCATGGACATTCTCTTGAATAATTTGCTTTAAGTTTTGACTTTTAGTGAATGAAATGATCTTGTCTTTTATCATTTTAGTGTTTATTGTAATATATTAGAACAACATAAAAAGTTATTAAGTTTTGTGAAAATTTTTCAATAACATTTTTTTAAGTTTTAAATAATTATATTTTTTGTTAGAACTTAAAGATAAAATAATGCCCCGGCCCGGAGGGGTCCAAAGTTCACGTAAGACTAGGATGGGCTGACCATTATAAGGTACATCAAAATAATGGAATAACTTAATTTAACCCGTCAAATTACTTAAGCCCACATAAGCTGGGTTGAATTAGTCCGACCCGACCATATTGATAGCTCTTGTTAACGATGGTCCTTCGGGTTAAGGTCCCAGGTCAAAAAGGAAATCCCCTGGTAACAAGTAATCACCAGATTTTAACTAAAACACTTTCCTTTTTATTAGTCCCCATGCTTTTTTGAATGCTATGTTGGTCCCTTTCTTCGCTTCAAATGGAACCCAAAAGTACTTTTCTTCTTTATTTGAAAGTCATTTTTTAACCTTTCGGTATATAGACAGGCTCATCCATTTAGTCCATTAACAAGGAAAGTACTCTCTTTCAAGCAGAGGCATGTCCCGTACAACAGAGTGTACCATTACCTTTAAGATAGATAGTTAATTTAACTATTTACTTTTTTTAACGATACAACAAGTAAACTTTACTTAAAATTATTAGCATTATTTTTATCCTTGGTGAGTTTTCGTACTTAGAAAATTATCAATAATAACATTATTACAATTTTAAATACCTTACATTTTATATAGCAAACTAAACATTAGAAACTTGTTCATCCATCTTATTAGGCAGATCGTTTTTATGTTGTTATATTTTCCTGTAGATATGCTATTTGCATTTTTGGCGTATAGTGGGAATTTATAATTAATTCTGTTATCTTTTTCTAGCACTTCATTTCTCGACTAGATGTAATAGTTTTCTTGATAGATTAATATTTCTATTTTGAAGTTCTCTTTTTCAACAAACGCCTAAGGCCTACTTCTATAAACTTGATCACTTATAATTTTTAAGAAGAAAAGATAGAAGCATATTATATTCCCTAAAACAATATATTTGAAGGAGAGAAAATATGAGATTTTTTTTTCAGGGAAAGCAATTCAAATGTCAAAAGAATGACCAAAACAAGGTAACCAAGAGAGAAAAAGAAACAATGAAGAAACAAAAGCATTTTTAAGTAAGAAGTCACAAGGTGAAAAAGCAAGGATCAAACCCCTGACCTGACGCTTTGGTTCAACACGTAGTTATTTAAGTATGTAATACGAAAAACACTAGTCTAATACATAGTCTATGAAAAGCGTGAAAATAACCATTTAGTGTTATTACGACTGAAATATAAATAGAAAAATTATGGGGTGTAAAAAGGATATATAATCAACTTAGTCCATAAAATAAGACTAATGTATTGTTTGGATGGTTGCTTTTCGTTATATTGTATTGTATTGTTATCCCAGATACAATGTTTGTTTTGATTGTTGGTATAAAACTGATTTTATCATATTGTTAAATTCACTGTTTCAGAACAATAAAAAACCACATTTTGTGAAACAATCAAATTGGTATGGTGAGATTGTTCCATATTTTTCTTTCCAATTACACCCACACTTATTATTCTATATTTCAATTTTACGCTTTGCCCTATTATTTATATTATATTCATCAAACTAATAAGTGTTGGAATAAATCCGACTATAAAACTTTAGCCTTCATATCGAATTATTTGGAACTATAACATAAGCGGAAGCGTACCTGAATCCATAAGTGGAAGCTCCTTGATCCGGCTTGAAGATCGTCCGGGGTCGAGTTTCTTGAAGATAATCCAAGGTTAGGCTTTCCACTTGATGTGCAAGACAAGGTTTTGCTCTCTAGCAAGAATGGGAATGGAAGAGAATTGTCTTGCATCAAATGGGAACCACAACCCCCTATTTATAAGCATGTAACCTTAGTTACATGCATGTAACCTTAGTTAGCCCATCATTAACTAAGGTTACTCTTTATGGGTATCTACACAAAATTAGACTCTACACTTTATATGACAATGTATTGGCCTCCTTAATAATAATGTCCAAAAGACCATTAATTTAGGCCAAACCAAAAGATAGCACATAACATTTAATTAATCCATATATAGTCCATATGTATGTAGTACAAGTCTATATGTCTAACAATCTCCCACTTGGACGATATACTCAGGCATATGTACAAACCTTAGTATTATATGTTACATTATAACTTTATGAGCTCAGTATTGCTATCAAAATAAAATTGTCATGAACAATCCGGTCCATCAATCATATCAACATAGGATCTAAGAGATCTTAGTTACTCTTGCGTAACTAGACCCAACATTGATCACGTATATCAATATAACCAACGACATGGATCAAGTATAGGTGTGTAGCATGGAAATAACATAAAGTGTGGTCTGAATAGAATGTCTATTTCCAACTGGTTCACTTTATTGAGATCAATCATAAACCATAAGAGTACATAAAACTTTAAGACTGAATATCTGCAGATAAAACCTTAAAGACTGAATTACCGAATGTACTGGATAATACATAATTGCATAACACAAACTCCCACTAAAACTCATAATCCTCAACTGATTTCACACCCATGTGAGCAATATGCTCATGAAATACTTTGGGTGGCAATCTCTTAGTAAGCGGATCCGCAATCATGGAGTTTATACTGATGTGCTCTATGCACAATTGTCCATTTTGTACTCTTTACCTTAGTATTATATGTTACATTATAACTTTATGAGCTTAGTATTGCTATCAAGATAAAATTGTCATGAACAATCTGGTCCATCAATCATATCAACATAGGATCTAAGAGATCTTAGTTACTCTTGCGTAACTAGACCCAACATTGATCACGTATATCAATATAACCAACGACATGGATCAAGTATAGGTGTGTAGCATGGAAATAACATAAAGTGTGGTCTGAAATAGAATGTCTATTTCCAACTGGTTCACTTTATTGAGATCAATCATAAACCATAAGAGTACATAAAACTTTAAGACTGAATATCTGCAGATAAAACCTTAAAGACTGAATTACCGAATGTACTGGACAATACATAATTGTATAACACAAACTCCCACTAAAACTCATAATCCTCAACTGATTTGACACCCATGCGAGCAATATGCTCATGAAATACTTTGGGTGGCAATCCCTTAGTAAACGGATCCGCAATCATGGAGTTTGTACTGATGTGCTCTATGCACAATTGTCCATTTTGTACTCTTTCTTTAGCAACCCGAAATTTGACGTCCATATGCTTTGCCTTCGTCAAACTACTGTTATTGTTAGCATAAAGGACTGCTGATCTGTTGTCGCATAATAGCCTGAGTGGCCTTTTAATACTGTCTACTATGCGCAGTCCACTAACAAAATTTCGCAGCCATAATCCCTCATTGGATGCCTCATAACATGCCATGAATTCCGCTTCCATGGTGGAAGTCGCCGTAAGAGTTTGCTTGATGCTTCTCCAAGAGATAGCACCGCCAGGAAGCATGTAGATTTAGCCTGATGTAGACTTCAGACTATCTTGACATCCAGCAAAATCGGAGTCGGTGTACCCGATGATCTCAAGCTGGTCCGATCTCCGATATGTGAGCATGTAATCCTTTGTTCTCTGTAAGTACCGCATGACCCTTTTGACTGCCTTCCAATGGTCCATTCCCGGATTGCTGAGATATCTGCCCAGCATCCCAACAATGTGTGCTATATCAGGTCGTGTGCATACCTGAGCATACATCAGACTCCCTACAGCCGAAGCATAAGGTGTCTTCTCCATTTCCATGGTTTCAAAACTATTCTTTGGGCACTGTTTGAGACTAAACTTGTCTCCCTTAGCAACAGGGGTGTCGCCTGGTTTACAATCCTGCATGCCAAATCTTTTAAGAACCTTATCGATAGCCGTTTTGTGACAGACCGAGAACACCTTTGGAGCAATCTCGATGTATCTGAATTCCTAATACAAAAGAGGCATTACCAAGATCTTTCATTTCAAATTTTTTTGAATGAAATTTCTTAGTTTCGCGCAATAATCCTATATCGTTACCGGCAAGCAGTATGTCATCGACATATAAAACCAGAAAAATATGTTTGCTCCCACTGAACTTATGGTATATACAGTCATCAGCAATATTTGGTTCATAACCAAAATATGTAATGACCTCATGAAACTTGTGATACCATTGACGGGAAGCTTTCTTTAATGTGCAAACCCTTTTCTTTGAGTCTCCCGAAACAAAGTTTTCAGGTTGCACCATATAAATTGATTCCTCAATGTCACCATTGAGAAACGCTGTCTTAACATCCATCTGATGAAGTTCAAGATCAAAATGTGCTACTAGTGCCATTATTGTCCTGAAAGAGTCTTTCGATGAAACTGGAGAGAAAGTCTCTTTATAATCAATGCCTTCCTTTTGAGTGTAGCCCTTTGCAACAAGGCGAGCTTTAAACTTAATGACATTGCCCTCTGAATCCCTCTTGGTTTTAAATATTCATTTACAACCAATTGGTTTAACACCTTCGGGCAATGAAACAAGCAACCAAACGCCGTTATCGCTCATAGACTTCATCTCATCATTCATTGCATCAATCCACCTTTGAGAGTTAGAACCCTTCATGGCTTGACGGAAGTTGATTGGATCATCTTCCTCAAGTCCAATGTCACTTTCTTGTTCTTGGAGAAATACAACATAATCGTCCGGAATTGCACTTCTCCTCTCTCTAGTGGATCTCCTTAATGGCACTTCAGGTTCTTGAGGTTGTTGAGTTTGATTTTCATTAATAATATCAGGAACTTGATTAGGGAGATTATCAAGATTGTCTTGAACTGGAGTTGTGTGATCCGTGTCAGGAATGAGAACATCCTGATCAAGATTAACAACTGGAGGAAAAGACACATGTTCTTCCTCAAAGACAAAATCTCTAACTTTATCTCCCCACCCCCCAAACTCAATATCTTCAAAGAACCGAGCATTACCCGTCTCAAAAATAGTTCTAGAAGTGGGATCATAGAACTTATACCCCCTGGATCTTTGAGAGTATCCAACAAAATAGCTACTAACCGTTTTAGAATCCAGTTTCTTTTCATTTGGCCTGTATGGCCTTGCCTCAGCTGGACAACCCAAATGTGTAAGTGCTTTATACTGGGCTTATTTCCAGTCCAAAGTTCATATGGGGGTTTGATTGTAGCTTTAGTTGGAACCCTATTAAGTATATATGCTGCGGTTTTCAATGCTTCTCCCCAGAGTGAGTCTGGCAAAGTAGTATGACAAATCATACTTCTCACCATGTCCTTTAGTGTCCGATTTCGTCTCTCAGCTACACCGTTCATCGTAGGAGTGGCTGGCATAGTGTACTGAGGAACGATCCCGCACTCATCTAGGAATTTGGCAAATGGCCCTGGACGTTGTTCACCTGAACCATCATATCTACCATAGTATTCACCACCACGGTCAGATCAAACGGTTTTAATCCTTTTGCTTAGTTGGTTTTCGACTTCGGCCTTATATGATTTGAACACGTCTATAGATTGGGACTTCTCATGAATGAGATATACGTATCCATAACGAGAGTAATCGTCTATAAATGTGATAAAGTATTGTTGACCATTTCTACAAGGTGTAGGGAATGGCCTACAAATATCCGTATGTATCAATTCTAAGACATCTGAAGCTCTCCGGGCACCTAATCTCGTCTTGTTTGTTTGTTTATGTTAGAAAATACGCGTAACGCTAGAAGGGGGGTGAATAGCGTTATAATAAAAAAATAGCGTAAACTTGCGGAATTTAAAAATGGCAGGAATGAAATAAGTGCGATAAGTAAATAATGAGGAACGAACGCACAGATGTATCCTGGTTCACCACAACCCGTGGCTAGTCCAGTCCCCGAGAGACTCTCTCGAGATTTCTACTATCTTCGTCAAGCTTACGGGTGCTTAACAAACCGTTACAGTTGCTCAAGGATACCACACCTTAAGACTTCACTTGCTTGAGGATACCTCACCCCAAGACTTCAACCACTAAGACTTTGGGTACTTAGCAAACCCGACAAATGAGAAGATATGTTCTTCTCAAACAACTCTCTTTTACAACAAATACTCTCTCAATAGAGTGGATAAAAAGATACACAATAAGCTCTATAAACAACACAAAGTTGTCTATCAAATGGCTCAACAAAAGCTCTAAAATGATGCTTGAAAATGATCAATATGTATAACAATGTATGGAGGAGTTGTGTATTTAAAATCAGCTCAAAAGACCTCTTTTTATAGGTGAAAAAGTGGTGCTGACCGTTGCTTAATTGACAAATAAAATCCCTGATTCTGTGCTCAAACAATCGATTGTTTGGAGTAGATAATCGATTGTTTGACCAACGTTCAAAAGACAGATTCTTGATTTTAGGCTAAACAATCGATTGTATGGACTAAATAATCGATTGTATTCAACGTTCAAAAATCAATTTAGGGTTCTGTGGGAACGGTCAAAATATAATCGATTGTATAAAAGTGACAATCGATTGTTTATGACTATAATCGATTGTATGACAAAAACAATCGATTGTTTAGATGTTTAAAAACTTCGGTTGCACACTGTCTCAACATAATCGATTGTTAAAAGTAGACAATCGATTGTTTGCTATTTTGAAAAACTTCAGATCACACTGTCTTAATACAATCGATTGTAGGATTCAAATAATCAATTGTTGAGGCCCAGATTTAAAAGACATGTTTAAAACCTTTAACATCATTTTGTTTTAACACAAAGATGCATGTTTATGATAAATATGATTTAATAAAATTTTTTATGCATGTTTATGATGACTTAATGTTGAGCCAAAGGATAAGATAACTTAAACGTTGTCCTTACATTGGTTCTACCAAACGACCTACGTCTTGGGTCTTCGGTCTTGAACTCTTTGGCTCGTTCATGCAATTCCGTCATCAGTATGCTTCTCGCCATTTGATTGATTGTCATATTATATCGTTGTTTGACACTTGACTTCATTGTTTGTCATTCATCAAAACCTATACCTGAAAATCATTCTCATACAACCAAAGCGCACATATCATAGATATACATGATTTCCAACAATTTCCCCCTTTTTGATAATGACAAACAACGGAAGATATGCATATTGAATTCCCCCTAAATAGATGCTATATCTCAACATACAATTTATGCAACCAATTCAATTCAATATAATTTCCCCTTAATTGAATATTCCCCCTCAATTAAAGCATGCATATCGCCCATATTCTTCCCCCTTTTGACATTAGCAAAAAGAGTATACCAAAAGTTATTTAAACCATTGACGATACCAATCGTTATAGACAAGATCATATAAAAAGTTAGTAAATGGCATACTAATAATAACGATAATTTTTCTCAACTATGCCAATTGTTATTTAAACTAAAAATATTCATCAAAACACGAATCAATCATTTATTATAAAACCAATTGATACTAATTGTTATTCAAAAATAAAACTTGTTAAAGCATGTATCAACCAAAACTGATATAGATTATTTGCACATATCAACTTATTGCGTTTTTATTCAAAATACGATAACTAACCGACGTTCCCCCTTAATGCATTAAGGTTTCGTGCTTGGTGCATCCACTACAATACTGTAGTCTTCAAGCACACCTGCAAAAAGAACCTAAAAATAGGTTTTTGGTACCCAACTTCTTTTGGGTCCTTGGGGGTTTGGATAACAATAGTCATAATCAACACATAAATCTCTATGTTTAGCAAAACAAACGGGTGCAATGTGTCCTACCCGATTACAATAGTGACATATAACATTATGATTGTGCATATGTCTAGGTTGAGCCAAATGCGTTCTAGGTGATCTAAAGTTGTTCCCCCTAGAAGCGTTGAATTTCCTGAGTCATGTCTAGGTGGTCTAAAATTATTCATTCTAGACTCATTTATAAAATTCCTAGAATTGTGTCTAGGTGGTCTAAAACAATTAATCTTAGACTCATTAGTGAGGTTCCTAGAATTCTTTCTAGATGGTCCGACCTCATTACTTTCATCCTTTTTAATATCTTCAATTTTAGGACTATCAACACTACGTGTTTCTAGTGCTTTCCTAAGTTCTGTGTTCTCTAGTATTAAAGAACTACAAGAAGAACAATTGGAACATTTATCAATAGAAGAGGCTTCATTCAATTCCTTGATTTTATTTTTAAAATCAACAATGTCATTTTTCAAAAAATTATTTTCTTTTTCTAAAACTTCAATTTTATTTTTAAGAACATCATTTTCATTAGTCAATTTTTCAAAATCTATTTCTTTCAAAGAAGAGGATTTTTCAAACTCTTTTTCTTGTAAAGAAAGTGTTTTCTGAAAATCTGTTTCTTGCAAAGAAAGTGTTTTCTGCAAAGAATGTGTTTTCTTCAAATCTTTTATCATTTTGGAAGCATTAACAAATTCACCATATAATTCATCATAGGCATTTTGTAATTCTTCAAACGAGTGAGAGTTAGCTGTACTTACCTCTTCTTCTTTGTTTGCCATAAAACACCGGGCAGTTGGTTCATCACATGAACTGTCCGCTTCTTGAGGCGTACTTTCATATGTGTCCTCAAGCTTGTCCCACATATCTTTAGCAGTTTTGCAGTGGGAAATTTTCCGATAGTCCTCTTGATTCAAAACGCTATACAACATATTGATTGCCTTGGTATTGTATTCACTTACCATGGCTTCCCCAACTTTAGTCGTTATTTGCTCACCATACTTGATGATTTGCCATAGATAAAAGTTGTTTGATTTGATGAAAATTCTCATCCGATCTTTCCAATATGTGTAATTGCTTCCATCAAATATTGGAGGCAAAAAGGTAAGGTGACCTTCACCTATTCCTGCAAAAGCACTACTAGTAGAAGCCATAGAAGGATTCTCTCAAACTGTTAAGTCTTACAGAGAGTTAGGCTCTGATACCAATTGTTAGAAAATACGCTTAATGCTAGAGGGGGGTGAATAGCGTTATAATAAAAAATAGCGTAAACTTGCGGAATTTAAAAATGGCAGGAATGAAATAAGTGCGATAAGTAAATAATAAGGAACGAACGCACCGATGTATCCTGGTTCACCACAACCCGTGGCTAGTCCAGTCCCCGAGAGACTCTCTCGAGATTTCTACTATCTTCGTCAAGCTTACGGGTGCTTCGCAAACTGTTACAGTTGCTCAAGGATACCACACCTTAAGACTTCACTTGCTTGAGGATACCTCACCCCAAGACTTCAACCACTAAGACTTTGGGTACTTAGCAAACCCGACAAATGAGAAGATATGTTCTTCTCAAACAACTCTCGTTTACAACAAATACTCTCTCAATAGAGTCGATAAATAGATACACAATAAGCTCTATGAACAACACAAAGTTGTCTATCAAATGGCTCAACAAAAGCTCTAAAATGATGCTTGAAAATGATCAATATGTATAACAATGTATGAAGGAGTTGTGTATTTAAAATCAGCTCAAAAGACCTCTTTTTATAGGTGAAAAAGTGGTGCTGACCGTTGCTTAATTGACAAATAAAATCCCTGATTCTGTGCTCAAACAATCGATTGTTTGGAGTAGATAATCGATTGTTTGACCAACGTTTAAAAGACAGATTCCTGATTTTAGGCTAAACAATCGATTGTATGGACTAAATTATTGATTGTATTCAATGTTCAAAAATCAATTTAGGATTCTGTGGGAACGGTCAAAATATAATCGATTGTATAAAAGTGACAATCGATTGTTTATGACTATAATCGATTGTATGACAAAAACAATCGATTGTTTAGATGTTTAAAAACTTCGGTTGCACACTGTCTCAACATAATCGATTGTTAAAAGTAGACAATCGATTGTTTGCAATTTTGAAAAACTTCAGATCACACTGTCTTAATACAATCGATTGTAGGATTCAAATAATCGATTGTTGAGGCCCATATTTAAAAGACATGTTTAAAACCTTTAACATCATTTTGTTTTAACACAAAGATGCATGTTTATGATAAATATGATTTAATAAAATATTTTATGCATGTTTATGATGACCTAATGTTGAGCCAAAGGATAAGATAACTTAAACGTTGTCCTTACATTGGTTCTACCAAACGACCTACGTCTTGGGTCTTCGGTCTTGAACTCTTTGGCTCGTTCATGCAATTCCGTCGTCAGTATGCTTCTCGCTATTTGATTGATTGTCACATTATATCGTTGATTGACACTTGACTTCATTGTTTGTCATTCATCAAAACCTATACCTGAAAATCATGCTCATACAACCAAAGCGCACATATCATAGATATACATGATTTCCAACAGTTTACCCTTGATACACTCAATGCAAATTTCCGAATTTGAGGAATCAAGAGAATCAAGAATTCCATCTGACACAAGTTTCTGGATTCTTTTTTTGGATATGTGACCTAAACGCTTGTGCCAGAGTGATAAGGAATTCTCATTAGATAATTTTCTTTTGGTACCACTAGAACTTGTATGCAAAGTTTCATTATGTGAGGTTATTATGTCAAACAAATATAGGCTATCATATGCTGATAAAAGACCAGTACCGATAAGATCTGAACCTTGAAAAAGACTCACTTTATTGTTACCAAATGAGCAAGAATAACCGGATATGTCCAATTTGGGAACAGAAATTAAATTCCGTTTAAAAGACGGTACAACAAAAGTCTCATTCAAATCCAAATAAAAACCAGTCTTAAATAATAGCCTAAAATTTCCAATAGCCTCAACTTCGACCCTTTTGCCGTCACCAACATAGATGTATCTTTCACCATCACTTGGTTTTCGGCAGTTCAGGCAACCCTGCATAGATACACTTATGTGAGTAGTAGCAGCAGAATCTACCCACCAAGTATCTTTAGGTACCGAAATTAAATTAACTTCAGAACAAACAAGAGCAAGAGATATACCCTTTTTCGCACGCCTAGCGTGGTATTTGGTACAATCTTTCTTCTTGTGATTAGTCCCCTTACAGAAAAAGCAACCTGATTCTATAGTTTCAACCTTATTTTCCTTATGTTGCTTCTTCTGGGGCCTTGAGACCACAACTTCCTTATTTTTCCTTCCTTGTTGTCTCTAGAAGATGATGCCAAATGAGCACTTTCTGTCTTATCTTGCTTTATTCTCTCTTCCTCTTGCACACAGTGTGAAATGAGTTCATTAAGAGTCCATTTCTCCTTTAGGCAGTTGTAACTGACCTTAAACTGATTAAATTGTGCAGGGAGAGAGATCAAAACTAAGTACACAAGTAGTTCCTCAGGTAATTCCAACTTGAGTGACTTTAGTTTTGAAGCAATATGAGACATTTCTAAAATGTACTCCCTTATATTTCCTTTGCCTTTATACCTCATGGAAACAAGTTTACTCAAAAGAGTACTAGTTTCCGCCTTTTCGTTTTGTGCAAAACGCTTTTCAAGGTCCTCAAGGAAAACTTTGGCATTATTTTCTTCAGTCATAGTGCCCCTAAAAGATTCTGGAATTGCACGTTTCATGATCATAAGACTCATGCAATTTGAGCGTTCCCACTTCTCCATCTCTTTCTTGTCATCAGAAGAAGATGTATCCTCAAGAGAAGCAGGTTTCTCAATCCGAAGTGCAAGGTCTAGATCCATGCAACCGAGAACTATCATAATGTTATCTTTCCATTCCTTAAAATTTGTGCCATTAAGCACAGGGATGCTGTTAATGTTCGCAGATATTGTAGCAGCTGAAGAATTCACTGAAAATAGAACAAGGACAACTTAAAACATGCTTACAATTATTTGAATTTTAACATTAGTATACAGATTCAAAATAGGCAAATCACATTACAAGATACCTAGCACAACATTGATTTTAGTCTTTGGACAGAAAATCAACTTGTAATTGGTACTCTTGGTGTAGTAATCAAATATTGACAATAAACTCCTATCAAATATCAAGCCTTCCTTTTGGCCGACTTAATATTCACTTGGAAAATTTAATAATTGTCACATATTTATCACCACAAGTATGCTCGAATTCCTGCAAAATAACAACCTTCTTTTGGGCCGGTGTTAAGCGCATGGAATACGAACATACACAGTCATCTTATATCTTAAAACCAATCAATCTTCACAAAAGAGGATACTTTGGTAACATAAGGTTTCAATTGATTAATATAAAATATTAAATGCAAAATGAATTAGTTCTTTAAGCCATATATTGAATCTTGACTGAAAATTACATGTTTATTATGTAAAATCTGAATATTAAAATCTGAATATTAATGGACAAAACTTTAATATTATAATCTGAATACTAATGGACGAAACATTAATATTAAAAACTGACTATTAATGGACAAAACATTAGTGTACAATTAAAATCTGAAAACTTAAAACGTTTCTTTAATAATGAAAAACGTTTCTTTAATTAATTATACATTATGTCTTCATTAAACTGCCAGAAATAAAAAAACGTTTCTGCAATAAATTGCCAGATAAAAGATTATCTTTTCAGGATAATCGATTATCTTGGCATTCTGGAATTTCCAATTCTGCTGGAAATTCCAGGATAATCGATTGTCCTAAAGGGATAATCGATTATTCTGGCTTTCTGGAATTTCCAATTTTACTGGAAATACCAGGATAATCGATTATCTTGTTGATAATCGATTATGCAGGCTTACTGGTCCAGGATAATCGATTATCCTAAAGGGATAATCGATTATGCTGGCTTTCTGGAATTTTCATTCTGCTGGAAATTCCAGGATAATCGATTATCCTAAAAAGATAATCGATTATGCTGGCATTCTGGAACTTCCAATTTCACTGGAAATTTCAGGATAATCGATTATCCTAGAGGGATAATTGATTATCTTGGCCTTCTGTCCATAAATTTAATGGTGCTTTCAACAAAAGGCTTAATCATGGAATCATATTCAACAATCGAAAATATACATATAATCTCAACATTTTAATTCATATGGTGATAGCAAGGTAATGAAATACTGAAGTTTAACATCAACAAATCATTCATGAAAGCATGCCATATCAAGGTACTAGAACTTCAAAATTAAAATTCTAACTGAATTTTAATCACTAAGCATTATAACATTGAATTCATGAATTTCCAAATGACCCAATATGAAGGAGGCTCTGATACCAATTGTTGGAATAAATCCGACTATAAAACTTTAGCCTTCATATCAAATTATTTGGAACTATAACATAAGCGGAAGTGTTGGAATAAATTCGACTATAAAACTTTAGCCTTCATATCGAATTATTTGGAACTATAACATAAGCGGAAGCATACCTGAATCCATAAGTGGAAGCTCCTTGATCCGGCTTGAAGATCGTCCAGGGTTGAGTTTCTTGAAGATAATCCAAGGTTAGGCTTTGTGCTAGACAAGGTTTTGCTCTCTAGCAAAAATGGGAAATGGAAGAGAATTGTCTTGCATCAAATGGGAACCATAACCCCCTATTTATAAGCATGTAACTTTAGTTACATGCATGTAACCTTAGTTAGCCCATCATTAACTAAGGTTACTCTTTATGGGTATCTACACAAAATTAGTCTCTACACTTTATATGACAATGTATTGGCCTCCTTAATAATAATGTCCAAAATACCACTAATTTAGGCCAAATCAAAAGATAGCACATAACATATAATTAATCCATATATTGTCCATATGTATGTAGTACAAGTACATATGTCTAACAATAAGTACTTTGTCTCCATCTTATTTCTGTCGTGCAACTACTCAAATACGTAATTGCCTTGTTACTTCGTCTCTTTCTAACAAGAGTTTTCACAGGTTAATTTTTCATCTCTTTTCTAAAAATCTAAATAATTTCTGTAGTGACATTTGGTTGAAAATTTATTTTTCTAAATATCTATTCAATTTTTTTTTGCTTAATCAACATCATATACCTTGGCTTCTCCATAACTTAATAATAACACTTTTTCTCAAACAATAGGTTAGTTTTTCATCTCTTTTCTTGTGTATTTTTTTGGTTAGTTCATCTACAATATTTATAAACTCTATGTTGTAGTGATATAATTTATCAAGTTATTTTCATGAGTAATTCTTAATAGGCATCGTATTTAAATAATTGAGGGTATTTTAGTAAACTTTGCAGTGTAATACAGTCAAACCAAACAATAAAGATGTTATTTAATAACAACAAACAATACAAACTATTCAAATGTTGTATCCATCAAAATGATATAATACAATATAATATAATATAAAATATTATAGAAGGATGGAAAACAATGATCCAAACACAGTGTAAGTCCGTTATTACTGTTCTAACTGAAAAACATGAGCTTCGGCTCATTTCCTCTCTCTTTTTATTCTTCTTCTCTAAATCCTGGGCTTCAATTTAGAAGTTGTTACATGTGTGAATTGATTAACTATGTGTTCATTAGTGCAATTTCACATGGTATCAGAGCGGCAATCGATCAATTGAGGTGTTTCCAGTACAAGATCGAGAAATTATCAAGTTAAGAGCTCACGAATGTGCAACAATGGCGGATGATGAAATCGGACAGCTTCCTCTCAATCACCCACTATACCTTAAAGATTCAGACTCGCCGGGAACATCATTGATAACTCTCAAACTCACAAGGCCAGAAAACTATACCCTGTGGAGTAAATCTATGAGAGTAGCTCTCTTGGCAAAGAACAAGTTATGGTTTGAGGATGGAACCTGTGTCAAAGATTTGTACATAGGTGAATTGGCAGCACAATGGAAAAGATGTAATGCAGTGGTCGTCTCATGGCTTAGTAGCACCGTCAAGTGCGAGAAAAAGCTGGGACGAGTTCAAGGAAAGGTTTGATAAAGATGACCTAACTAGAATTTATCAAATTTTTGCTAATATTGTAGCTATAAAGCAAGGTACAAAATCTACAACCTCTTACTTCTCAAAATTGGAGGACCTATGGAATGAACTAGATATTTTAGCACCTCTACCATCATGTAACTGTGAAGAATCACGCCGGTATGTAGGTCACTTAGTGAGACAAAGGCTTCTACAATTCTTAATAGGACTGAATGAGAGTTATAGTCTTGTGAGAAGTATAGTGTTGCTTAAGAGACCAGTCCTTACTGTGAATCAAGCTTATGCAGTTGTAGTGTAGGAGGAGAGTCCGAGGGAACTAGGAGTAGTTGACACAAATATGGAGCTGAAGACTATGTTAGTTGGGAAGCAGAATCAGTTCCTACAAGGAACGAAGCCATGTCTTGTATGTGAATACTGTGGGTACAAAGGGCATTTGAAAGAAAATTGCTACAAAATCATTGGGTATCCTGCAGACTTCAAAAGCAAGAAGAAAGGTCAATTACCTGCTAATTCCTATGCTAATAATGTCAACGGAGAGAAGGAAGTGACAACGAACAATAAACCACAAGGAAACTACATGAATGAGGATCAGTATAAACATAGTGAGCTTGTTGACAAAGTCATCATGAAAGGGAGTTCCAACAACATACCAAGCTCAGCAAACATGACAAGTTTAAAGTCAATACTATCTAATGTACAATCATATGATTGGATATTAGATTCAGGAGCATCACACCATATCACTTTTTGCAAAGAGGTTTAGAAAAATTAAGGAGAATCAATAAAAGAAACAGTATAGAAGTTCAAATACCTACAGGAGGCAGGTCAGAAATAGTGCATATAGGAGATGCAACAATACTAGGAGGGCAGAAGATTAGGAATGTCCTACACGTGCCTGACTTTAAGTTCAATATCATTTCAGTGTCTAGAGATTTATGTTGTTCAGCCTACTTCTATCCTAATTTCTGTATATTTCAGGGACTTTACAATGGCATGGTACTGGGGATTGATAAAGAAGATGAAGGACTATACATAATTAGGAGTGAAGATGATGAAGTGGTAGCTAGGTAAGTCAAGAAAGATGAAATAAGTGCAGCATTATGGCATCAAATGATGGTACATGCCTCCATAGGTTCCCTACAATGTTTCCAGATTTGAAGAATAAAGTGAATCAAGATGTGCAGAAGAATTATGAAATTTTCCCATTAGCTAAGCAAAGTAGACCAAAGTTTCCTATTAGTAGTCATCAATCTTATTGCATATTTCAACTTGTGCATATAGATGTCCAGGACTATATAAAGTTGATATTTATGACAAGAAACATTACTTTGTAACCATAGTAGATGACTACAATAGGTATACTTGGATTTGTTTGCTGCAATCTAAATGTGAAGTAATAGTAGTGCTAAAGGATTTCTTTTCTCTTGTGAAGAATCAATATAATACTGCTATAAAAGTGCTAAGATCTGATAATGGTAAAGAATTTTTCGATAAAATCCGCAATGATTTGCTTTCATCCTTGGGTGTAGTAGATCAAAGTAGTTTTTCCTGAACTCCACAACAGAATGGAGTAGTAAAGAGGAAACATAGACACGTATTAGAGGTGGCAAGGGCATTGAAGATTCAACTAAATATACCTGATAGGTTTTGGGGAGAGAAATATACATTTGCTAACCAAAGTCCTTCAAAGAAGCAACCCAAGATGATATGTGGATAGAAGCAATGAAACAAGGGATTTTGTCACTTGAAGAAAACAAAACATGGGAGATAGTGGATCTTCGTCCAGGGAAGCAAACTATTGGCTCAAAGTGGATGTACAAGATCAAATACAAAGCTAATGATGAAGTAGAGAGATTCAAATATAGGCTTGTTGCAAAAGGATACACACAACATGAAGGGTTAGACTATCATGAACCTTTTTCACCAGTTGCTAAGATGGTAACATTCAGAATTGTGATAATCCTAGTAGCCTCCAAATGTTGGGTTTTATGTCAAATGGATATCAATAATGCCTTCCTACAAGGGAATTTGTATGAGGAGGTCTACATAGCCTTGCCTCAGGGATTCTATAGGCAGGGGGGTCTAAGTTTTGCAGACTACTTAAGTCTCTTTATGGTATCAAACATGTATCAAGGCAGTGGAACATTAAGTTGACTGATGCACTGATAGGTGAAGGGTATTCTCAGAGTGCCTATGATCATTCTCTATTCATAAAGAAGACAAATGCAGGCCTGGTGATCATCCTTGTGTATGTAGTTGATCTACTAATTAATGGGAGTAGCAATGCATTGGCAGAGGAAGCAAAAGCAACTCTACACAAACACTTCAAGTTAAAAGACTTAGGTGAATTCATATATTTTCTTGGGATTGAGCTCATGAGGTCAACAATAGGAGTTGTGCTTAATCAAAGGAAATATGCTCTTCAGCTAATTTCAGAACTTGAGCTAAGTGGGGCAAAGCCAGCTAGTTCACTATTGGAACAAAACCTTGAGTTAACAACAGTTGAATATGATAAACAGGCATGAATTAATGGGGATGAGGTATTGCACGACTTTTTGAGTTATCAGAAACTAACAGGAAAACTCATCTACCTTACTATTACTAGACCACATATATATATGTTTTGCAGTTCAAGTCTTAAGTCAATTCATGCAGCATCTAAATCAATCACACTTAGATGCTGCATTAAGGGTTGTGAGATACATTAAAGGATCACTAGGGATGAGAATATTGTTGAAGAAAGGATCATTAGAAGATGTTACAGCCTATTGTGATGTAGATTGGATAGCATACCCAAACATAAGAAGGTCTGTAACTGGATATGTACTAAAACTGGGAGATTCATTGATCTCGTTAAAATCCAAGAAGCAGTCGACTGTGAGTAGGAGATCTGCTGAGGCAGAATATAAAAACATGGCAGTAGTGACTTCAAAGTTGGTATGGCTGGTAGGATTGCTAAAGGAGTTATGATTAGCTGTGAAGGAGCCAATAATTTTGTATTGTGACAGCAAGACAGCTATGCAAATAGCAGCCAATCTAGTTCATCATGAGAAAATAAAGCATATAGTGATTGATTGTCATTTTGTGAGAGAAAATAATTAAAGATGGCCTGATCACACCTCAGTACATTTCTACTAAAGAACAACTTGCAGATGTAATAACCAAAAGACTAGGAGCAAAGTAGCATAGAGTCTTAATATCCAAACTAGGATTGTTCATTGTCTTTCACCCTCCAGCTTGATGGGGAGCGTGAAAATAACAAATTAGTGTTATTAGGATTGAAATATAAATAGGAAAACTATGAGGTGTAAAAGGATATATAACCCACTTACTCTATAAAATAAGACTAAGTCGGTTATTATTGTTCTAACTGAAAAGTATGAGCTTTAGTTCATTTTCTCTCTCTTTTTCTTCTTTTTTACCTCTCCAAATTTTGGGCTTCAATTCAAAAATTGTTGCATGTGTGAATTGTTAAGTATATGTTCAATTAGTGCAATTTAACAAGGGATTTTTACCTATCTATACCATATAGCAAACCTTATTACCAAAAATATTCATAATATTGTATTTACCCGCCTAGTCCATAGTTTTTCTACAAAATATGTATCTAACCAAAAATAGATAGATTCTATCCTAAAAAGGCTCCACATTTGTAGGAATCAGATTTAATGGTGATTTTATCACCATTAATTTCGAAATTTAAAACGGAAGAAATCTATTGCAGCGTAATTCTCTTCTTCTCCATATATTTTTCACCATTGATAGCCATTAAAAAGCTTGAAAACTTTGAATTCAAATTCGGATTTTCAAAAATCATTATTTGTTTGGATTGGGTGTTGTTGTAAATAAATCAAAATATGTTTAGGAGTTCATATCTCAATTTTGAAGGGCTTTGGTGAAGATTAGACTTGGTTTTGACTGAATTTCAGATTGAAACTTGTCGAAGAAGAAGAAGACATATTTTCCAGAAATTGTAGTTAAATTATAAAATTGTAGATAAAATATAGATAAATTGTAGATAAATTGTAGATTGGGAAGACTAAAATTTCTACAAGTCTTCTAAAATTATGTCGAAAATGCCAATTATGCTACAATTAAAAATTCCTTAGATTAGGTGTTGTTGTAAATAATTCGAAATATGTTAGGAGTTTATATCTCAATTTTGAGGACTTTTGGTGAAGATTAGACTTGGTTTTGACTGAATTTCATATTGAAACTCATCGAAGAAGAAGAAAACACATTTTTCTATAAATTGTAGTTAAATTATTGAATTATAGATAAAATATAGATAATTTGTAGATAAATTATAGATTGGGAAGACTAAAACTTCTACAAGTCTTCTACAATTATTAATGCCAATTATGCTACAATTGAAATGAGAATTGGAATATTAAAATTCAATGTATTCAGTTTGTAGATACAATTTCTACAAATAAACTACAAAATCAGTTTAAGTATTGTATAAAGTTGTATTGTTATATGTATACTACAATTAAACTACAATAAAAAAATTTAAGCATACCAAATTTAATCAATTCTTAATATTCAAAATTTCAATTTTGGGAGTGCCGCAAATTTGAAAAGGGCAAGAACGATTTATATGCATTGGCTGTTGTTGTGATAATTTATTTTTCCCTTTGTTTTCTAGGAGGTGGGTGGTGAGAGGGCATGAGAAAATATACTGAAACCTTTCTGTGCTTATAATAACGATAATCCATAAATAATGTAAAAGATGATAGTAACTGATTGAGACTGTTAATGCTCATAAGTGGTTCAGTGAGTTGTCATGCAAATGATTTAATACTCTCTATAAGAAACTTAAGGTTTGTTTCCTTGCTTAAAATAGGTTCAGAGACCAAATGGAGCCAAATGAAGAGATGGAAATGAAGAGGAAAAAAATTAAATTGGTATCGAAGAAGCTATGACTTTGGTGAAAGATATGCAACCAAACATAACACTAGGAAAGAGAAGAGGAAAAAAAGAAAAAAAGAATATATGCTCCTAAAATCATGCCTAGAATAAATGAATCAATTATACCCTTAATTTGAATTATGGTACATAAATTGAAATTTGGTATGCTTAAATATAATAAAAAAAAATTATAAACATGGTTAGTAATAAGGTTTGATATATGATATACATATATAAAAATCCCATTTAACAAAAAAGAACGTATATTCATGTGAACCCACCCGCTTTCGCGTGGATCTGATCCTTACTTTCTAAGAATTTCATTTTAATTGAGGGTGAAGTCATTCCTTCATGACATCATAAATGGCTATTTAAAACTTATACAAGAGGGAGAAATTTTATTTTGTGTCTCATACAATTGACACTTGTTATATGATGCTTTATTTTGTCTCACAAAATTATAAATTCTATTCTTACACTTCTGGGTCCACAGAATTCTGGGTCCACAAAACTGTGAGACAAAAAATTACCTCATATAACTAACATAAGTTGTATGAGACACAAAATAAAATTTTCCAACGAGAAGCATAATTCAATAAAACATTGATCAAATAAGCTACCCATTTTTTTCTATGAATGCAACTTATGCAGAATATAGTTTTGCTTATATATTTTTATCACTTTATATTGAACTCTTTTAATATAAACATCGCAGGCAGATAAATTTTTGTTTTACAGAACATGAATTGGGACTTGAACTCATTATGTTACACTGTAGTTGGAATTGCGTTGTCTTAAACACTAGATGTCCCCTTGGGACTATATCATTATGTAAGGTAGGAAGGGCCTTTCTCTTTTTAGGTCGTGACGAGGGATTTAAATTCCGAGCCAGTAATTAATTGCTGTGATTTTGGTGGGTTAAATGATTAAGATTTTTGCTGACCTACCATTACTACACTTGACATTTTGACAACACTTAATTAAAGTAGTTGGATCCCAAGATATTCTCTCAAGGGCACCTACAAACCTCGTTTGTTAAATTAATTAAGCACAATTACAATTGTTTCTATCTGACTGTATTTTAAAGGAAATATAAACAGAATTACTTTCTCCCTTCAAATAAGTGATTTTTTAAAATATTTTTATACAAATTAAGAAATTCATCTTTTAGCATTAATTAGCAATGTAATTAACTATACTAATCTTTACTATCTCACATAAATATCCCTAACACTATTTACTCCAAGAACAATGTAAGAAAAAAATAATTCAATCATTCTTGAAATCTGAAAAAATCTTTTATTTTGAACCACAAGAAAAAGGCTAACAGATCACTTATTTTGGATCGGATGGAGTATTAAGCTACTACTGGATAGAGTTTGAAACTCCTACCATCCCAATTCAAATTAACCTTCAATGAAGTTTTTATTTATTGTCTCCAAATATACTCAAATAAATTAGGACCCATTTGGCGATAGATTTTGTTAAAATAAATTTGGATTTTATTTCACAAATATAATTTTTGGCGATAGATTTTACGGTTATTTTGGCAAGATCTCAAATCCCAAAACCAATAGCTAGTTTTGGGCCAAAATATTTGGACATAGATTTAGTTGAAACTTGAAAGTATAATTTTTGAAGTAGCTTTGAAAAATAATTTTTGAAAATTGAAATTATGTTTGGACATACATTTTATTTGAAAAAAATTGAAGTTTCGTAAGTGGGAGAACAAGTTTCACCCAAAATCTACCCCTAAACTAGATTTTGGAACTTGAAAGATAATTTCGAAAAATTTTCAAAAATAGATCATTAATCCATGAACAAATAATATTTTCAAAACAGATTTTAAAAAACGTTGCCAAGATGTATGGCCAAACGGCGCCTAATAATATACATGTTTTTTCCAAAATAAATTTGAAAAATATGTTTTGAAAACATATGTCCAAACATATTTTCATACTCAAACCAAAATTTACCCAAATTAAATTTTTCAAAACAAATTTAAATATCTATGACCAAACACTGCTTAATGTTAAGGAAAGTGCACTTAGTGATCCATCTCTCACAAATCCAAAAACAATTATTATGCACAAACCACATGTAATTAAATTATTTATGCAATTTAAATGAACTATTTTTAATAACTAATTGATTGAGGCGGCTCGTAAATCACTTAAATGGAAATATTTATTATTTGATCTATATCTTGACATAAAGTCCAAATGAAACAGCATTCGAAATGACGATCCATGACAAAACACAAATACTAAGATCATCACCAACAGAAATTACTTGATAACATAGAATTTTTTTGAGGTTTTCAATAACCAAGTTTTTTTCAATATCTCACACTTTTGCAAGAAGTGTGATGATTTGAAGACCTAAGTCTAGTTAGTAGCTAGCTGGCGGTAAAGAGTAATTAGCAACTATTAGCACATTGATTCATCAAATTCTTAATTATTTATTATATCGGTAATCCACAAAAGAATATTTTCCTCTCTGTTTTTCTACCATTCCTTAATAATTTACTTAGTGCAGATACCATTGTAGCCTAATCTATGCCAATATGTCAATTATACAATCCCTTAGGGTTTATAAGTTATAGATTTGAGGATAGATAGGCTAAGCTATTTGTGCTAAACTGCTAATTAACATGGTATTATAAGTGGAGGCTTCATGTTTACATGGGAGTAATCCCCTAATTATTGTTAGACCCCCCAAAAAAGTCAAAAGCTGTTGGCTATCTAATTAATCTAGGTTAAAAGATAACAGTCCTAAAATCTAAAAGCTGCAGCATGCAACCTCTTACGACATTTTGGTATATTATTTTTGTACCCAATTTTTTTTTGCATCAAAGAATCTCTTGTATTGTTTTGTGTTTGCACTAATTTATACTCCTAGTATTTGCTAATATGTAATGGCTACAAGTTAAATTATTGCTTTTGATAAATAGAGTTAAGCACAGGAAAATGAATGACTGTGAACGAGATCTTACAGTCGCATGGAGACAAGATTCCGAAAGAAATCCTTACTGAAAGGACATGTTTTGCTTTAAGAAAACAATGACAATAGAATATGAGTGATTAAAAGAAATCATTCCGCTCAAAATATTCACAGAATTAGTCGCATTTGCCTTTTATACAAACGTACTGGGAAAAATTATATTTAAGGGAATGTGTCAAGAAACGTAGATCGATTAAATAGTCAAAGAATGACAGCTGGTTAAGAGGTATGAGCAATAACATGGAAGAATTATAACAAATATGAGCTAATAACAGAAGAGAAAGCACGGATGAATATTTAAATAATTCAGCGCCGGTACCTATTGAAGTCATGTTATCCAAGAGCCCAAAAGAATGAATCTGGCAGTAAAAAGAGCACAAATACGACATGTAACAGACATTAAATACGAAATACGTTAGGAATTCGTATTAAATGTAATGATTATGTAACGTAGCATTCGGTGTCTTTAATTACTTATAATAGCTTCATTATGATTTGAGCAAAACGTATATCTCTAGGACACCTATAAAAGGGGAAACATCTTATCAGTTGAGAACATGAAATCATTGGAATATATCTTGGTTTACGCGCTTTTCTCTTGAAATATTTTTTTGCTACACAAATTAATTCCTTTTATACGTTTTTTTGATTATCAGTAATCCGCATTCTTCTAAATTCTAGCTTTGACTAAAGTCCTATTTTTTGGTTAAACAAATTGGTTCCGTTATCGGAAATTTGATAATCTATTTTTTCTCGATTAAATTTTCTTGCTGATCAATCATGTCGAACAACAATGTTAACATTCGAGGAAACCAAGAAAACCAACAAAATCAGGGAGATCCACAAGATATTAACACTCCAATTCCTACTCCACAAGGCTCTCCCCGACAATCTCGAGAGGGAACCCCTGATGTGTCTCAAATGAATGAACATGCTCAATTTATGAATGCTGAAACCGTTGATGACGTTTTGCAGAAATTATTTTTTTCTCAGGTCAACAAAGCTGTGGAAGCGCTTGTTAACCGGTTAGCTGTTGCAACCCCTGTACCAACTCCCAAATAATAATACTTTGGAAAATCCTTGTTCTGGACTTGTCAACTCAGGCAGCGGAGGAACTATCAGTGAATCACAAGAAAGGGAATCAGGTAATTTGGTTAGTTCTGATTTACAAAATTTAGTACTAACTTTGCAGAAATAACTCAAGGAGCAAAGTGAGCGTATAGAGAAAATACCTGAGGTGCCACCCGTAATCAAATGAGTAGATCTGAATCGATATTCACAACAACCCTGGAAGCCAAGTGCTGCTCCTCTTCCAATTCCAAAAAAGTTCAAAATGCCTGACATTCCAAAATATGATGGAACATCACACCCACGAGACCACGTGACTGCATTTACGACGGGAGCAAAAGGCAACAACTTGACTAAGCAGGAGATTGAATTTGTATTAGTTGAGAGCGAAACACTCACTAAAGGAGCGCTCACATGAAACTCTCTTCTACCTTAAAATTCTATAAATTCTTTTATTGAGCTTGCATATTCTTTCATCAAAGATATTCGGGAGCTCAAAAGGTGAAAAAAAGAATGGAAGATATTTTTAAAATTAAGAAAGGAGATTCAGTGTTGCTTAGAAAATTTGTGGATAGATTTCAGCATGAAAGAATGACATTGTCACGTGTACCTGATAATTGGGAGGCTATAGCTTTTGCAAGCAACTTGAATGAAAAAAGTCCATAAGCCATGAGGAGACTCAAAGAAAACCTTCGAGAATTCCCAGCAATAACTTGGAATGACGTTTATAAAAAATATAGCATGAAGCTAAGGATTCAGGAAGATACTGTTCCACGATTTCAAAAAGAAGAAACGGTAAGTTCAAGACGTATGGAGACTGAAAAAGGTCCGGTAAAAATAGATAAGACCGTTACATGGTACCTATAGGAAGAGACTCACGATCAAAGCAAGACAATTAGAGGGACGATCACAGATCAAGGAATAGAGAGTCAGGCTCGAGATTCAGGAACGATCGAGACACTCATGAGCCACGGATGATGATTCAAATTTAAAAGCAAGATTCGGAGGTTATAACTTCCTCTTCAGCACCTTCGGGCTTGTGGTTGTTTTGAAAATCATGGGAGATAAGGTTCGATGGCCAAAGGAAATGAGATCAAATCCAAACAGGCGCAACCCTGACCATTTGTGCGAGTTTCATAATGACCACAGGCATAAAACAGCCGACTGCAGATTTCTACAAAGTCAAGTTGATCATTTGTTGAAGAAAAGGTATCTCACAGAGTTGTTCAGTGAGAAAGGCAAGCAAGCTAACATAAAAAAGAGGCAGGAGGCTCCAAAACCACCATCCATGAAAACGAGTGCCAATGCTATAAGTGGAGGTGAAGATATTAATGGTATATCATACACAGCCACAAACAAGATTTCAAAAATAACAATCACTCAAGGGAAACGGGTGCGGAACACTTTGGAAGAAGACATCGTTACATGCAACAATGCAGGTGCAGATAGAGTATTAATGCCCCACAACGACGCAGTGGTAATATATTTAATTGTATATGATACTAATGTAAAATGAGTTTTGATTGATCTAGGTAGCTCTTTAAATATTATTTTTCTAAGAGTATTGCATGAAATGCAAGCCGATGACAAAATAATACAGAAGCCCACACTCTATCTAGATTTGATAATTCCAGTGTAGTCATGAAAGGGAAGGCAAAACTCACCACATTCACCGAAGGTTTCATCAAAGAAACAAAGTTCCAGGTAGTAGATATGGAGATGTCTTATAACATAATTCTTGGGAGGCCATGGATCCACGAAATGGATGTAGTACCTTCAAATTTTGCATCAAGTTATTAAATTTCCATCGCCATGGGGAATCTGTCAAATTCGTGGAGATCAACATGCAGTTAGGGAAATAAATTTCGTTGCAGATACAGACACAACAAATGAAGGTAAATAGCAACCACAGAAGGCTGTTTAGGTCACCATAACGCAAACCTCAACTGAGCAAGGGGGAACATATATAAGATTCAAGACCCGATGCTATTCAAGAACCAGAGGAAAATGAAAATATCAAAACCACAATTAAAGAAGTTAATGTGGACTACTTTGCTTGGCCCCACTCTGACATGACAGGGATTCCACTCGAGGTAATGACTCATAAATTGAATGAAGATCCTTCATATGCTCCAGTCAAACAAAAGAATAGAAAGCAAGGAACTTTCAAGAATTAGGCGATTTAAGATAAAGTTCAATTTTTTTTGAAAATTGGTTCAATTCGTGAGGTAAAGTATCCTAACTGGTTAGATAATACTGTTGTGGTTCCAAAGAAGAACAGTAAGTGGTGAGTTTGTGTAGATTATGCTGATCTTAATAAAGCTTGTACTAAAGACTCTTTTCCCCAACCACACATAGATCAATTGATTGATGCGACAGCAGGTCATGAGCTATTTAAGATTTTTAGATGCATATTCAGGTTATAATCAGATTAAAATAGATCCAGAAGATGAGGAAAATGTTGGAAACACGTTCTCAATGCGATATACTAAACGTGTATTCTTTTGTAGGTTTTGATGAATGACAAACAAAGCACAAATTGATATATGATGGAGTTCAAGTACAAGAGCACAAATGTTGAGATTGAAGCTCAAGATGTTGTTTTTAATTGTTATTATTGAGTTATTCTTAAATGTGATCTTGATCCTATAACTTGACTCCATAACATGGCTTCTCTCATAAAACTATTTTTCAAAATCATGCATACTTATTTCTGTATCAAATAATTTCAAATGATGCATATTTACATTAGACAAAATGTTTTCTAAACATACCTAAGAAATCTGGGCTAAGAATAATCGATTATGTACTTATGATAATCGATTGTTTATAAGCCAAGACTGCATGACAATCGATTATGAACTAATGATAATCGATTGTGAATAAGACAGTTAACATCAGGTTTTTCCAAATCTGCAAGATAATCGATTGTGAACTAATGACAATCGATTATTGATGAGGTAAAGTTTTCCAATACTCAGAATAATCGATTATGAACTAATGGTAATCGATTATGTTGAGTTGATGTCTCCCAGTGATTTTAAAATTACTTAAGTAATCGATTAGTAACTAATAGTAATCGATTATGTTGAGTTAACTGGGTTTAACAATCGATTGCCTATGTCCAACAATCGATTGTCAAAGTTTATACTTAGTCGCAAAAACTTTGGCTTGAAACAGTGTGATTTGAGATTTTCAGAAAATGACAAGTAATCGATTATTGCAAGGGACAATCGATTGTTGAAGCTGACCGTTGTCAAATGATTTTCAAATACCTCAAAGTAATCGATTATTGATTTGCTATAATCGATGTTTTTGATTAAAATCTGTAAATGATTTTTGGAACGTTGCTGAAGTAATCGATTATGGATTTGGTATAATCGATTATCTGAATTTGAATTTTGCCAGTAATCCATTATGGATTGTAAGTAATCGATTATTAAGCATAAAATCTGGGATTGATTTTTGATCTGACTGGCAGATAATCGATTGTTCGGTCTTGACAATCGATTGTCACTGAGTAAATTCAGCAATTCTTAATTGGCAATTAGACAACGGTAAGACCAAGTTTTGCACCTATAAATACAGCTTCAACTCAGTGTTTTAAACACAACAACATACACTAACTGATCATTACATTGCTTTAAGCTTTCATTCAATTGTTCATCATTTTCTACTCATTTCATAAAGCTTTTGAGAGCCATATTATTGTTCAAAGTTGTTGTGATCTTGAGCGTATTATTTTACTCATATCTACTCATCAAGGAGTACCTTTGTTAAGTGAGTGTTCAAGTATTTCAAATACTTGTAAGAGAATTTTGATTCTCTTGTGTTGAGGAACTTGTGCTTCCTCTGTTGAAGTCTTTGGGATTGTATCCCCGAGCAAGTGAAGTCTTTGGGATTGTATCCCCGAGCAAGTGAAGTCTTTGGGATTGTATCCCCGAGCAAGTGAAGTCTTTGAGGTGAGGAACCTCCGAGCAAGTGAAGTCTTTGAGATTGTATCTCCGAGCAACTGTAAAGGTTTGTTAAGCACCCGTAAGCTTAACAAGTTAGTAGAAAATCTCGAGAGAGTCTCTCGGGGACTGGACTAACCATTGTTGTGGCCAACCAGGATATATCCTTGTGTAAGTTATTTTTATTGCACTTATTTACTTCCTGTAAAATTTAAATTCCGAAGAAAACGCTAAATTTCATTAAAACGCTATTCACCCCCCCTCTAGCGTTAAGCGTAGTTTCTAACAATTGGTATCAGAGCCCAACTCTCTGAAAAACTTAACAGTTTGAGAGAACCATCCATGGCTTCTACTCTAGATTCTTTTGCAGGAATTGAAGAAGGAAAATGCCCTACACGACCTCCTCTATTCAATGGCACAAATTACTCATACTGGAAGGAGAGGATGGAAATCTTCATTCGGTCAAATTGTCCCTACCTTTGGAAGGTGTACACAAAGGGAAATGAAATTCCAGTCAAGAAAGTGGAAGGCGAATGGATTCCCAAATCCGAAGAGGAGTACACCACAGAGGACAATAGAATGATTCAAAATAATTATAAAGCTGTAAATTTATTGTATTGTGCTATTAACGCTAACGATTACAGGAAACTTTCATGTTGCAAAACAGCAAAAGAAATGTGGGACAAATTAGAAGTCACTTACGAAGGGACTGACCAGGTAAGAGAAGCAAAAGTTGATTTTCTTACTCATGCTTACGAATTGTTTCATATGAAAGAAGGAGAAAAAGTAGATGAGATGTTTGAGCGCTTTTCAACAATAGTAAATGATCTACACGTCCTCAAGAAGACGTTCACGGATAGAGAACTTGTTCGAAAAGTTCTTAGAAGCCTCACACCGGCATGGCGATCCAAAGCCGATGCTATCCAAGAATCAATTGGAGTCTCAAACGTCACCATCGACGCACTAAGAGGTAATCTTAAAACCTATGAATCTACTATTCTTAACCCGTTTGTTGATGATCAAAGAAGGCAAAAGATTGCTCTAAAAGCAAGCACAAGCCAACCAAAGATTGAAGAGGAAGAAGACAACGAGTTTGGATTAGTCATTAAAAGATTCCAAAAGTTTATGCGCAAGGAATATGAGCGCAAAGGGAAAAAACAAGGTGAGCAAATAAAATGCTATGAATGTGGAGAAACTGGACACATCAAAACAAATTGCCCAAACATCAAAAAGGAGAAGAAATCCTTTAAAAAGCAACGGGCATATATCTCGTGGGGAGGCGACTCCGGAGATGAATCAAGTGAAGAAGAAAACGACGAAGCTGCAAACATTTGTCTCATGGCACAAGAAGACAACCAAAATGAGGTACGTCAAATTTCGTCTGAAAACTTTTCACTTGATGAAATGCGTAATGCTTTTGATGAGTTATATATTGAATTTTTAAAGGCTTCAAAAACTGTCACTAGCTTAAGAGAAAACGCTTCTCTAAAAGAAACGGATTTTCAAAAACAGATTTCTTTAAAAGAAAAGGAATTAGAAAAACTGGTTTTGGAAAATGAGAAGCTACACGAACAAAACAAGTTTTATGGAAAGAGAAGTGCCGACAAACCTGAAAGTTCTACTAAAGGTTGTGTTTCTTGTGTGAACCTTAAGAATGAAGTAGGTAGACTTAAAGGCACACTAGATAAGTTTAATTCCTCGCATAAAAACTTGAATGTTGTTCTTGATAACCTAAAATCAACTAAGCACGGAATAGGTTTTAAAAATGAAGAAAAACCTCAAAAACCTAGAGCTCAACCTAGGAACAACAACAAAAATGTGTATCCTAGAAATAGCTATCCTAGAACAAATTTGCATGCTAGACCAAGAAATGACCCTCCGCCTAGAAATAGTCACCATAGACATGATGCATATTTTAGGCAAAATTGTGAACCTCCTAGAAGACCCCAAAATGGTCCTCAACCTAGATATCATCACTCTAGAAACACTACCCATCCTAGAGATCAAAGTAGGAGAAATGATAGCGTTCAAAATAAGGTAAGCAACCTTCATTCATCTAGCTACTATGAACCTAGACGAATGCATAATCCGAATGTGACATGTCATTATTGTAGACGCATTGGTCATATTGCTCCCGCATGTCTTACTCGTCATAGACATGCTACTCAAACATATTATTACAATATGCCTAACCCTCAAGGACCCAAGATGGCATGGGTACCCAAAGAAAATTAATTTGTTTTGTAGGTGTGCTTGAAGGGATCAAGCGTACTATGGTACCTTGATAGTGGATGCTCCAAACACATGACGGGAGATGAATCCAAATCCCTTCAACTAGAGCACAAAGAAGGAGGAAGCGTCATATTTGGAAACAATCATATTCAGATCGGTTGATATTTTAAGCAATTTGAAAAACAAAATACAAGAAAAGGCATCGAAGGAAATCAATGATGAAATTGTGGAACAATCAACGGAAGAAGCTCCACATTTGGGGAGTGAAACAAAAGAACAAAATGAATGGAGGACGATCAAAGATCACCCTCTTGATCAGGTAATTGGCGACGTCGGAGGAAAGGTACTTCCCCAAAGGTAAGATAAATTATGAAGTCTTAGCACACCGCAATCGATTATCCCAAGAAAATAATCGATTATCTACTGTGCAGTACATCGATTATCAGTATCAATAATCGATTGTTTCGACTGATTAGTTTTATTATGCAAATGTGTTTAATTTGTTAACTCCTTATATTGCATAATCGATTTCCGTCTCAGTCATTCAGCAATACTTTTCTAGACAATCGATTATTTCTTCCTATAATCGATTAGTTGTCATATTCAGAAATTCTCCGAGTTCTCTGTATCAACCATATTTCAATAATAATCGATTACCAAAATTGACAATCGATTATTTCTTGTTTAAACTTTGTTACCGTTTGGCTCCAACATCGATTGCTGTCAGGACATAAATGCTCCATAATCGATTATTTTGTGTTGATAATCGATTATCTCATTCAAATTTTTTTACCGTTTGTCTCTTAAATCGATTTGTCAGTTTCAAAATTCAATCCAACAGTAAATACAATCGATTATCTCTGCCAAATAATCGATTATCTAACGGTCAGTAAATTTATTTCTTACCGTTTTTGACTGTTCCAGCTTTCAATTTTCAGCAGGTATCTTTAGTAAATGGCTGATCACTCCTTCTCCTATAAATAGCCCTCATATAGGATCATTCTCACTCACTCAAGCACCATTTCTAAAAATCAAAGGTCAATTCCTTGCATCTTAGTCTCAAAAATTCAGCAGTAAAAATTTTCCAATATGTCTGGACGCTCCTCCAAACGTTCTCGTTCCAGGCAAGGTGCCTCAGCCTCAACAGTCCCTCCTCCTCTAAACTTCCCATATGAAGACGGGTCCGTTTTGTTCTTCGAAACTCAAGCTGAACTTTCTAGGTTTCTCTCCAAGTTTGAGAAGCGATTTATTCTTCCTCCTCGCTTCTCAACAAGCAAGCTCCTTGAACCTTTCGCCCCTGCCGCCAACATGCTCAAAGAGTGTCAACTCTATGATTTCTTGCTCCTTACCCATCCTCATATTAACACAACTTTAGTTGAAGCATTCTATTCAAATCTTCACAAAGATGAAGATGGTGAGGTGGTCACCTCCATCAATGGCATTCACATTCTCCTCTCTGACGAGAACCTTCACACCATCGCCCGCATTCCAAATGATGGTGAAGATCTTATCCGGTATATTGATGAGGCCGGCTCTCTCTTTGATGAATCCATTCTTTTCCGCCAAGCCGGAATCTCTTATGCTCAAGCTTCTTCTCGTCGTCCTACCATCTCGGGCATGGACCCAAATTATCGATTTCTCCTCTACTTCATCACCCGTGTCCTAAGACCTCGTAGGCACAATCATACCACCATATCCCAAGAGGACTCCAAGCTCTTACATGCCATTGTCACTGGAGCCAAGATCAATTGGTGTCGGCTCATTAAAATGCACATGCTCAATGCCGTCGCCGATAACATGCCCCTTCCTTATTCTCTCCTCATCATGAATTTTCTTGAAGCATCCGGATTTGTCACTGAAAATGGTCCTCTCAAAAGGAGTACCAAAATCTGGGAAATCTCGGAATCATCCTTCCATCATGATGGTGATCATGCTCCAGCTCCTCCTCCTACCCGTCCTGCCCGTCGTGCTCGTCCATCTCAGGAGCCCACTCTCCAAACTATATCCGACCAGCTCTCTCAGTTGACACACGAGATCCATGGTTATTTTGACCATGTCCATTATCCCTATGCGGGTCTCGTTCCCTTTGAAGCTGCGCCGGATGACGAGGCGGATCGTGACGGAGATAATTGATATTATATTGTTTTTTTCTGTTTTTAATTGTATTGTTGGATGTCCCTCTGCTGTACCCCTTTAATTTTCAATAAATAAACCTTGTTTTATTTCGTCTTTGTGTATCTTTCCTTACTATTTTTTTGCTAATGGCAAAAGGGGGAAGATAACGGGATAACGGGTATGCACCACCTCTACATTGCTAAATTGCACCACCTCTAAATTGCTTAATTGCTTATAAGCTTAAATTGAGGGGGAATTCTTGAATCGTCAATATTATTTGTCAAAATTGCATATCCCGCTTAATGTTTGCCATTATCAAAAAGGGGGAAATTGTTGGAAACACGTTCTCAATGCGATATACTAAACGTGTATTCTTTTGTAGGTTTTGATGAATGACAAACAAAGCACAAATTGATATATGACGGAGTTCAAGTACAAGAGCACAAAATGTTGAGATTGAAGCTCAAGACGTTGTTTTTAATTGTTATTATTGAGTTATTCTTAAATGTGATCTTGATCCTATAACTTGACTCCATAACATGGCTTCTCTCATAAAACTATTTTTCAAAATCATGCATACTTATTTCTGTATCAAATAATTTCAAATGATGCATATTTACATTAGACAAAATGTTTTCTAAACATACCTCAGAAATCTGGGCTAAGAATAATCGATTATGTACTTATGATAATCGATTGTTTATAAGCCAAGACTGCATGACAATCGATTATGAACTAATGATAATCGATTGTGAATAAGACAGTTAACATCAGGTTTTTCCAAATCTGCAAGATAATCGATTGTGAACTAATGACAATCGATTATTGATGAGGTAAAGTTTTCCAATACTCAGAATAATCGATTATGAACTAATGGTAATCGATTATGTTGAGTTGATGTCTCCCAGTGATTTTAAAATTACTTAAGTAATCGATTAGTAACTAATAGTAATCGATTATGTTGAGTTAACTGGGTTTAACAATCGATTGCCTATGTCCAACAATCGATTGTCAAAGTTTATACTTAGTCGCAAAAACTTTGGCTTGAAACAGTGTGATTTGAGATTTTCAGAAAATGACAAGTAATCGATTGTTGCAAGGGACAATCGATTGTTGAAGCTGACCGTTGTCAAATGATTTTCAAATACCTCAAAGTAATCGATTATTGATTTGCTATAATCGATGTTTTTGATTAAAATCTGTAAATGATTTTTGGAACGTTGCTGAAGTAATCGATTATGGATTTGGTATAATCGATTATCTGAATTTGAATTTTGCCAGTAATCCATTATGGATTGTAAGTAATCGATTATTAAGCGTAAAATCTGGGATTGATTTTTGATCTGACTGGCAGATAATCGATTGTTCGGTCTTGACAATCGATTGTCATTGAGTAAATTCAGCAATTCTTAATTGGCAATTAGACAACGGTAAGACCAAGTTTTGCACCTATAAATACAGCTTCAACTCAGTGTTTTAAACACAACAACATACACTAACTGATCATTACATTGCTTTAAGCTTTCATTCAATTGTTCATCATTTTCTACTCATTTCATAAAGCTTTTGAGAGCCATATTATTGTTCAAAGTTGTTGTGATCTTGAGCGTATTATTTTACTCATATCTACTCATCAAGGAGTACCTTTGTTAAGTGAGTGTTCAAGTATTTCAAATACTTGTAAGAGAATTTTGATTCTCTTGTGTTGAGGAACTTGTGCTTCCTCTGTTGAAGTCTTTGGGATTGTATCCCCGAGCAAGTGAAGTCTTTGGGATTGTATCCCCGAGCAAGTGAAGTCTTTGGGATTGTATCCCCGAGCAAGTGAAGTCTTTGGGATTGTATCCCCGAGCAAGTGAAGTCTTTGAGGTGAGGAACCTCCGAGCAAGTGAAGTCTTTGAGATTGTATCTCCGAGCAACTGTAAAGGTTTGTTAAGCACCCGTAAGCTTAACAAGTTAGTAGAAAATCTCGAGAGAGTCTCTCGGGGACTGGACTAACCATTGTTGTGGCCAACCAGGATATATCCTTGTGTAAGTTATTTTTATTGCACTTATTTACTTCCTGTAAAATTTAAATTCCGCAAGAAAACGCTAAATTTCATTAAAACGCTATTCACCCCCCTCTAGCGTTAAGCGTAGTTTCTAACAGAAAAAACTTCATTCATAACAGACATGGAGACTAATTGTTATAAGGTAATGCCCTTTTGGTCTAAAAAATGCAGGTGCAACATATCGAACGTTAGTTACCAAAATGTTTCAAGAACATTTAGGGAAAACTATGGAAGTATATATAGATGATATGCTTGTTAAAACTTAGTATTCGAAGGATCACATATTTCTTTTATCTGATATATTCTTAATTTTGCACAAGTATTGTATGAAGTTAAACCCCGAAAGATGTGCATTTGGTGTTGCATCAAGTAAGTTTTTGGGTTTTATTGTTTCTAACTGTGGATTGAAGTAAATTCTGCACATATTAAGGCCATTAAGGAAATCCCTGATATGCTTCCAAATAAGAAAGAAGTTCAAAGGTTAACAGGTGCAGCTTTGGGAAGATTTATTTCTAAGTCATAAGAGAAATGCCTTAAATTTTTCTCGGCCCTTAAAAATCAGGATCATTTTGAATGGAATGAAGAATTTCAACAGACACTCAGGAACTTGAAAACGTAATTGTCAAATCCACCCTTACTGGCAAAATCAAAGGCATGGGAAAGGCTATTTATTTACCTTGACGTTTCGGAAGTAGCAGTAAGTGTTGTATTGGTACGGGAGGAGAAAGGGAAGAAATCCCACATCTACTATGTTAGTAAATCCTTATTAGATGCGGAGACACGGTATCCTCAGTTAGAAAAAGTTTCACTTGCATTAATCATGGCATATAGGAAATTAAAACCTTATTTTCAGTGCCATTCTATTGTTGTAATAACTGCTCACCCTTTACGAAATATATTGCATAAGCATGAGTTATCAGGAAGATTGTCTAAGTGGGCTATAGAGTTAAGTGAATACGAAATCACCTATCAACCTAGGACTGCTATTAAATCACAAGTATTAGCTGATTTCGTTGCTGATTTTAGTAAAGATATGCAATTAGAAGCAGAAAAAGAGTTGCAAGTGCTTAATGGAGCTAACCTAGGAACTTGGACTTTATTCGCTGATGGTTTATCTAACGTAAAAAAGGTGCAGGTTTAGAGATTGTCTTGGTACCACATACTGGTGAAACCATTCGACAAGCCATTAAATGTAATTCCATGACTAACAATGAAGTAGAGTATGAGGCTGTTATTGCAGGTCTAGAACTGGCACGGGAACTTGGCATAAATCAGATTATATTCAAGAGTGATTCACAACTCGTGGTTAATCAACTGCTAGAGACTTATACATCCAGGGAAACAAGGATGTAGCAATACCTAGAAAAGGTACGGGAATTGATAAAACAATTTCAAACATGGAAAGTTACTGAAATACCAAGGGATGAAAATGTTGAAGCAGATCTCTTTAGCTAACCTCGCATTAGCGGCTCATGTGGCAAGCGATTCAAACGCCTCAATTATACATTTATTTCATTCAGTTCTTGACCCTGATAAAAATAAGGTAAGTTTTAACAATTTAACTTGGGATTGGAGAAACGAAATTGTTGCTTTTTTGCAGTATGATACCATGCCTGAAGATAAGAAGAAAGCTCACGCGCTTCGAAAATGGGCTGCCCGTTATTGCTTAAAGTAAGGCAATTTATATCGCAAAATATTTGGAGGACTTCTAGCAAGATTCCTCGGACCTTCTCAAACAGAGTACGTAATGAGAGAGATTCATGAGGGGCATTGTGGGAATCACGTAGGAGGAAGGTCATTGGTGAAACCCCTTATTAGAGCAAGCTATTACTGGCCTAAAATGAAAGAAGAAGTAGAAATTTTGTGGCTAAATGCGATAAATGCCAAAAGTACGATAACAATATGCATATACCTGCAGAGTGACTACATCCAGTAATCGCACCATGGCCATTTATGAAATAGGGAATGGATATTGTTGGACCGTTACCACAAGCGAAAGGACAGATAAAATTTCTCGTACTTACTGATTTCTTTACTAAATGGGTAGAAGTAGGTGCATTTAAACAGGTACGAGAAAAAGAAGTCAAGGATTTCATTTGGAGAAATATCATATGATGATTCAGTGTATCAAAGGAGATTGTGTGTGATCATGACCCTCAATTTATCGGAGCTCAGATCACTGAATTTTTTCAAAGTTGGCAAATTAAGAGAATTACATCAACACCTTATCAACTAGTGGGAAATGGGAAACCAGAATCGACGAACAAGACTATTATCAACAATCTAAAGAAGCAATTAGAGGAATCAAAAGGTAGATGGCCTTAGGTGTTACCTGGAGTTTTATGAGCGTATCGTACAATAGCAAAAACAAGCACGGTAGAAACACCATTTTTATTAGTTTATGAAGCCGAGGCTCTCATTCCAGTTGAGATAGGAGAGCCAAACACATGGTGTACACAGGTAACACAAGAATTTAATGACGCAGAAATTCGAGTCAACCTTAACTTACTCGAAGGGAGGAGAGAAGCTACTTTAATAAGAATGGTAGCACAGAAACAAGTCATAGAACGATATTATAATCTAAAAGCGCGCCTCAGATTCTTTAAAGTTGGGGATTTCATGCGTAAAAAGGGTTTTCAATCTTCAAAGGCAGCCAACGCAAGTTAATTAAGTCCAACATGGGAAGGAACCTATAGAGTTATGAATATAGTAGGAAAGGGAGCATATGAACTGGAGACAATGGATGACAATATACTTCCATCGCATTGGAATGCTGTTAATTTGAAAAGATATTATTTCTAGGAATACTCACGGTCATGTATCATTATTTTAAATTACATTTTTGAGTTGTTAAGATTTTACTAACAATTTTAGATGATAGGAAAAAAGCTTACCCGTACTAAATGATGAGTAACGACCTGTAAGGTACACGGAATAACCCAAAATTCATGGCCTACGGTTACAATTATTCTGATAGAAATTCAAACGGTTTAAGTGGTATTTATCTATAATCGCACCTCTCAGTCCGATATATTTTTTCTTTTCAGGAAAAGGACTTAATGAGGGAAACAATCAAGTGCTCGAAGCTTCATACTTTAACACTCAAACACTTGGAGAACTACATAGTATACACAAGTATGTATAAAGGAGGCAAAGAAGATTGAAGAAATCACGTCTGGAAAAGTCAAGTGCAGAGTAAAAATCACATGAAGTCACGAGCCACAGTTAAAAAAAATCTTGCTATAGTTAGGGTAAAAGCCATGTACTAAAGCAGGTTATAAAGTAAAAGCTGGCGTTCATTGTTCAGAAACAGGCTACAAAGAAAAACCTCGTGTTTATTATTTTTTCATGATTCTGTTACAAGAAAAACAGTTACGAGAAAGTTATATATGTACTTCAAATACATGTAAGTATTATTCAAAATTTTTTATGTATTATTCAAAACTTATCAAAGTTATTTCAAAGAAACATGTGTGTTCCTATCTCTTTCATCGTATGATAACACCATTATGAAGTTGAGACGTCTTCTTCATTAAGTGTTCAAATATAAAAGTGCCCTCTCATGTTTAAGTTATTAAGTCATGAGATTAACAGAAACATTTTTATAGAACAAAAATGCAAAATTATTTTGATAGTCCTTAAGAAGAAAAAGGCAAGCGTAATCATAATGAAAAAAACTTTAGACTAAATACAAATTTTAGTCATATAGCTACAAAATTATTTATACAGCTTGCTCCATAAAGGACTTGGGGTCTTGCGTTCCAAATTGACCCTCAAATGAAGCCAAGGGTTCTTTACATTACTTTCCAAAGTAAAAAAAAAAAAGGAATTCAAGACAAGGAAAATTTTTTAATAAGAAGTTGTAGGAACTGAAGAAGATAAATCAATGATTGCAGGTTGATCTTGATTTGCAGCAACAGGCTCTACTTGGGTAAGAGCAGCATCAGGAGTGATTTCAACTTGGCTCGTAGCAGTAGGTTCGATTGGGCTTGAAGAATCAAATTGTATGAGTTTTAACCACGGGAGCTTCAATCATGGGAAAAGGAAAATCCTGAGGTTGCTGAGCCTCTTCAATGGTTTCACTAACTTTAGCTAATTCAGACTCCAGGTCGAAGCCTTCTTGACCCGCCTCAATCAAAGTATCACGACGTAAATTCAAAAAAGCCCAACTTACTTCGACATCAAATGTTTTTTCAAGGATCTCATAATCTTTCTCCCAGGCAGTAACCTCATTCTTAAGCTCTTCATTCTCGGCTAAGGTAGAATTATAAGAAGCTTGAAGAGAGACTTGAGAGCTCTCTAAAGCATGTATCTAGTCAATAGAAATTCGCAGATCTTCTTGTGCTTAAATTAAATTATGTACAAGCTCTTCATCATAAACTATTTTTTTTTGGTTCAACAGAGCCTTCAACGCCCTGTTTTCCTCGCTAGCTTTAGAAAGTTGTCCCCAAAAGAAGGATTCAAGGCATTTTATTTCCTTTTCTGCATGGCTCATGGAAGCCTTGATAACCGCTAGCTCCTAAATTAATGCTCGTACATGCTACTTTAAGGTATCCCTGCTCTCTTGTAAATCCTCCAAGTCAATTTGAGCACGGTCAAATTGCTCTTTCCAATTAATTGTTTCGAACTGTGAATCACGTGCAACCTTCTCTAAATCACGTGATGCCTTCTCTAAGAGGTAGATTCTATTTATTAGCTCAGTACCGATAAGATTAGCCTAAAAAAGAGAGAAAAGAAATTAACATCCCAAAGATAGAAATTTTTACAAAGTAAAAAGAGAAGTAAACAAGAGAAAGAAGAAGAATACCTTTAGAGTGGCATGCACTATGTCATTCATTAGGGTCAGGCAGCTGTGGCTCCCTAGTTTTTCCTACTCGATTGGGCCAACTAAAGGTTCAAGCTAAACGCCCGCTTGACCAGATTTCCCTAAGAAAGTTGTTGTCAACGGGAACTTCAATAGTAACGCTCCTAATCGCAGCACTTCTACTCAAAGAACCACCTCAGTACGGTGAACGATAGGTGGGGGAATTGTCAATAGAGAAGCGGAGGAAAGAGTAAGAACAGTAGAGGGAGGAATGGAAACAATTGGAGTAGATAAGGAAAGAATAGCAGGTGGGGGAGTTGAAAAGGAAGATAAGGAGAGTTCATCTAAAACCGGTCCTAATCTCCACTAACAAAACCGCTAAAAAAAGTTGGTTAATGGACTCACGAGTATCGCAAGTAGTGGCATCTTCGTCAGGAATAATGATTGGTGAATCAACAGGAAGACGAGGTAAGACCTCAGCTTCGTCATTAGAGACGATACGCATTTTTGCTCGTGGTCTCATTACCAGGGATCCTCCTTCATCTTCTTCTTCAGAATCTTCTTTTTCAAGAGCTTTCCTTTTTGCAGAAGAAGAGCCCAAGATTGTTTCACGGGCTAAGGAAGTCCTAGTTCCTGAAGAGTCACGAGAAGCAGCAACTACTTCAGTAGTGACTCCGCGAATAGCAAATCCTGATAAAAAGAAGGATGACAGTTAGAAAAATAAAAGAAAATATTTATATGCGTGAAAGGTAAAATAAAACCTCTTACCATGAGTCTTTTTTTTCCCAACCATAATGGTTGGAAAGGTTTTTCCAGGACCTACCCTCTATTGGAGTGGTCTTCAGCAACTTATCTACCCAACCACGGAAGTTAGGTACATCCTCTACAACTCCCATGATTGTTAAAAAAAGCAATATTAGGGAAATTAATGAACTTGATGGAAAAAGACACGAGAAAAAATAAAACTTACGTGGAAAATTCCACTTTTCAGGTAAGGGAACGTTATTTTCACCCACTAAGCTAGCAGTTGGGGCAGAAACAAACCGCACATACCAGCCATGATCCTTATCATCGTCGGGGCTCACTATAACCCTCTTGCTCCTGGCCGCTAGGGTAAAAATGCCATTACAGAAAAGTCTAGTGGAGTAGAGGTGGATTAGTTGAGGAGAAGTAAAGTTAACTTTACCATATTGGCAAGATGCTTCAAATATGCAACTGCCCTTCATATAATTGGACCAATCTGGCCCAAGAAGACATTGAAAAAATGACAAAAATCTGGAATGACCGGGTCGATGGCTTGTTTGAACCCTAAAGTGAAAGGGTATGTGTAAAAAAAACGAGAATCCAATCATTTAAGAAGTGATCCTCTAATTTGGATTGCGAATAATTATGGCAAAATCACTACTCCCATGACAGTCTTTGCGAACTATGGGAGCTAGAATCTCTGTAATTTGAGTTGGGAAAGGCATCGACACGATCTAAGGTAGCGACTAGGCTTCTAAGAGATTCCCTATCATGGTAAAAAGATAGCTATGTTGGAACTATCTCTTCAACCAAATGCTAACATAAGAGCTCTAGACGAAGACCTTTGAGAAAGGGAACCTCTAGTTCTAGAAGAAGGACCAGAACTAGGAGAAGGCGTAGAAGTGCTACCACCGAGAACGGACCTTAAATTACAGAGTCTACCATCTCTTCTATACCTAATGGGGGCATTGCGAAAGTGATCTAAAATAGGAGTTCTCCTAGGATTAGGGTTTGGTGAAGTCATGGTGAAGATTTGATCGAAGTAGGGAAGAAGTAAATAGAGATTTGAAGAATTGAGGTGTTTATGTGATAGAAGGCAAAGAAAGAAGTTATATTTATATTGATGGACAACCGGCAAAAGGAAAAAGTACAATGATGGAAGAACCATAATAATGATAACTAACAATTCGAGAATAATGGGGCCGTAGGAAAAGCCTTGAAAAGGACTGTAAAACTGCAGAACCAATGGGAAAATGACACGTGTACAGAGCATTAAATGGAAACGACAATTGAAGTGCCAGTTTTGTCATAGCATTTATGGTGATAAAAATTCTCTTTTAAAGAACCACTTTCCAAATATTCAATTGATAAATAAATAAAAAGTAGGGAGACTATATGTATTGGAAAAAATTATATTTAAGGATACATGTATAGACACGTAGACTGATTAAGTGGTCAAAGAATGACAGCTAGTTAAGAGGCACGAGCAACAACATGGACGAATTACAACAGACACGAGCTAATAACAGAAGAGGAGGCACGGGTGAATATTCAAATAATTCAGCGCCCATACCTATTGAAGTTGTTTATATCCAAGTGCCCAAAAGAATGAATCTGACAGTAAAAAGAGTGCAAATACGTCATGTAATAGGCATTAAATACGAAATACATTAGGGAATTCGTATTAAATGTAATGATTATGTAACATAGCATTCAATGTCTTTAATTACTCATAATAGCCTCATTATGATTTGAGTAAAACGTATATCTCTAGGACACCAATAAAAGGGAAACATCTGATCGGTTGAGGACACGAAATCATTGGAATATATCTTGGTTTACTCACTTTTTTCTTAAAATATTTTTTTGCTACATAAATTAATACCTTTTATACATTCTTTTGATTATCAGTAACCCATATTCTTCTAAATTTTAGCTTTGACTAAAATCCCATTTTTTGGTGACACTTATGGCTTTTTGATTGTGCGAATGTTTGAAGTTTTCATTAAAAAAAGAAAACTTTACAAAAACCCTTTCTACAAAGTTTTTCTATAATCATGGATTCAAATTGGTCCATGTGGAAAAATTACTTTATTTTGAGAAGTATTTTTTTAATAATATTTTTGGTAAAAAGTAATTTGTGTATGGTTAGTTATTTGAAAAGTATTCCTAAGCGGCATTTAGCCCCTGTTTGGTCATATATTTTGGCAATATTTTTTCAAATCTTTTTTGACAACATTATTTATTCATAGGTTAATGATCTATTTTTGAAATTATTTTTCAACTTCCCAAAATCTAGTTTAGAGTAGATTTTGGATGAAATTTTTCCTCCACTCACAAAATTTCAATTTTTTTCAAATAAAATACATGTTCAAACATAATTTTAAGGTCCAAATATTTTTTTTCAAGACTAGTTCAAAAATTATTTTTCAAGTTTCAACTAAATTTATGTCCAAACACTAGCTTAGTATTTGACCTAACTTTTAAAAATATTTATAAGTGTATTACTCTCAAAAGTGCTTCTAAAAAAATTCTTTACGGAAAGAAACTACTTTTTTTAGTTTCTCCAAAGACAAAGGTGCTTCTACTTCTGCTTAAATGTATTATTTTTTCTTCTAAAAACTTTATCAAATACTTCAACTTTAAAAAAAATATTTTTTTTTTAAAAAAGTACTTTTTAATTTGGACAAGCTTAGTCAAACAAGCTATGAGTTGAGACGAGTCGAGTGTAAGCTTGGTATCGAGTAGGCGTGGGCGTTGAGCCAAATGGATCGTGTAAGATTAAATAAATCTAATGTATTATCATCATATTATAAAGTAAAGCTTTACCCTACAAATTTTTAAAAGAAAGAAAGTGATATGTGAAAATGAAAGTGGTATTTCTCCTTTTGTCCTTCATTTAGGACCTACAGGTTTTAGACTTCTCTACTCTATAGGATCACCGAAGCCCATGCCTTTCTCAATTATTGACACCTCTAACCTCTTCTTCCTGTCACTGTGTATAAACTGGTCCCACCAGTTTGTAATTTTATTTTTAGGTTATAAATAATCGTCAAAACTATTAAGTAGGCATTCGAACATAAAAAATGTGAGATTTGATAGTTTTTTTAAGTCAAGTCGAAAAATGTATTTGAATATTAAAATTATATTAGAGCATAAATTTCACTTGAAAAATATTAATACCTTTTTAGAAGACAATATTATTTACTATTGTTACTTTTCAAACTTAAAACTCATCATTCAATACATTCCATCATTTTATTTTATAGGTAGATGTTTGAGATTTGATACAAATTTGAAAAGAAAAAAGTATTGTTACATATCTCAGAGTCATAAAATTTTTTTATCGTAATAATATCATCATATTTATATGTCTATAAGAGTATATCATTAAAAGTAAATTTAAAAATGTAACGTTGAATTTCTTAAAAACAAAAATAGATTATTATTTTTTAAAGATATTATTAAAAAATACACATAAAATGATATCGAGAAAGTAGTTGGTTCTATATATAGTCACATTTGTATGACTATATTTATACTTTCAAGTTTCTCTTTTTTTTCCCGGAGAAATGAAAGGTGAAGAAATTAAGTGGGCGTTTGGACCTAAAATTATAAATTTCCGAAAATGGTAATTTTTTTTTAAAATAAAAATAATATTTAAAAATTAGAGTTCTGTTTGAACATGAATATAATTTAAATTATTTTTAAAGTTTTGTAAGTAATCTAGTAAAAATATTTAAAAAATAACTTTTATAATTTCGGAAAAAATAAATTTTTTAAAAAAGAAAAAAATTTCTTATATCCAAACGCGCTCTAAATGTGAGGTGCTTTACCTAAGTTTTCAAAAAAGAAAAACTTATAAAAATGGCGTTAAAAGAAGGAAAGATCAGAAAAGTAAAAAGAAAAGTATTTGCAAATTACAAGCAAGCTTCAAGATTGCAGGATTCACATTCAAAACTTTGAAAGTGAACCGCGGCTACACAACAATAATAAATTATAGTCCCACCATTTCAACATTTTCACTCAACTTTCCTTTCATCTTTGTCTCTCTACTTAACACTGTTACAAAATCCACAGCAACTTCTCTCAAAATCTTCTCATCACATTCTCACTCATTTTGCACACCAAGAATGGACTCTTTCTCTCCCATTTCAGTACCAGAATCTTCGCCAAAGCCACAGACTTTTAAGAAAAGCTTCGTAACTTCTTTAATGGAAGCAGCTACATTAAAAACCCCATCTTTTAAAGAAGATACTTACTTCATTTCCCACCTAAAACCCTCTGAAAAAAAAGCATTACAAGAGTTAAAAGACAAACTTCAAGCTTCTTCTAATGGAGCTGAATCTTTATCCATGTGGGGTATTTCACTTTTAAGTGGAGATGAAAAAGCTGATGTCATTCTCCTAAAATTCCTCTGGGCAAGAGATTTTAAGGTTTCAGATTCACTTCACATGTTAGAAAAATGTCTGTCTTGGAGAAAAGAGTTTAATGCTGACACCATTTTGGAACAAGATTTAGGATTTAAAGAACTTGAAGGAGTTGTTGCTTGTATGAATGGTTATGATAGAGAAGGACATCCTGTTTGTTACAATGCTTATGGGGTTTTTAAAGATAAAGAAATGTATGAAAGGATATTTGGTGATGAAGAAAAATTGAAAAATTTCTTGAGGTGGAGAGTTCAAGTTCTTGAAAGAGGTATTGACCAGTTGCATTTTAAGCCTGGTGGGATTAATTCAATTATTCAAGTTACTGATCTTAAAGATATGCCTAAAAGAGAATTAAGGGTTGCTTCTAATCAGATCTTATCTCTTTTTCAAGATAATTACCCTGAAATGGTGGCTAGAAAGGTAAATGGTTTAATTTTTTTTTACCTTACAGGAGTACTTTTTTTTTGTTTTCCCCTTCTAATTCTTGAGTAAAGTTTGTAACTTTATGTTTTTTTATAGATATTTATAAATGTGCCATGGTACTTCAGTGTGTTGTATTCAATGTTTAGTCCATTTCTGACTCAAAGAACTAAGAGCAAGTTTGTGATATCCAAGGAGGGAAGTGTTGCTGAGACATTATACAAGTGAGTAATTTATTGCACTATTATTTAATATTTTCGCCTCACTAGTATATAAAATTTGGTTACTTTTGTCCTTTTTGTTGTCTATCTCAGTAAAATGATCTTATGTAAACCTTCTGTTTTGTTTCTTTCTACATTTTCTTGTCCTTTGAGGTTAAATATTCCCATAAAAATGGGTTTATTGCAATGATGGTGTTAAGAAAGAATGTATATTTTGAAATTTTGTCCCTTTTTAATTTCAAAATTAACCGTTTTGAGATGCATTTTTGTTCTGACCAGATTCATTAGGCCTGAGGATATTCCTGTTCAGTATGGTGGATTGAGTCGACCCACTGATCTGCAAAATGGTCCACCAAAACCAACTTCTGAGTTCTCTGTCAAAGGAGGAGAGAAAGTCAATATTCAAATTGAAGGAATTGAGGTGCATTATTGTTTTTCCCATTTTGGTTATTTTTTTGAATGCTCTCCTCTTGGATGACACTATAATGATATTACAATATCACAATCCTACATTTTCTACCTTATAGCTGTGCATACGACTGGATGTAAGGACTAGTCTGCCCTTTTGGACAATATTTAGTAAAGTTGAAAAAAGGGTATTTTAAAGTTAGAAACTTTGTTAGGATATATATTTCACTTGATATAATAATCCTTAACAAATTCTTTTTATTTCGAGTTGAAGTAGGCCTACTCAATCATTTTGCTGTCAAATTGCTGTACAAAACCTTGACAAATTTCTGATTAGAGTCATCTTATTGATGTAACAATATGACTGTCTTAAGGTATTTGACCATGTTATAATAACAAGGTACAAAGATGAGTTCTTGATCATGTTATTTGTTGAATTACGTCCATCTAAAAGTTTAAATTTTTAGAGATTATTATAGTTTTGTTTACTTGATTATAATCTTCAACACGCCCTCTGATGTGATGCTTATATATAGGCTGGTGCAACAATAACATGGGACATAGTGGTAGGAGGATGGGAAATAGAGTACAGTGCAGAATTTGTACCAAATGCAGAAGGCAGCTACACAATTGCTGTGGAAAAACCAAGGAAAATTGGAGCAAATGACGAAGCAATTCACAACTCATTTACATCAAAAGAAGCTGGAAAAATGGTGCTTTCAGTAGACAACACTGCTTCTCGCAAGAGAAAAGTTGCAGCCTACCGATATGTCGTCCGCAAATCCGCAACAATCTCAGGCTAAAATGAAGGAACAAGAACAAAAAAACTTAGCCTTTTCTTTTTTTGATTCACTTTATCTAGAGTTGTTTAATCTTTTTGTTGATGAATGTATTATGGCAAATTAGTAGTAATATTATCTATGTGATAGTGAGCTAGTATGAATGTATAAATGGTGGTATTATATTGCTTATTAGTACTACTAATATGAAGTGGAAAAGCATCTTAACTTTGCTAAAACCACTTAATTGTGGGAATTTTAGTTTATAGTTTTAGTGTCATTCTTTTTCTTTTTGCTTATTTTATTGATGTGGGTCAGTGGCTTCTTTATTTATTTAATTTTTATTTTATTGTTGAGGTGTGGTCTTATTTTCTGCAGAAGTGGGGTCAGTGGGAGAAGACTTTAGAGAGCAAAATGTCTAGGTTTGAAAAGGAATAGGGTTGGTGTGTTCTTATTTTTTTTTTTGTTGTGGAAAATTTTCAGTTTTAAGGTCAGGCATGCTTTTTTGGGAAGTGTAAAAAGAAGAAAACTTTGGCCCCAGAAGAGTGGATGTGGACTGAACTCTGGAGTTCTGCTGGGGCATATCATATGGAAGATTTTGTTGGGGTTACTGCAATGATGGTGTGTGCTTGGCTGTTTTTGATCTTATGAACTCTTTATGCTTGCCTTATTCTATGGTGTTACTGTTACTTTCTACAGACTCGAGGTTTGTCAGTTTTAGCCATAGGTTTTTCTGCCATTTATGATTTTTTAACTTTTACCATCACCTAAAGATGAAAGGTGAAAAAGAAACTCATCGACAGTGATATAAGTAATTTGGACACAACTCATTTAATTCTTTTGAATGTGTCCCCCTATTCAGTATCCTTCTTTAAAGATTTTAAGGTACATTTGAAGTTGCAATGTTCATAAAAAAACAGGCCCCTACTTGATTTAGACTATTTATTAAGTGTTTCTCATGTGACTTGTTAATTCAAAATGGATTTTGAGATTTTTTCTTGTCTGAGAAAAATTGAGGCTAAGGACTCCTTTGTCCTTGGAATTTTTTTCCTTTTTTTTCAATTTCTTTTTTTCAAAAACATGTTTGTCTATAACTTTTGCAAATTAATGAGTTTTTCAAAAACCAAAAAATGGTTTTGATCACTTTTTCAAAAACTTCAATTTTTTTCACAGACAAATGCGATGATCCGCCATGTTATCATGCTCCATAGGCACCAACAAGAGCTAGAAAGTGCTATCCGAGGTAATGTCAAATGAAGGGCTTACATCCCAAGAACCATCTGCCACTGAGGCAAGCGACGATGAAATGGAGGTCCTGCCCGAGGAAGTCTCGCTCGATAAAAAGTTGGTGATGAAGATGAACGCGGGGATGGACGTCGTGGAGATCTTTGACCAACGCTTGGGTAAGATGGATGACACCCTTAGCATTCTTGAGGGGCACGCTCTTGAAGAGATTGAAAGTATCCGAAATAACTTCGAGGGACGTACATAGACCAACATGGAACTAAGGCAAACCATCACTACCTTAGAGTGCAGGCCCATGGAGGCTTAGTACGATCAATGCTATGAAAGCAAAGATAGAGTCACTCGAGGAGCATGTCGATGCTGGCGTGACCAAGGCAGCCAGCAATGTTGTGGTGATAAGGGACGCTAAGGTCGAGGCTCCAAAACCCCCGGTGTTCAAAGGTGTTCATGATGGGCAAGAAGTGAAAAACTTCCTTTGGCACTTGGAGAACTACTTCAGGAACGGCAAAGTGAGGGACAACGAGGCCAAGATTAACACTGTGGTGTTGTACATCTCAGAGACCACCATGCTATGGTGGAGAAGGAAGATAGGCCGACGTGGATAAATGTTTATGTACTATTAGCACGTGGGATCAGTTCAAAGCAGAGTTCAAGCGGCAGTTCTTTCCAAACAATGTATTGTACGAGGCAAGGCACAAACTTAGGGGTTTGAAGCAAAATAGTGAGCATACGTGACTATGTCAAAGAGTTCACTACCCTTATGCTTCAAAGCCCAACCTGACCAATGATGAGTTATTGATCCACTTGATAGACGAGTTGCAAAGTTGGACAAACATGAGTTGCAACGATGACAAGTTGCGTATATAGACCAAGCCATAATGGAGGCCAAATCATTGACGGATTTCAGGCATGACAAACACGACAAAGGCAAATACAAAGAGTAAAAGGTTAACAATATCAAAGGTCGGGGAGACCGTGGCAAAGGCAAAGAGATACAACAACATACTCCAAGACTCAAGATTACAAAAAGTCGAGTGACCGTCAGGGCTATGTCGAGAAGAAGGCACATGCTAAGAAGAAGGGATGCTACATATACAGAGGGCTGCATACCTTCAGGAGCTGTCCTGACCTAAAGAGCCTTAGCGCCATGGCCCGTGAACAGAAGGAGCAACCACAAGGAGAGAGTTCGGGAATCGCACAGTTGAGTAGGATCGAATTATGTGGTGCTTTCACGAAGCAAGCTATCTAACCTACCGAGAATGGTAATCAGTATGTATATTTCACCATCACAACAAGCCCGCTCGACAATGTTGGATACTGGAACAAGTTATAATTTCGTGACTGAGGCTGCCTAAGATATTAGAATAGAAGCTTGCTCCAACTAGCTCTCGCATCAAGACTGTGAATGCCGAGGTACAAAATACTCGTGGGGGTAGCTAATGGAGTTGGTGTCAAATTGGGAACTTGGAAAGGTATGACAAACTTTACCATATCCGCTATGGATATCTTTGACATTATACTGGGGCAAGAGTTCTTTAGACATTGTTATACTTTGATCGACCCCTATCTCCAATGTCTCTAGTTTATTTAGCAAGAATGAGCTTGCGTGGTATCTATAGTGACTATTCCACACGGATAGATCCAAGCACAAATCTCAGCCATGCAGGTTTTCAAGGGGATCAAGAAGGGGGAACCAACATTCGTGGCAACTATTTCAAGTCTAGAGGAAGACAAGAGTTTTCAAGAGAAATTTCCACCTTGCATAGAGGAGTTTATTGAGAAAAACAAAAATTTCATGCTCAAGGAGTTGCCTAAGAACTTATCGCTAAGCGAAAGGTGGATCACAAGATTGAGTTAGAGCGAGGGGCTATACCACCAGCATTCGCCCCATATCGTATGGCACCGCCTGAGCTAGAAGAGCTTAGGAAACAATTGAAAGAGTTGCTTGATGCTGGTCACATTCGCTTATCAAAATCACCTTTCGACACACCAACATTATTCCAGAAGAAGAAGGGTCGATCGTTGCGCTTGTGCATAGACTACAAAGCACTTAGCAAGATCACAGTGAAGAATAAGTATCCAATCCTGCTCATTGCTGATTTATTTGATGGATTGGTCAAGCCAAATACTTTACTATGGTGGATCTTCGCAAGGGCTACTACTAGGTTTGCATTACAGAAGGAGATGATCCGAAGACAACATGTGTGACAGAATATGGAGCCTTTGAGTGGTCGGTGATGCCCTTCGGCTTAGCAAATGCACCAGCCATAGTTTACACCCTTATGAACAAGATTTTCCAACCCTACTTAGATCAGTTCATGGTAGTCTACGTACAAGACACAGTCATCTACATCTACACCTTGGAGGAGCACATGGAAAACTTAAGGAAGGTTTTCTAACTCTTGCGGGAGAACAAGCAGCACATCAAGAGGGAGAAATATGAGTTCGCACAATCAAAGGTGCACTTCGTGGGCCATGTCATTAGCAATGGTGAGCTGTACATGGACGAGGCTAAGGTACGTGCTATTCAGGAGTGGGATACACCTACAAAGGTAACTGAGTTGAGATTCTTCCTTGGACTTGTTAACTACTATCGTCAGTTTATCAGTGGCTACTCAGCAAAGGCCACTCCATTAATTGAGTTTCTAAAGAAAACAAGCCATGGGTTTGGACAGAGCATTGCCAAAGGCGTTTGAAGGCGTTAAGGCAGCTGTAACAGAGGATCCAACCTTGGAGTTACCAGACTTTGCCAAAACATTTGATGTACACATAGATACCTCAGACTTTTCCAATGGGGGTGTCCTGATGTAAGATAAGCATCCCATAGCATTTGAGAGCCGCAAGTTAAATGAGACGGAGCAGCATTACATGGTACAAGAAAAAGAAATGATTGCTATTGTGAATTGCCTTTGTACATGGTGACATTATTTGCTCGGGTCGAGGTTCGTGGTCAAGACCGATAATATGACTACTAGCTACCTTCAGATGTAGAAGAAGCTCACACCAAAAAAGGCTAGGTGGCAAGATTTCTTGGCCGAGTTTGATTATGTGCTGGAGTACATGCCAGGAAAATGTAATGTTGTAGCCGATGCCTTGAGCCGGAAAGCCGAGCTTGCTGCCATCACTTCAGCAAGTTGGTACATTCGTGAGGCTATAAAAGAAAGCATACAACATGATCCAACAGCCAAACAATTTATTGATTTAGCCAACTAGGGCTAGATGGGACATTTTTGGGTAGAAGACGATCTATTGCTTACCACGGATCGGTGTGTCTATGTGCCTAAGCTTGGAGACATTAGACGGTTGATCATAAGGGATAATCATGACATAATATGGGATGGCCATCTAGGCCAACGTCGCACCAGGGCCTTGGTTTAATTATCTACTATTGGCCACACATGCGTGATGACATAGAGTGTTATGTGTAGACTTATCTTGTTTGTCAACAGGACAATGTTGAGCAACAACAAGTTGGGAAACTTTTGGAGCCACTACCAGTTGCAAAGCATCCATGGGAGAGTGTGACTATGGATGTTATCACTTGCCTACTGAAGTCCGATGGTTATGGTGCTATTATTGTGGTCGTAGATAGATTTTCTAAATATGCCACCTTCATGCTCGGCTCACCGGGTTTCACAGCCAAGGAAGCCGCTAAGCTATTCTTTAAGAATGTGATAAAATATTGGGGCTTACCAAGGCATATTATTAGTGATCGAGACTCTGTTTCACTGAAAGCTTTTGGTTAGAGTTATTCGACATACTTGGCACAGAACTGCACTTTTCTACTAGTTTCCACCCATATACGGATGTACAAATGGAACGAGTCAATGCCTTACTAGAATGCTACTTGAGATATTATGTAAGCACACATTAGAAAGATTGGGCAAGTCTCCTTAACATCGCCAAATTATCTTATAACTTACAGCAGAGTGAGTCCACGGGGTGGACACCATTTGAGCTAGCCACAGGACAACAACCACAAACTCCACATTCATTACTAGCTGCATTTGATGGAAAGAGTTTGGGGGACTTATCATATAGTCAAAGGATGGGAGGAGCAGCTTGACACTACTAAATCCTACTTGGATTGGAAGATGAAGAAGTTTGTAAACCGTAAGCAGCATCCCACGGGCTATAGAGTTGGGGACATGGTCATGGTGAAGTTTAACCCAAGACAGAACAAGGTACTACGAGGCATGCATCAAAATCTAATTCGCAAGTATGATGGGCCATTTAAGATCATCGCCAAGGTAGAAAAGATCTAATATAAGCTTGACATGCCATAATATCTTAAGATCTACCTTGTCTTCCATGCTAGCATGCTTAAGCCATATCATGAAGATAAGGATGATCCGAGTAGGGGCCAATCAAGTCGAGCGCCAATGACTATCACCCCCTTGCATGATCGGGAGAATGAGGCTATTATGGATTACCAGGCCAGGCAAAAACGAGGGCACAAAGCCACCGCTATGTTCATCATCCATTGGAAAGGGAAATCAGCGGAGGAGGCCACATAGGAACGATATGAAGACTTGTGGCAATTCAAAGATAAGATCTGAGAGTTTATACAGCAGCATTGCACCACGGTCCTCGCAATATTGGGTGGGGAGAGTGTGATGACCCTCCATGTCATCATGCCACATAGGCACTATTTTAGCATATATTAATTCCATGTGGAAGCTTACATAAGAGGAAGGCTAGCATTTGCGAGAAGATTCTATAGAAGTATGGAAATTTTCTTAAGAAGACCCTAGATCCTTATGGATTTGCTAGTAATGTCCTTGGAATCTTCTAGTCTTATAGAGAATTCTATAGAAATCCCTTATCTTGTAAATATTAAGGACTCGTATAACAATTAATATTTATACACTAGCCTCTAGGAGACTAGTATATAAAAGGGGGATATTCATTTGTAATTGAACAAGCAAACAATTCAGGTTCTCTCTAATACAAAGCTTCCTTTAATAATTCTCTCGTGTTCTTTCTATCATTCTCTTAAGCATTTGAGTGTAGTAAGGCTGATTTGGGATAGCAAGAACGGGGCAAGTTGTTCAAGATCGTAAGCGAATTGTCAAGTGCCGCATATGTACTTAGTTAACGAGTAATGACGTGACACAAAACTACAATATTTTTCAACTGAAATGCATATCCAAACTTAATCTCAAATTCTAAATATCATTTTGTCAACTTAACTCCAAATACTACTTTTCTTCAAAAAATATTTTTATGTCCAAACGCCTACTTAATGGATGCAAATACTCTTCCCATTCGAACATTTAACAGTTTCTTTTACACGTAAAGTGCAACCATACATTTATAGACTTCGCCAAATTATTTATTGTTTCAAACCGTATGACAAACATGATATATACTGTGTTACATGTATTTTATTAAGCAAGTGAAATTCGTTTCAGCATCATCAATTCAATTTGTGCAAAAGAAATGGTTTCTTCCATTAAAATATCAGGCCGATGCGATTTATTGCATATAACGTGTTCGATTAATATTTCCCTTAAACTTGTGTATAATCCAAGTTTGGCAGGGTAGGAGGGGGTAGGGGCAGTACTGGCAGGGAGCGACAGGCGTCCTCTGGTTTGGGTTAACTTAACGTCTACGTTTGGGAAACCACTTTTGTCTGTTGCATTTTAACAGAGCCCTCTCATTTACTTCTTTTACCAAATCATGGGCCATTCCGTGCATTTTTGGGCTTCCTGCAACTCTCAGCTCGTCTCTCATTTAATCTTTAACCGTATTAATGGCCCCGCTCCCTTACCCTACTTCCTACTTTTTTCATTTTTTTGGTAGTAGATACTTTGCTAAGTCTTAAGCAAACAAGATTATGTACTTCACGTATTGTGAAAAGGAAAAAGGAAAAAAGACCTGCCAAAAGATAGATATTTGTTTGTCTAGCCAAAAGATAGATATTTGTTTGTGTAGCCAATCCTTTTTTTTTTATAGTTTTAATAGAAAAACCAAAAACAATTAGCAATGAGCTAGAAATGATTTGTTGCCGAGGGAACAACTCAGAATCAATAGCAACAACCCGAACTAGTTCGAATAATTAGTTTCTTAGGGATCGTTTGCCTCAAGGAATTAAGGTGGGTTATTTCGATACAATTTTTGGGAATTTATCTTATGTTTGGTTAGAGGTAATAGCTAAAATTGATATTACTTTTATATCAAAATCTTGGTATAACTTATCTCGTATTGAAAGTGAGATAAGTTATTCAAGTTTTAAATCTAGTTATAATCCCAAATCTATAATAATGGATACCCAATTTTGAACCACTCGACCCTTTACTGTCTAGACTAGCTTAAGTGTATATGCGGTTTATGTGTACTTAGCGTCAATCAATAAAATATAAAAACATAAACCAACATATAAATCGAGTTATTAAATGCTAAGTTTTAAAATATTTATATTAAGTTAATATATAACAATAAACAACTTCGTACATATAAAAGTATAGGGAGTTACCATTTATATAAATAAATACCCAAAAAGAAAAAGAAAATTAATTAAGGATTACTTACTTAGAATATATTTTATCTTCTAATGTTTCATTAGCGTGTTTTAGTAAACTATCACCACTTTTTCTATTGAAAACTGTTCAAATATTAGAAATTCGAAATAGTAATGTACTGGGGTGTTCATAAACACTAAAAAAATTGAACTAAACCGAAAACCAAACCAAACTCAAAAAAGTTGATACTTATTGATTTGGTTTGGTTTTGATTTTAATCAGAAAAAAACCGAACCAATCTGACTATAGGAGTATCTATTTCAAATTTATTGTTACACCTATATATATGTATATTATTATACAAAGTTTCAAAAAATTTATGGTAAAAATTAATATAGTTCTTTACCGTTACATTCTAATTTGATTGGTAGCTTTCTTTTGTTCAGTGTAAGAATTCATTTCGTGTTAAAAATAACATATTTTTAATTGAGTCCTTAAATTATTCATCACTATTTGATTCAATTATCATCAATACATTTTGGTATGTAATAGATTTCTCAAAGGACAATTGATTTGATAGTGTTATATTAAAAATGTGGCCACCAAGATATGTATTTAATAGTGTATGTCTTATATTTAAGAAAAAACCGACAAATAACAAAAAAAACCGAAAAACCGACATAAACCGAATCGAGAAAAACCGATTTAATTTGTTTGGTTTGGTTCTAATATTTAAAAAAATCAACTTACTTGGTTTGGTTTCTTTTTAAGAAAAAATCGATCCAAGTCAAATCATGAACACCCAATTGTAAGTAACAATTAAAGATAATTTGTGGTTTTAAAAATATGTAATTTATTTAAATACCAGTGAATATATAAGTGAGTTTAAGTTTAAGTAAGAAGAACTGATGAATAAAACTAGTGTTGTTAGAGCAATGGGGATCTCGAGCTCGATTATCTCGGGGTCATCAGGGTGGGCTAAAAGGCAATACAGTATGAACAATAAAGTAAAAATAATAAAGTTGGAGAACACTTGTTGAGCATGGTAACTAAGAAAAGTAGAGTTGGATATTATATTACAGTGAATGAGATATCTTTTACAAGGATTGGGGTCCCCTTTATATAGGAGAGGAAAATTCTAATATGGTACATTTCCTACTATAATAAAGAATTTATTGGCACACCTCTATAACAACCTAGTACGGACTTGTACTATTTCGTACAAATCTTATCCCTTAATATATATCCTAACCCATGTGTTCTTGGGAAATTTTCGCTCTTTCTTGAGTGTCGTCGAAAATGTATTGCCCTCAAGGAAGATCATAGTTGGTCTTCGATTTGTTCCACGAGGTATGCATTTTCTAGCCATATCTAGTCGTTACTTCGTGCTACCCTAAACTCGAGCTCTCCGATTTTGGCTGTATGCAGATAGTCCCCGTGTTTCTTAGAATAAAACGTTTTGAATTCCGAAGTCCTTTATGATTACACCACTTTTATGACGTAAGAGTTAAAATGACCGAAGCGTCCCGTCCGTTCTTTTCCCCGAAAGCAATAAATGCACGTCAGAGCCGGTCGGCCATCAATACTAATGAACCTTCACTGCCTTCCTCTCTATATACTTGTTTTTTCCTCTCATTAAGGACTTTTCCACCTTGAAACACCTTGCCGGTTCATTAATTTCTTCCTTTTTTTTTCTAGAGCACTAATGGCAAAAACTTCCAAGTTCGTTCCTCAGAAAGAAGGGAACTCTACTTCTACTTCCCGTCTGACCAGTGGTAAACTGCCGACTCTTCACGAGATCGTACCGGGAAAATTTTCCTTAAAAAAGACTTTATAGTCAAGAACACTCCTGACGTCTCCGGCCGTCGAGATCATGCATCGAGGTACATAAGGTTAATTGAGGAAAATCATCTCGATGCTATGAGGAGGGAGTGTAATTGGGGAGAGAAGTTCGCTCTGCAAATGCCTTCTCGAGGGGAAGACATTACAATTTATGTAGAAGGGTTCCTGAGTGTATATATATACCCCTTTACGTGGGGTCGCCTCGATTCGCTCGTGCTCGAATTTTGTCGAAGATATTAACTAACCCTGGGCTAGATTCATCCGTCCTTTTGGCGGACTGTAATAATGATGAGGTTCTTCAACGAAAAGGCCATGCTTGAGGTCACCGTTAGCCACCTCATCCGATTATATCGACCTCAACATTTCTAAGGTTTAATCAAATCCAACACTGATCAACCAAGACCTTCTTCGCCAATAACGACGAAGGCAAGGATCGAGGTTGGAAGAGCCGATTCATCCGGGTGAGGACCGTCGATATTATTCCCGAGAAGTTCTTGTTGTTTCCCAAGGAATGGAATTTCGGACGTGAGTGGAATTATTTTAGTTCTTTTCCATAAATTTTGCTAAAATTTGCATAATTGTTCCTTTCCCTTCTTGCAGCGGTTCCATGGATGACAAATGCGATCCTCGACCTCGAGGACTGGGTTCGCCAACTCGCTGCTACTTTACCATACGACAAACGCAAATGGCGGGACTTGTCAAAGGGCAAGTGGGAAGCGAAGCCTGACGTTAAGTACCATAATGTTTATTTCCTTATTAAGAATATCTTTCTTCATATGACCTGATTACTCTATTGCAGGTATTGCTAAGTTTTTTGAGATGAAACCGCCCCCTTTTGGGGAGGAAGCGGGATCTTCGGCTCCAAAGCCAAAGGAGGATAACAAGAGAAAGAAGTCATCGAAGAGAGAGGACACTTAAAGCCAAGTAGAGCCCACTCGAAGGCATAGGAGAAGCATCGTCATCAGTGTGGCGTTGACTCGGCCCACTAGTTTATGTATGCTGATGGTGATGTGATGGAGGGTTCGATACTGGTGACTCGAACCAGGAAATCTTCTGAGGCTATCAAGCCTGCTGAGTTGGGGGGCCCTAGCCTCGATGAAGGTGCTTTAATAGAAAAGAGGATGAAGGCCCTACATCACCTAATGCGGAAACTGTTTCTCAGACTTTTAGAAATACTCCATAGGGAGCGAGCTTAGAAGCTCCACTGCCTGAACATAACGCCTCAGGTGATCTCCGTGAGGCCGTGACAGCAGGTCAACCCTCGTCGTTTCCAGCCTTCTCTGAGAATACAATTAGGGATGCTCACAATGTGAAGATGTCCGAGGTCGGTGGAGTCCCAAGTGAAACGAACCTTTCCAGGGTTACTTTGCTAGGGTCGATGAGGCCGAGCCAACGGATACGAGTCAATATTTTGAGGAGCAACGTATTTATTTAATTGTAATTGTTTAGCGGTGCTGATATTTCTCCAATGCCATACTTTTCTTCTTCTATCTAATTAATCATTCATTTCCTTTATCTAAGCCTTTGACAAATTGAAGACCGAATTGCGCAATTGTGAAGTCGAATCGCGTAGGGATTTGAATGAGGAGAAAACACTGAGGCTTCTGTTTGACAAAAAGGAGGAAGAATTGAAACATCTCAGATCGGATTTGATCGAAGCTCGTGAATGCAAGAGTGAGTTAGAAAAGCAGGTAACCTTTGTTCTAAAAAAATATGGGCTACCTCTCCTATCATCCGAGGCTAATACTTCAATGTATCAGTTGTTGCAAAAGTTAGATATGATCGGGCAGCTCCGAGGCGAGATCGATCAAGTCGGAGCTGAATGCAATGAATGGAAGGCGAAGATAGACGCCCTCGTTGTGGCTAAAAATGATGCACTGGCGAAGGTATTAACCCTCGAGGTTCAACTTTGAAACTCTCAAGGGAGCAACTTGGTTCAAGCCGACAGAATAACATAGCTCGAGGCTGGTCTTGCAATGGCCAAGGCCGAAGTTGTGGAAGTCAGGGCCGTGGCCAGCGTAATACAGGCCAAGGATAACAAGACGGTAGCCATCTATTTGAAAGATGTTTCCGATGATCAGATGGAGTTGAGGGAGGCTTTAGATCGAGATAAAATAAGTAATGACTATGTCCGACACCAATGTCGAAGGGAAACCCTCAAAGATATTCACGCTAAGGGCTTTGATCTTTCCGAGGTGATAAAACAAGCTAAGGCAAATGAGGCTGATGCCAAATTTGTTCTTTCCTCCAATGATGATGGTGGCACCGAAGATGATGAAAAGGAGGGGGCTGCCGAAGAAGTTATCCCCGGGGAAGAGTCTGGTCCCGAGGAAACGATAAGTCCGGAAGGGAATGCCCCTCTAGAGCAGGTAGAAAATTTTCTATCCTTTTGTAATTTTTTTGCTTTGTAGGACCCCCTTGTAATTTTTTTTGTATATATAAGCAGGTGTTTCCTCGATCGTTTGCCTTCAATTTTTCTTTAGCATTTGATAAAATTTGGATGCTCTAACTTCTGAGCGTTGAATAAAATTCAGGGGTAGAGTAGACCCTTAAATTTTTGTATTTTGGTCAACGATCGATTACAGGTTACCATTTAATGTTCGATCTTCGAGCTAAGTTTTAGCTCAGGACTTTTGTGTTTGAGCTGGGTAAGGTCTTCGAGCATGGTGTGTTTCAGCCTTAAATCTCTTTATATATTGTCCCATAAGGTCTTTTTGGTTGGCCCTTAGGCTTCTTTTAGGTTAGCCCTTAGGCTCTTTAGGTGGGGCCAATTTAGCCTCTAAAATGGCTATAAATATTTTCGTCTTTTCGGCTAAAAGACTTAGTGAAAATTTTTTATGCCTTAGCATGTGGTTTTTGTACCCGTTTGGGTTTTTTGAAGGCTTGATTGATTGGAACCTCGTGTTTAATTTGATATGAAACATTTAATTGAATACCACTTGAGTTTTTTCGAAGGCTGTTGTTATCGAAGCCTTCACATTATTCAGGGCTGAATATATCGAAGCCTCTTATAATTTGCTTTTGCTGAGGGTAGCCTGATTTAATCGATTTTTTTGAAGTATATGAAGGCCTTTTAGTGTTATGACGGAATTTGGACATCTTCGAGCAGCATTATTACAGCGGTAGCCTTTTATATGACCATAATTCATTATATTACTATAGTCTTTTATATGACCGTAGCCTCTAATCCCCGAGTGTGATGGCTTGGCTTTAATATCGAGGGAATGCCTCTTTGAGGTTTTGTGAACTCGAATGTGCCTATTTGAGGTTTTGTGATATCGAATGTGCCTCTTTGAGGTCTTATAATTTTGAGTTTTCCTCTTTGAGGTCTTATTAGCTCAAGTGTTTGATGACTCAATGCGTCGATTGTCCATGACAACCCCGAGTATTCGGGTGTATTTGGGGTTTTAGCCATTGAGTCGTTAAATATTAAAATAGTAGACTTCTTCTCGGCACAAAGTCTTTGATATAATAAAAATTATTCTTCAAATAATTAATACATGCGTACGTATTTTGCCGCTGGGGGCTCGACTATTCTATGTGGACACGATTCCTTTGACCGTTTGGCCCTTTGCAACATTCCCCTATCAAGGCCTCCTGGCATGAATTGGTTTCTTCGAGAACACATCCATGCGTACTCCGGGGGTGGGCCTCGATTGTTCGAGGTTGATTGAGAAGATGCCTTGAATACTTTGTTGAATATTTATTAGGTAGCATATAGGTATTGCCTCATTAAAAACCTTGCCGGTAAAATACCATTTTGGATCAAATCTAATCTATGGGAAAAAGAGTACAAGGAATGCTTTAAATCCCAATGTCTTCGAGTTAAAAGGTGCCTCGATGTTTCCAATCGAACATCTGCTAGGAGTTAGTTTTAATACAAATGAAAAAGGTAGAATGCCACATCTAAGCAGTAATATCATTTGAGCAACGATACATTCCAATTGTTTGGTAGTTGCTCACCTTCCATTGTGCTAAGTTTGTAGGATCACTTTCCTACGGCTCCGAGGACACGGTACAGTCCTTCCCAACTGGGCCTAGCTCTCCATCGTTTGAGTCTCGAGTGTTGAGAGTGACATTCCTTAGGACTGGGCCCCAACTCTGAAATATCAAAGGTTCGTCCTTCTGTTCTAATACCTTTTGATCCTTTGTTTTTGCGTGGCCATTCGAATTAATGTAGCTTCACATTTTTTATCTAGTATCTCGAGAGAAATGTTCATAGCTTCTCGATTTGAGTCTTTGGTGGCATATTGAAACTTGATGCTAGGTTCCCTAACTTCAACTACGATCAATGCTTCAGAGTTGTATGCCCAAGAAAATGGGGTATCCTCTGTGTTTGATTTTGATGTCGTTCGATATGCCCGATGGACTTCGGGCAACATTTCTCGCCATTTCCCCTTTACATTATCTAACCTTTTCTTTAAGTTTAGAATGGTGTTTTTGTTCGTGGACTCGGCCTGCACATTTGCATTTGGGTGGTAAGGCGCTGATAGAATCATTTTGATTTTATGGTCCTCGAGGAATCTTTTTACTTTGCTGCTGATGAATCGTTTCCCATTGTCATATGCTATTTCAACATGTATCCCGAACCACAACATGATATGGTCCCATATGAAGTCGATGAGTTCTTTTTCTCTTAGCTTCTCGAAGGCCTGCGCTTCTATCCATTTTGAGAAATAGTCAGTGATAAACATAATAAATTTAGCTTTACCTGGCGACGTTTGTAGGGGGTTGACGATGTCCATTCCCTATTTCATGAATGGCCACGAGATAGGAACGAATGGAGTTGTTCACTAGGTTGACGGATCATCGGTTTAAATCTTTGGCATTATAACATCTTTGAACGAACTCCTTGGTATCCATTTCCATGCTATCCCAATAATACACCGCTCTGACCACCGTTCGAACCTACGAGTCAGCACCAGAATGGTTCCCAGAAGTGCCCTTGTGGATTTTTCCTAATACATAATCGGTGTCCCCAGGTCCCAGTCATTCTGCCAGTGGTCCATTAAAGATCTTCTATATAATGTTCCATTTTCATCAAGTGAGAATCTAGTTGCATTGGCTCGAAGTGTTCTTGTTTCGTTTGGGTCCGCAGGGAGCTTTCCATGAAGTAGTCGATGTGCTTATTCCTCCAATCCCACGTTAATCTTGTTGAATTAATCTCTTCATGGCCTTCTTCGACCACCAACCTTGATAATTGGATGATAGTCCTCGGGACGATATCATCTTCTTCGATCGATGACCTTAAGTTTGCAAGTGCATCAGCTTTGCTATGCTGTTCTCGAGGTACATTGTCCAATGTCCATTCCTTGAAGCAGTGCAATGTTATTTGAAGTTTGTTTAAGTACCTCTGCATTCGATCATCTCGAACCTCAACGCTTCCATTTACTTGATTTACTACCAAAAACTTTGCCTCGATGACCTCTTCTCCAAGGCCCTTGGGTAGTTCAAGTCCTGCAATCGTGGCCTCATACTCGGCCTCATTGTTATTCAGTTTAGAATTTTTGACAGATTGACCAATGATGCTGCCCATAGGCGGTTATAAAATGATATCGAGCCCGGATCCTTTCACATTCGAGGCCCCGTCTGTGAAGACGGTCCATGCCCATTTTTAGCAAGAGTTCATTTTTTTACTTGGGGTATGAAGGCACGCGCGAATTCAGCCACAAAGTCTGCTAAAATTTGAGACTTGATAGCCGTTCGAGGTTGATATTCAATATCATATCCTCCGTGTTCGATGGCCTACTTGGAAATCTGCCCAGTAATTCAGGCTTATGCAAGACATTTCGAAGTGGGTATGTAGTCAGTACACATATAAGATGGCATTGAAAATATGGCTTTAATTTCCTAGATGCGCTTATTAATACAAGGGCTAACTTTTCCAAATGTGGGTACCTAGTTTCAGCATTCCCTAGGATCCGACTCACATAATACACAGGTAATTGCGTACCTTGCTCTTCCCGAACCAACACGCCACTTACCTCTATCTCGGATATGGCTAGATACAAGTAGAGTGTTTCGTTCTCCTTCAGAGTATGGAATAGGGCTGGGCTCGAGAGATACCATTTTAATTCTTCCAAGGCTTGTTGGTACTCTAGAGTCCATGCAAAGTTGTTTTTCTTCTTGAGTAGGGAAAAGACCAATGGATCCGATCTGATGACCTTGAGATAAATCGGCCTAGGCCAGCTATCTGTCCGGTCAGCTATTGTACATCTTTCATATTTTTCACTACGGTGATTTCCTCGATGGCTTTGATTTTATCGGGGTTGATCTCAATATCCCTGTTTGACACCATGAAGCCCAAGAAATTGCCCGAGTCGACTCCAAAAACGCATTTCTTAGGGTTGAGCTTCATGTTGTACTTTCTTAGGATATTGAACGTCACCTGCAAATGGGTCAAATGGTCCTTTGCCCGCAGGGACTTAACAAGCATGTCATCAATATAAACTTCCATCGATTTGCCTATTTTATGTTCGAACATCTTATTAACTAGGCGTTGATATGTGGCTCCTGCATTTTTTATCCCGAGGGGAATTGCATTATAACAATATGTATCATGCTTTGTGATGAATGAAGTCTTTCCTGGTCCTCCGGGTTCATACAAATTTGGTTGTACCCAGAGTAGGAAACGAGAAAAGTAAGGATCTCCTGGTCGGTCATAGCATTGGTCAAATGATCGATGTTGGTCAATGGAAAAGAATCTTTAGGGCATGCTTTGTTCAAATCTTTGTAGTCTACACATATTATAAGTTTATTCCCCCTTTTTAGGGACTATCACTATGTTATCTAGCCTTTTGAATATTTTAATTCCCTAACTGATCCTATCTTGAGATGTTTGGTTACCTCTTCTTTGATGAATGCATGCTTTATCTCAGACTAAGGTATCCTCTTTCGCTTCACCGGTTTAATTCTGGGATCGACACTTAGTCGATAGGTAGTTATATCCGGTAGGATCCCTGTCGTATTTAAATGGGATCAGGTAAAGAAATCAATATTATCGATAAGAAATTGAACGAATTTTCCCTGAGTTTGGGGGCTAACCTCGTCCCCAAGTATACTTTATATTCTGGAAGATGATTAATCAATATGACCTGCTCGAGTTCTGCAACTGTGGACTTTGTTGCTTCCAATTCCTCGGGGGCAACAAAGGCTCGGGGGATGAGGAAATATTCTTCTTCATCCTCAACCACATGTTCATCGAACACCTATCCCTCGAGCTCAACCGAGGGTATGGGGTGTGATTACTATTTGACCACATGTTCGTCCTTTGCCTTTTTCAATATGGATGGTGCTGATACCGGTGCCAAACCATGTATTGCAAACATCTCCTTAGCTGCATGTTGCTCTCCATATATTGTTTTCATGCCATCATTTGTTGGGAACTTTATCATCTGATGAAGGGTCGATGGAACCTCCCTCATGCTATGGATCCATGACCTTCCAAAGAAAACATTATACCTCATGTCACCTCCGATGACATGAAATTTGGTGTCTAGTATGGTTCCAGCCGTGTTGACTGGGAGAGTGATTTCTCCCTTCATTGTTTCACTTGCCATGTTGAAGCCATTCAAGACTCGAGGTGCTGGTATGACTTGATCGAGTAACCCGAGCTACTCCACGAATCTTGATTTGATTATATTTTCCGAACTACCTGGATCCATGAGAACACGTTTAACTTGAGCTTTATTTAAAAGGATAGAAATTAACAGTGCATCATTGTGAGGCTGAGATAAGGCCTTGATGTCTTCTTTGTTGAATGTGAGGGTGTCCTCGGGAATAAAATCCCGAGTTCGTTTCTCCCTTGTGATGGATAATATGGTATGTTTGAATACAGGTCCGTGTGGGACATCGACTCTACCGATGATCATGTGATTGATGAGAAGTTTTATTTTGTGTCTCATATAGCTGACTCTTGTTGTATGGGGCTCTTTTTTGTCTCACAAAATTGTGGATCCCAATCTTACACTTCTGGTCCATGTTGAGGTTCTTCAGGTTTATTTTTCGGTTTGCATCTCTTTCTCGGAAATGGTTCTTGGTCCGATCCCTGAGAAATTCATGAAGATTCACCTTGTTGAACAACCAGGCTACCTCTTCTCTAAGCTGCCTACAATCCTTAGTCCGATTCCTATGAGTACCATGATACTTGCACATAAAATTGGGTTTCCTCTGATAAGGATAGGTCTGTATAGGGTTGGGCCATCTAGTATCTCTAAGTTTTCCAATGGCTGAGATGATATCTGAGGCATCAACGCTGAAGTTGTACTCTGATAATCGAGGTGCCTCCACCGGTACCGAGTGTCTATCAAATTTGATTTTTGCTCATGAGTCCCCGGGAACTTTGGCCTCGATCTTCTCTTCGATCATTCTGAGGTATGCTACGCCTTGAAATGTTCCTTCGATCTTCAACATATGTTTGATAACTATCCTTATTCGACCCAGACTACCTGTCTGCGTTTTTTGACTCTTTTGCTAGTAACCTACTTGAATAAACTAAGCCCAAGGGGGCTCCTAATTGGTCATCCTTGACCCTAATTTTTGATTGATACCTATTATGCACATCCGCTCAAGTCACAGCATGATACTCGATCAAGTGCTGCTTTAGCTGCTTTGAAGCTATCGAGCTTCGTACATTTAGCCCGTGTATGAAGGCTTGTACGGCCCAATCATTAAAGACTGTTGGTAACTCCATTCGTTCTGAATGGAAGTGGGATACAAACTCCCTCAACATCTCTTTCTCCCTTTGCTTTATTTTGAATACATCATTCTTTCTTATTGCGACTTTTATGGTACCGGCCTGTGCCTTTACAAATGAGTATACCAACATGGAAAACGAATAAATAGAGTTCGGGGGTAAGTTATGGTACCAAATCATGGCACCCTTTGGTAGTGCTTCCTCAAACATTTTTAGTAAAATAGACTCAATCTCATCGCCTTTCAAATCATTTCCTTTTATGCCACAAGCATATGTGGTGATGTTCTCGTTGGGATCAGTGGTCCCATTGTATTCTGGTAATTATCTGGCATGCGAAACTTCTTCGGGATAGGCTTCAGAGCCGCACTTTAGGGGAATGGTTTTTGCATGAACTTCTTCGAGTCCAGTCCTTTCAAAATCGACGGTGCTCTTGGTATTTGATCGACCCTCGAGTTGTATGTCTCCACCTTTTTGTCGTTTTCTTCAATTTTTTTCTCCATACTTGATCCTCTTGGTTAGTTCCTCGAGCATTTTTATAATTATAGGATTAGTCCCCGGCCCACTTTCATCGGGCCTCTCTAGCGCCAATTGCGCATGTCGAGTATACTTTGGTTCGGTGGTGTTTGGAGTTGTATTCTGACTCTGAAGTTGAGTGATGACGACTTGTAGAGCTTGTAGCATCTCGAATATCACTTGGATGTTGACTCCCCCTTCTTCCATTCCTGGCGTTCCTTGGTCCCCTGGTCGGGCTCCCGTGTGTGCATTCCTTTCGGGGTCTGTGCTTGCGTCTATGTTTAGAGCATTTAGAGCATTATGCGAACTAATATAAACTGACTCAATATTTTGCACTCCCTCGGGGTTTAAAGGTGGTACACTGATCCCTATGCCGTTGTTTTCTCCGAGTCCTTCACTGTCATGAGTAGGTGCATTTTGTGTGCTAGACATATCTTAGCCCAAAATTAAAGAATCTCTGACAAGAAAAAGTGTGAATAATAACGTGTGTTATCAGAAAACTAGCAGTAAAATAATCACTATTATCTTTAGTCCCACGGTGGGCGCCAAACTATTTACCTCGAAAAATGTGAGTAACGATTAAAGATAATTTGAGATTTTAAAAATATGTGATTTATTCTAATACTAGTGAATATACAAGTAATATTAAGTTTAAGTAATAATAGTTGATGAACAAAACCAGTATTGTTAAAGCAACGAGAACCTCGAGCTCGATTATCTTGGTGGCCTCAGAGTGAGTTTAGAGCCAATAAAGTATGAATAATAAAGCTGGAGAACACTTGTTGAGCACGGTAAGTTAGAAAAGCAGAGTAGAATGTTCTATTACAATGACTGAGATATCTTTTCCAAACATTGGAGTCCCCTTTATATAGAAGGGAAAAACCCTAATATGGTACATTTCCTACTAAGGTAAAGAATTGTATTGGCAGAGCTGTATAACAACATAGTACAGACTTGTACTATTTCATAGAAATCTTATCCCTTAATTTATTCCTTGACCCATGTGTTCATGGGGAATCCCTGCTCTTTCTTGAGTATCATGAAAAATGTACTCCCCTCGAGGCAGATCATATTGGGTCTTCGATTTGCTCCCCGCGACATGCATTTTCCAGATAGACCTGGTCTTTACTTCATGCTACCCTGAACTCGAGCCCATGGTTCTGTTCAGCAAAATCGAGCTCTTCGATCTCGACTATATACACTGTACACAACACACATACATATGTATATAATAAATCTAAATTACTCTGAGTGCTTATGCCCAAGAACATTAATTGTTCAAAGCATTGGAAAGAAACTTTTATTTGACTATGAAAATATTGATCAAAATAAAACTCTAAATTGTATGGATAAAAGTGTAAAAAGAATCAAACTTTTTGTTGATAGTGTACAAAGAATCAACAACAGTATATATGACATCTAAAAATAAAATATTGTTATAAATAAACTTTATTTATGATGAATGTCCATATTTAGAGAGATTTTAGGGTTCATTACTTGATGGCTAAGTCACTCTTTTCTCATAAATAGAGGGTTCTATTCCATTGTAATTCATCCCAGATCAATAAGAATTCTCTTTCCCTACTTTCTTTGCAATGAAGTTCTTCTTCTTTTATTGTTTTATAACATGTTATCAGCACGAGAGTCTAACCAATTGAGTAGAAACTTTGGGATTGAGCATAATGTTTGTCAATAGTTCTATGAACTTCCTTCATGATTAAATTTTGGATTTAGGGTAAGTATTTTACCATATTTTTCTCTTTTATTTTATACTTTGGTTTTATATACAAGCAAAGACAACAAAGTTTGATTATGACTCTAATGAAATTTGTAAGAAATTATAATCACCTGAAGTGGTAAAATTTCTATGCGTTACCATGATCAAATTTATGTATAATTGTGGGCAAACTATTGAAAACCCGGTCCTATTGAATTTGCTCCATTCTCATTATCTTAAGAGAATATGATAGCAGTATGTGATAAGTCTGAAAGAACACAAAATTATTACTATGAATGTATCAATGGATATGGACGTGGCAATAGACGAAATTATAATCGTTATCATTGTGGTAATGAGAATAATAAGGATTCTCTAAAAAATTCTTCACTTTGTGAAAGTACTATTTGTCACCGATTTGACGTGAGATATTATAAATCATATATAGATGATTATGGTCCATTCATGATGTGAATTTGACAATATCTAATTTACAAATACATATTCATTCTTGGAAGAATATGAATGTGCTAATGGTAGTGAATATACGACACTCACCTCTAGAAGGAGGTTTGAGATGATATAAGAAAATAACATCATTATTATGGCATGAATGGTCATTGGTCACGTACCTATTGTACGCCAAAATATTTTAGTAATGTGATTATTAAAGAATAACATTAATGCAAGAAACATATCTTGTATATAATTTTGACCATAACCATAATGGTATAACTTTCTCTTTAAAAGAGATATTCACCACATGGATGTTGATGAATCTATGACAGTACAAAATTAATTGAGAGCTCTAAAAGAGCAAATTATTACTATTTTGGAGAAAGACAATTGATTACCAATAAGGTATTGTGTTGTAGTAACTCTCAAGAAACTTAATTGAGTTTCTATGATATTCGCGAAAACGGTTGATTATATTGAGACTATAAATAAATGAAAGGTTTAATATCTTCTATTACTACAACTTGTAGCGGGATAATATGTATGTAAAATATTACCCGCTTTATTCTTCAGTTTGTACTACACAAATAAAAGAATACCACAATAAAGTGGCTGCTTATTGATATAAAAACTCATATCATAATAAACTTGGAGTTTATTGATAATTGCACACGTCATGGTGTAAATCTAAAGTTTATTAATATTGATAATTTATTCAGTTGGCATAACTGGTTTAACCATATCAATTTAAGTATGATGTGCAAATATAATAGAGAATTCACATGGGTATATATTAAAAGAACTAGAAATTTCTTTACGAATTCTCTTATATTGCTTGTTCTCATTAATTAACAAATCAATTGAAATCGGGATTGAATCCCATGAATGCTGGAAATATCAAAGGTGAATATGAGCCCATTAACCTGCCATGTAGACCACATAAGATGCATATATGAGATGGTTACATGTGCGATTATTATTATTAACCCGCAACATGGTGTTTGCGAGGTAACTTGCTCAATAATTTGATTTAGAGCATAATTTCCAGATTTTTTATTCAAGATAGTTCATCTTGATAAGTTGGTTTACATCACATTTGGTTTAGCAAAATAATTTATTAAGTGCCTTCACTTAATATCTAAAAAATTACTTATGAGAACAAAATTATCTATATCAATTTAATATACGTTATATATCAAAGTATATTATTTTCTCCCATCACAAGTGGTTCAGGGTTAGGAACCAAATAATTCTATCTTATTATTATTGATGCGCAGTATATATTTTGATTAGCACCATAACGCAAAGATGAGTTCTCAAAGTTGAGAAAACAAGTTATTTTTTCTAACATGAGGGGGAGACATGATAAATGGTTGAGAAAAAGTTACGTGGAATGAATTATCATTTGTACAAATTGATCCTCGAATAAAATAATATGAACTTGAAGTTCATAAAAGGATAATTTATTTACAATATATTGCAAAGCATCCCAAACGCATTTTCTGACCCAAAGAAAGTAACTATACTCTCATTGCAGATGCTCCTATTAAGTCTTAAAGAGACAAAGTCTATGGTACGCTTAAATTATATATACAAATCGGTTTCAAATAAACTTCTTGATAAAGAAGATGAGCAAATGATCTTAATAAAGGAGGCAAGTGATCTAGAAGATCACATGACGTAAGACTTCATAAAATCTCATGAGAGATTCAGGTATCTGAATATATGAATTAAGAGATCTCTATGTTATGTCTTTATGAAAAATAAGGAGGTTGGAACCGATATAAAATATTTGTCGACGACATTGATTATAGTGCTACATATATATGAGAATTTTAAGTCTGGAGAAATAATTCAAGTGGAATTTGGTTTCATATGAAAGACAAGTAGTTTTGGACCTTTAATTCAAACACTTAAAAGTATAAATGCAATGGTGTGCTATCACCTTTATGTATCTTATATGTCTGGCATGACATGAAAACTTGATACAAATCTAAAGTTTATTTATGTGGCTTATATGACTTAACTTATATGACAATCCATGAAGGATTTAAGTTGCTTGAAGCATACACAATTTTTGATCTTGAAGTATCACTTTCTCAGTGCAATTTGTGCACAAATGTATCTTGCTATAACTATAAGCATGATAATAAGATAGCAAGAGTTTTCACCTCTTTGTGAAGATATTGAAATGACGATTCCAACAAGATAATATGAAGACAATATATATATTAGGAATGATGATTTCAAGGTAAAACAAATTCGTTCGAGAAATCTTTTGAAGATGATGCACAAGATTGTAATGCAAATGCTTAAAGATGTGAATTGATACTCTCATCAGGGGGAGTTAATACGCGTTACACTCTTTTTTCCTTCCAAGGTTTTGTCCCACTGAGTTTTCCTTGCAAGGTTTTTAACGAGGCAACCAAAAGGCGTATTGTTAGATATGTGTACTCTTTTTTCTTTACTAGATTTTTTTTCACTGGATTTTATTTAGTTAAGGTTTTAACGAGGCACATTATCTGTTGAAAAAACGTTCAAGGGGGAGTGTTATAAAATAAAATTTTATTTATGGTGAATGTCCATATTTAGAGAGATTCTAGGGTTCATAACTTGATGGCTAAGTCACCTTCTCTATAAATAGAGGATTCTATTCCATCGTAATTCATCCCAAATCAATAAGAATTCCCTCTCCCTACTTTTCTTTGCAATGGTGTTCTTGTTCTTTTATTGTTTATAACAAATATAATTTAATTTCTCAATAGAAATTTTGTAATTAAAAAAGGTAAATAATACATTTCTAAGTTCTTTTTTTTTACAAAAATTAGATTATAGAATCTCAGATTCATTTGCATTAGAGTTCTATTATTAGTTGACTTCCTCTTTATTAGCATTTCAAAATTTGGGGACATTTTTGTAACCTTATCTTAATTGACCTAGCATTTTAGGAATGTTTCTTTGTAACATAGTTGTCCCTAAATTTCAAAACTAATAAATTATTTTATATAAAATTTAAATTATATAAATATTAAAAAGTTAATATGGAAGGAATAATTGCTATATCGTATATAGTTAATATAAGGAATAATTTATAAAAATGGACAAAATCTTAATGAATTTTAAAGTCCTATATATTAGGACTTTTTACATAGTTAAATAAGGAAAAATTTAATAATAAAATTTACTTTATTTTAAAGTTTTAAATATTAGAAAATAACTAAAAACTGCTTTGTCCAGTGTGAACTCTACTTTTAAATAATAAAAAAGATGAATAATAATTCGCCAAAGACCTTTATGTTTTTAATATAATATATAGATACAGATAGAAGAGCTTTCCTGCAACATTGAAAAAACAAAAAACTTGATAATTAATACCAAACTTAAGTAATAATTTTAATTAGAAATAAAGTCCAACTTTGTTCGTGTATTATGCGGAATTATTCAATTTTATCAAATATTACAGTCTTGGTTCACTTATACCTTTGCTGTTAGCATTTAGGGAAAGAGAGTATTATTCTGAGCAAAGAAGACCAATTTGTCCTCGCCATTGATTGAACTTCAGTATGAAAATGAGAGGACCTCACATGTCCAATTTTTTTTTTGAGAAAAGAAGACCAAATTGGCCCCTCAACTTTTAACCATATTTTAAAATTACCTCGAGGTTGAAGCTCCATTATGGCTTAACGGAAAATGAGACTTTTTCAATTGGGTAAATATTAAATCAATAGGTAAACAACAACAATATACCCAATATTATTCCACACTGTAGGGTTCGGGAAGGTTAGTGAGTACGTAGACCTTACCCCTACCTTCCGAGGATAGAGATGTTGTTTCCAGTACACCCTCGACTCAGGAAAGCATAGGCACCACATTAATGAAAATATAGACAAAAAGGGACAATACCAAAAATCTATATAAAAGCAAAATAAAAATAACAAGATAGTAAAGTGATCAACAATGAAAGAAAATAATGATTAGTCATAACAATTGCGTGCCAATACTACTGTTATGAATACTCTAGACTATCTAATCTACTACCCCATTGTTGACCTCCAAACCTTCATATCAAGGGTCATGTCCTAAGGCTAGCTGTAGTTGTCCCATGTCTTGCCTAATCACCTCTTCCCACATCTTCTTTGGCTTACCTCTAGCTCTCCGTAGACCCTCTAATGTCAACCTCTCACACCGCCTCATCGGGGCGTATGTGCTCCTCCTCCACATATGATCAAACCACCTAAGTCGCGCTTCCTGCATCTTATTCTCAATAGGGGACACACCCACCTTGTAACAAATAACCTTATTCCTGATTCTATCTAACCTGGTGTGCCTCGTAACAAATAACCTTATTCCTGATTCTATCTAACCTGGTGAGCCCGCACATCCATTTCAACATCCTCATTTATGCTACCTTCATCGTCTGGACATGAGGGATCTTGACTGGCCAACACTCAGCCCCATACGACATTGTTGGTCTAACCTCCACTTTGTAGTACTTACCCTTAAGCTTTGGTGGCATCTTCTTGTCACATAAACACCAAAAGTGAGTCTTTATTTCATCTATCCCGCCCCAATACGGTGTGTGATATCTTCATCCATATCCTCACCCCCCCGAATAACAGACCCAAGATAGTTAAAACTACTTCTCCAAGGGATGAACTACGAGTCCAGCCTCATCTCCCTTCCCCTTCCTCGAGTTTCGCCACTGAACTTACACTCCAAGTATTATGTCTTAGTCCTAATCAACTTGAAACCTTTAGATTCCATGGTCTACCTCCATACATCTAATTGCGCATTCACATTGTCTCGCGTATCGTCAATCAATACAATATCATCTGTAAATAGCATGCACCATGACATCTCTCTTTTAATGTGGTGTGTCAGTCGTCTATCGCTAGATCAAACTAAAAAAGGCTAAGTGCCAACCGCTGATGCAGCCCCATCATAACTGGAAAATGGTCAAAGTTTCCACCCACCGTCCTCACTTGGGTATTTACTCCATCATACATGTCTTTAATCAACATAAAGTAGGAAATAGGTATACCTCTAGCCTCCACACATCACCATAAAAACTCCCTTAGAACTTTATCGTACGCCTTTTCTAAATCGATGAACACTATGTGCAATTTCATCTTTCTCTCCTTATACTGCTACATCAATCTCCTAACAAGGTGCATGGATTTTATTGTCAAATGCACCGGCATAAATCCAAAGTAGTATTCAGAAATAGACATACTCCTACTCACCCTTAGCTTTACCACTATCTCCCAGAATTTCATAGTATGGCTAAGCAGCTCGATACCCCAATAGTTATTGTAATTTTGTATATCACCCTTGCTCGTGTATACACGAACCATCGTACTCCACCTCCACTCTTCGGGCATCTTCTTCACTCTAAAAATAACATTAAATAACCTAGTGATCCATTCTAATCCTACCTTGCCCGCACTCTTCCAAAACACCACCATAATTTCATCCGGCCTGGTCGCTTTGTCCCTCCTCATCTTACGCATAGCCCCCTAAACTTCATCAACCCCAATCCTCCTACAATATCCAATGTCACAACAACTCCCGGAGAGTTCTAACCATTACAATGCTCATGTCCCCTTCCTCGTTCAAGAGACTATGAAAGTTGGTCTGCCATCTCCGACGGATAAGCTCCTCATTCAACAAAACCCTACCTTTTTCGTCCTTGATGCACTTCACTCGGCCTATGTCACGTGGCTTCCTTTCTCGTTCCTTGTCTCAACTAAACATCCACTTATTACCACTTTGACCCTCGAGTTCCTTATACAAACAACTAAAAGTTGTAGTCTTGGCCATAATAACTGCTAGCTTTTCCTCTTTCTTAGCCAACTTATAATGCTCCCTATTCAATGGAGGTTTGCCATCTCTGACGGATAAGCCCCTCATCCAACAAAATCCTACCTTCTTCGTCCTTGATGCACTTCACTTGGCCCAAGTCATGCATCTTCCTTTCTCGTTCCTTGGATAACATGAACGTCCTCTTATTACCATCTCGACTCTCGAGTTCCTCGTATAAACGACTAAAAGCTGCAGTCTTGGCCGTCGTAACTGCTATCTTTGCCTCTTCCAACTTATAATGCTCCATATTTGTGCTCTTCTCCTCCTCGTTTACACTTTCCAGTAGCTTCATATACGTTGCTTTCTTGGTTTCCACTTTTCCTTTCATCTCTCCATTCTACCACCAATCTCTCTTGTGACCACCAGAGTAACCTTTGAGACCCCTAATAACTCTCTCGTGGTTTCCTTAATGCACTACGCAATCGTGGTTCACATAGCTTTTGCGTCCCGACTACTCCTCCAAACCCCCATATTCACCATCTTGACCACTACCTCCTGCACTTTAGCTTTCGTCAAGGCTCCCCACTTGATCCTATATTGTCTATACATTGCCCTCTTCCTCCTATTCCTTGTGATCTCAAGGTCCATAACCAGGAGTCTATGAAGGGTCGAGAGGTTCTCCCTCGGGATGGCCTTACAATTCGTGAAAATACCTCTATTGGACTTCTTGCAGAATAAATAATCAATCTGAGTCTCAACCACCAAACTGCGGAAGGTGACCACGTGCTCCCTCTTCTTCGGGAAACTCGAGTCTGCTATCACCAAATAAAATGCTCTAGCAAAGTTCAGTAGAGATATTCCTCCTCCCTTTCTATCTCTAAAACAAAAGCCACCATGCACATCATCGTATCCCCCAGACATCGCTCCAATGTGGCTTTGAAATATCATCCTATAAAGGCTTCTCGGTATGCATGATATCACACACCATCTGTTGATACCCAATTTTTTTCTATGTATTTTTATACACAAAATTCTTTCAAAATAACATATATATGCATACCCAGGTATTTTATTATTTTCCCTAATTTTTAAGGTTTCTAAAATCAATTTATTGCCTATTTTAGCAGTACAAAATTCATAATTATTCCCGAAATTAATTTTGATGAATAATTTATTTTTTCCCCATATTTATACCAAAATATAGTTAACATAATTTTTTTATATTTTAAAAATTTATTGGACATTTTTAAAGTTAAATTGCATATAGTTGTAATTTTAGCCCATTTTAAGATTAACAATATTTTATAATCGTAAAATTGGTTTTTGTGTTCTTAAATTAATATTTATATAATATTAACTGGCTTAGTACTTTTAATTTTCTTTTAAAATTATTTTTACTACTTTTATAAAATAAAAAGGAAAAAGTGGCTTTAAATACCAGCCCTATTTTGTTTCAATTTTAGCCTAAATCAACCCCTCAAATTAACTCCAATTTCAATTCCTAAATAGGCCAGCTGAATACCCAATTCAACCCAACCCCTTAACCCACTGACCTGCTGAGTCTCTTTTAATCCAGGATTTTGATCAACTGCCACAATTCCCCCTTTTCTTTTTTAATTCACAAACACCCCAACCCTAAATCACTTTCATTCATCCGCCGCCTCTAAAATTATTCTCCTCTCCAAATTCTCTCTAAAACTCTCGAAACCCTAGCCTCTCTCACCGTCTCCTACCTCAAGCTCACCGGAAATCATGGCTCATCCGGCCATGATAACCTTATACTCACCCTTTATTACTCCTGTGTGTTTGATATTTGAAGAATCAAGGCCTTGAACTCAATGGTTCCTTTTAAGATCTTCTTAGATCTATGGTTCTGTGGCCTCTCCGGCCTTGCTCCGGCATATTCACGCCTCAGGAGCTTGATTCTCACTCATCCGACCCCATGGTCTTACTTTTTCAAGCCTTTCTCATTTTAGGGTTTCTCTGAAACCCTAAGCTGTTCGAGGTTTTTCCACTATTTATTTTTCTAGATCTGTGATGTTTTTGTGCTTTACTTGACTTTCAAAGTGTTTAACCCGAAATTTTTCTTTCAAAATTGTTTGTCTTCACGTTAGGGTTTCTGAAAGGTTTTCAAAAACATCTTTGATTCGTCCTTCTCTTTTCTTAATGTGTGTTTGCTATATCATGCTCCTGTGACTTCCTTTTACTATGCATATAATGTTCTTCTTATTTTCTTTTTCTACTATGCATGTGCTCACATGTTAATCAGTGTTATGTTTTCCTTACTCTTCTACTATATGTATTTACCGTTGAGGTTTTTTTTTTTGGATTTTTGTTTGCATTGCTGAACTCTGTTCGTGTTCTTATTAAACATGTTTCATATGCTTTTCCTTAAGTTTGTATCACCTTTTTCTTCTGAACTTGTTTAAGTTCCGAGTTCTTTCAGACATGTTCTCCATGACCTTGAATCAGTTTTCTTTGTATTATGCCTGTTTGTTTCTCATTGGTCTCTGAAAGAGACCTCTGAATTTGTTTAACGATTTTCCATGTCACCTCTGTGTTTGAATTGTAACCTCAGTATTTGGGGTTTTCTTTGGAAATTTTGATCTTTATGTTTGAGTTATGGTTCCGCTTTGGGACCCTAGACTCTCAGACTCACTATGAGTCTACAAATTGAACTTGTAACCCTTTGATTATAATTCTGAACTTTTCAATGTTACACTATTTTTCTAAGTAACATGACGATTCTTTTGTTTGATTTGTCTGCTTTATATATGAGAATATCCTCTTTCAAAAGGTTTTACAACTAATTAATTGATTTTGAAATCCTCTAATGGGGGTTTGATTGATTGCTACTAATTTTCTCTAATCTAATCCTCTTTACCTATTCCTGACTTGGTCCATTCGAGTTAAGCCTATAATTTTAATTTTACTAGTTGTTTGATTGATTCCATTTCCTTTTTCTTTTTACCAATCGCGTACCATTGGATGTTGTCTTAATTAACCCCTATGTATTTACCCTTCCTGTGTTACTTTGGAAAAGATTTTAATCAAACTTTTTCCTTAAATGTCTTCTAACCGTTAGAAATTAGAATTCCTTAACTAAAAGGAGATATTATATGATTGATTGCAAGTTATTTTTTACCTTTTCTTACTTGTTCTTTGCACTATAAAAGGGGCACTACCCTTCTGCACTTAGCACAACTGGAAACTTTCAATTCAACACACATATTCTTATACACACTACTCTTCAGTTCTCTACTCTCATCTGAGACCTCCTACACTGCTTAGTTGCAATTTGGGTCTTCAAGATTTCTACTTTATTTTTTATTTCCCCTGCAATTGGTATATTATGATTTTAACTTCATCCATCACTCTAACATGTTTATTTATAGCTTCTTCGATGTTGTTTGCCTTACCATGTATGCTAAGTGATTAACCTGTATGCTATTCTCTTTGTACCAGTTTCTTTGATGAATACCTACATCCCTATTCCCCTCTATGTGTTTGAGTTAGGGTTCAAGGCCTGGAAGTATCCAAATTACTTCTCAGGTCTGAACCTGACCCTCAATGGGTCTTAGCTCCCAAAATTAAGCCAACAGGCTTGTCAGAGGTGTGCCAGCATACTTAATTGTAGGGCATGACCACTAACATGCCCTGGCCTTCCCTAACTCCCTCTATGCACTTACATTTATTCTTAGACACTAAGCCCTGCCCCCCCTCCTATGAGCCTTGCCTTAGGACCTTGAATTCTCTTTGAACTTGGACATTTGAGGGTTGGCCCTTCCACACTGCACTATAATCTGATTCTGCAATATATTTGTGTTGTAAGAACTGCCCGGAGCCCCCCTTGAGGCTCTTGGGATCTTTTATACACCCCAAATTAGAGAAAGCTTTGGAAAATCCCGATCTTCAGAGTTGGTTCATCTCATATTTTAGACCTTGAGTTTGAACTAGGCTCCATGGTTGTAGTTGCATTTCTGATGTAATTTTATTTTTTTAACTTGGTCTGTAATAAGTTGGGATAACTCATGGGGTATATAGAGAAAAGGGGAAGGGTTTCTTACATATGCATGTGGGTAAACATCATGTCCTTAGGCATTTATTCCTACAAATCTCGTTCTGCCTATAGGTTGTTTCGTTACTACATTAGAAATCTTGACTATAAGTTATGCATTTCATTTAGAGATCCTGCCTATAAGTTGTCCTATTTCTGCATGATCGCATCATGTAGATAACTTGCCCATAGGAATTTTTAATTCTGCATTTAAATCCCTCACTAGGCAAACGATTTATAGGTTTGAAAATGAAAATCTGCATTATATACATCATGCTTATAGGATTCTCGCACTTCTATAAACGTTTTTTCAAAATTAATCACGCCTAGAAAGTATGTCTGCAAAGATAATCAACTGAATCTGAATCAATCCTAAAAATAAGAAATAATATCGTCTTGCACTATCAAGTTTTATGTTTTAAAATAAGTGAACCCCTTTTAAAATCTAGTACATTTTCCACATTATTGGATATTAGGTCTATGGGTCTCACTTAGGCAAGCCATTAGGTAATTAATTAATGGCAACAGTCTTTGATAATTACAACCAAGGGCAGGCCTAATTCGAGCTTCTTATCTGAGAAATATGTGATAAATTATCATGCTCTCACGTTTAAGTTTAATTAAAGACCTAACCAGTACTTGTAAGCCATGATAAATAACTTGCTGCTTTGAATAAGGAAGCCTATCTGAGCCTTTATTTTCTATGCGTTCCCCTCTTACTGTGGTATGTGTTTTTGTTTGTCGCACTAGACTTTTGTCCTTTGAAACTCTAAAAAGCTAATATCACTTACCTTTTAGGACTAGTAGTCCTAACTGCGTTCGGGACTGATCGGATTGGGGCGGGCAAAAACATGCAATAAGTAACAAGGCCAATCCGCGATTAAAAAACTTAATGGGGTGGGTAAAGAGTAGACATGGATATGATGACCACGCGACAACACCATGTGTATAAATGGTTACCAGGTGTTGTGTGGGGTGACCCATGTTATTTATAAACCCAGGACCCCATTTCCTCTTTACTTATTCACTTTCCTTTTTTGTTAGAATTTTAAAAGTTGTTTAGTCTTCAGTTTTCTCAAGTTCATTCACTTCAATTACTTGCACCTATTATGCAAATCTCTCTTTTAATTGTCTGGTTTCCAGTATTGTTCCCTCCCAACTTCCGCCTCTTTCACTTCCCTTTAAGTTACTTACATCAATTGTTTGACCCTCCTCCCCCTTTACTTATTTAGGTTTATTTTTAGGATTGTTTAAACTATTTCTTTAAAACCGTCGCTTTCTTTACCTTTCTTCAAAACCGTCAATTTAATCGCAACATTATTTGAAAACCCCCTTCTATTTGAAACTTCAATTTGCTTTATTTATTATTTAAAGTCACAATTGTATCATGGTCGGGAACCACGCTAGTGGATCTCGAGTGGTGTCTAACACCTTCCGCTTGAGATAATTTCAATCCCTTACCCATTCTCTGGTTCTTCTTCTTTTAAGTTGAATTTCTTCTTAGTGTCCTAATTTACCTAATCATTAGGTGGCGAATCTTCTAAATTGCAAAACCAATTCCCAAAAGGAAAAGAGTTGTCCGTTCAAATGTCGTAAGCCCGATTTCGCGAGAAAAAAGGGGCGTCGATAGCATGGCGACTCTGCTGGGGATATTTTTTAGGCTTTTACCATTTCATGTTACTTGTGACTTTACTGCTTCTTATTTGCCTTTATTTAATGTCTTTATCTCCCTTCTACTGCAAGACTGACTTGGCTCTTTGTTTCTTTTCGCTAATGCCTTCTTTTACCGCTTCCCCTCAATACTGTCGTAATTATGAGCAATTATTGTAATCATTACTCTATGAACATGACAATTAGTTTCATTCTTGTAATTACATATTCAACATCATATTCCACCCATGCCAAACAAAATACCACAGCAACGCTTATAATGAGTGGTTTCGCCCTTCTGATAATATCACCCCCTAAGTTTGGCAAAGTTGTATTTACGGTAAAATCAGTCGATCAACGGTGTGGTCGACGGTTTCGTGCCTTTCCCTTTTGAGTTTTCCGCTTAAGGGTACCGGTCTAGCACCCCATAGAAACCTTATTCCATTCAATTGTGGATGCATCACGGTCAGACCTAGCCGAGTCAGTTATATTGTCCGCATAATGGCTCTTTAAGATAGCCTTGTACAAAGTCTATTGGGTTTCCCTGGAATCCAAACGGACACTTCCACATTTTTGCATTTATTTGGAGAACAAAATGCTGCTTATGCCAAATATTGATATTTAAAATAGTCGAGTCTAGCGGGGGTAAGGGTCTAACACTTTGTTTTGTAGAAAATGAGGCACGAAGTCCCCAGATTCGGCATGGTAACCAACATCCACCCAAGGTTGCTAAGCTGGTGGGAAGACATTCACTCTAGTGATCAGACTCTCGTACACAAATATTTGGGAATTTGCCTTCTCTTTTGGAAATCCAACCCAACAACAAAATGTAGAGGCTGCAACCCTATACTGGGATGGCGACAGATCTGTGTTCCGCTTCGGGACCTTTAAATGATACCTTTGCTAGAGGAAATATGAGGGCTAGCTGGTATCCCATGGGAGACTCCGGGTTTGCTTATGCCGGAAAATCGCAAGGGTAGGGGTTTTCTCAAAATGATGGGACTAAAAAAGAATACAGACTTGACCTGCTTGAAGGATTCTTATAGTCCTTTTGACAATCTATGTGATAGGTACGGACGGCCATAGCAAGTCCTACCGCACTTATCTAGATGAATTCCCCCTCACATCATTGGGGCATATCCACAGAAGGGTCTTCGTTTTTATGTTCTGCTTTTTGGGGATGATAGTATTTCCTATGAAGAAGGCTAGGATCCATACTAGACTAGTCATGGTCACAAAAAACCTTAATGGAAGGAATTGGGGGACAGCCCTTTTGTGTAGTACCCATGATTGTTGCGGAGATATACTGAGCCGTGGAGAACTGTCAACAAGGGGTCAAACACTTTGAGGGTTGTAATTTGCTGCTCCAACTCTGGCTCATGGAACACCTCCAAAAGGGTTAATATCAACAAGAGATCCTGCACAGGGACTGGGATGATCATATCGCATTCCATCAGCCAAGGTGAATGAACTATATCCCTAACATGTTTGCCCAACCAGAAGATGCTAAAGGGTGGATAGAGTTGTTCGAAGATCTGAAAGAAGACCAAGTGCAATGGATGTTCGAATGGTTCCCTACTGAAGAGTTCATTGTCCGATCTCGGGATACACCTTTCTTATACTCATTGGTCTGAGAGGAACTTATCCTTATGTCCCTCTCCTAGTCATGAGGCAGGCTGGAAGAAAGCAGGTTATACAAAGGATTTACAAAATGAGTCACTTCAGGGCCAACTTTCAGGATGACAATAGCCCTTACAAGATCCAAGCCCAACACATGTGGCATTGCAAAATCATCATGGGAAAAGATAAAATCATCTGGTACCATGCTGGATATACTCCACACTATCTAAGCTGGTTGGAAAACAATCATAATAGGTCAGGACAATCGGGGTTTGTTCGAGGTCACCGAATCATTGATGAAAAGGCTGAAGCGCAAGTAAAGTACAACCAACTGTGCAGATGGATACGGGAATGCAAAAATGAGCACCGTAAAATACAAGAAGCCAATCAAAAGATAATTGGAGAATGGAAAGATATGGATGTTAGCGCCAGCAAATGACTGATCTGTTAGGAGTGGGACATAGTGGAGCTGGAAAAGAATTTTTTGAAGAGGGTCGAAGATTGCCGAGTTGCTGAAGGAAATGAAGGAGGTCATCTGGCCAAGGCCTACTTGCTGTTAGGATTGCGCGAGTTGGGAGAGCTGTACGAAGGAGCCAACACTGCCGAATCTAGGTAAGGTCCTTCTGAGACCAAATATATAAGTGTCTTCTTTTCCTTTGAAAATGTAATAAGGCCTACGACCATTAGTAACATATTATTAGTGTCGTTTTGGGATTCATCTTTTTTCTCATCAATAAAATGCAACATTTAGCATTCTTAGTTCTCTAAATTTATTTGTCGCTAGGCCTACCTGGGGCACAACGAGGTCCCCTAAGATTAGGACATGTTTTGTATTCCCTGCACTACGTGTTTAAATATTGCAACATCTTTTCTTATGATCCTTACAAACTTGTTACCTTTTTGTTTATTTCCCTCCCCAAAGGTTGGTTCGCGAACTTTGACATCATCATCGTATTCCACAAGATCAAAGGGCCCTCCACCTACTCCTCCTCCTAGTCCCATCAGAATCAGGAACAAGGGAAAGATGGAAGATTTGAGCAACATCATAATGGAAACTTCGGTCGAACGAATAGAGGTTACCCAGGATATTCAGGTTCCTAAGGAGAATTCCTCTCAAATAGAACACAAGTTACTAAAGTTCCAAGAGGAGCTTAACCAAGTCCGGAATTGGGCAAGTCTATCATTTTTCCTTACTGCTCCAGAAGTCACTAAGAATCCCACGCCTCCACAAAATATCCCAAACCATCCCACTCCTCAAAACCACTGCAATACTTAGCACACTCCCAACAGCACTCCGTTGCTCATCCCAGAACCATTGAACCCCACAAATGACCATTGCCACAACAACACCCCCATCTATGTGGAAACCGAATCATACCCTAATCAACCTATCACAAGCATACTTGAGTCCGATGATAAAGACTCGCTCATCAGGAATTAGCGGAAGAGCTTAAGATGCTGACCACCAAGATCTAAGGCGTTAAAGGAATTGAGGGACTAAACTATGAAGGTTTATGCATACAACCCGATGTCGAACTGCCTGAGGGGTACAAACCTCCGAATTTTGAAATATTTGATGATACAGGAGATCCCAAGGTTCACTTGAGAACATACTGCGACAAGCTGGTCAGAGTGGGGAAGGATGAGAAGATCCGCATGAAGCTTTTCATGAAGATCCTGAAAGGAGATGATCTGGCTTGGTAAATTAGCCAAGACCCAAAGAAGTGGTCAAATTGGGTAAGTATGGCGTCCGATTTCATGGAGAGGTTCAGATTCAACACAGAGAGTACACCAGATGTATTCTACATCCAGAACTTAAAGAAGAAACCTACGGAGACATTCCACGAGTATGCTACTCGTTGGAGATCAGAAGCTGCTAAGGTCAGGCCGGCTTTAGAGGAAGAACAAATGAACAAGTTTTTTGTCGGGCTCAAGACCCACAGTACTACGAAAGATTGATGCTGATTGAAGGCCAGAAATTTCCCTACATCATCAAACTAGGGGAAAGGATCGAAGCAGGTATCAAAAGTGGTACAGTCACTAACTTTTATGCTTTGCAGGCTACCAACAAGGCTCTGCAATACGGTGGTACATCCAAGAGAGGGACGTAAGTTCCATAATAGTTGCACAGATAACCAAATCACCAGTCAAATACCAAACCTACCCGATATCTCCACTCACATATCAATCCACTCCAAATTACCAAGAACATTTGCCTTCTTACCAAGCTCCACCATCTACTTACCAGTTGTCTCCACCACCCGCATATCAGCTTACTTCACCCAAATACTACCAACCCGCACACGTCTACCAAGCCTACAACACTCAACCGTCCCACTATCAGTCACCTCCCCCTCGCCAAAATTTCCCTAAACCCAGACCAAATTTTGACCACATACATCCCAAACAATACACCTCCATTGGCGAACCTATCGACCAGCTGTATAAAAGCTCAAAGCTACTGGCTATGTCACCCCTATTCCCTGCCATAAACCCCGAAACCGCTCTTAGTGGATAAACCCAAATAAAACATGTGCATGCCATTCCGGTATGAATGGGCATAACATTGACGAATGTTGCTCCCTGTATGACAAGATCCAGGGATTGATAGACAACAAGATCATTGTGGCAAAAGAGCTTTCCCCGAATGTCCATAACAACCCTCTACCAGACCACAAGGGTGGAGTTGTTCACATGATTAAGATAGAAGATGATTGGGGCCCTGAGGGATCAATCGGGTTGATAGCAGAAGGAGACGATCCAAAGAAACCAACAGTCACTCTTAATCCAATTGTAATCCAAATTTAGACTTATGAAGATACTGAGGTAAACATGTACATACCTCTTGAGTTTGAAGTACCAGCCTCTACAAAGACGCCAACACCGATCGAGGTCGAGTTTGGATCCCCAAAAGGCGCATGAGTCCTTTGAAGTCACTGTACTACCTTCCAAAATAATGGTGTCTATTCTAGTAGCAATGAAAGCCACAACACCATTTCATACAAAACCCATACCATGGGACTACACAGTCGAGGCAAGAAGGAAAGGAAAAGCCAAGTTTGGGAAAATAGTTGTAGCATAGGGTATGACAAGAACCGGTAGGGTTTATACCACAGAACACTTGGCTGAGTCAAGTAAGCAGACCTCTGGTCGACAATCCATCATTGAAACTGAACCCGATGATTTTTGGATAAAGATACAAGCCAAGGAATACACGATCATTGACCAAAACACCAGCACAGATCTCTATCCTGGCTTTGCTACAAAGTTTTGATGTGCACAAGAATGCCTTGTTAAAGGTGCTGAGTGATGAATATGTGCCCAACAACATCACTGGAGGAGAAATGGAAAACATGGTGGGTCAAGTATTGGAAAGTCAGAAAATCACCGTCCACGAGGATGAGCTACCGCCTGAAGGATTGAGCCATAACAAGGCATTGCACATCACTGTGCAGTGTGAAGATTATTTTATCACCCGGATCCTGGTCGATGGAGGATCCAGTCTGAACATTTTTCCTCTAGTAAGACTCAGAACATTGGGAAAAGGGCTGCATGAAATCAAGGACGGGTCCATAAACGTTAAGGCTTTCGACGGATCTCAAAGGTCCACTATTGGGGAGATTAGCCTACGTTTGCAAATGGGGCCCACTTGGTTCGATATTGATTTTCAAGTAATAGACGTGCCGACATCTTACCATCTACTGTTGGGACAATAATGGATTCATGCCACCGGGGCTGTGGCGTTAACATTACATTAGGCAGTGAAATTTGAGTGGAATCATCAAGAGGCTATCCTTCATGGTGACGGTACCAACCCAATATATAGCTGCCAGACCTTCCCAGCAATCGGAGGAAGAAGGAAAATAGGCGGGGAAACTTACCATCACATCGAGCGAGTCAACGCCGTGGACAAGGATAAGTGGTAGGACAATAAAATAGAAAGTGTATTGAACTGGTGCGGGTATGCGTGAGCATGTGATTTTTTTCCGATATGAATTACTCCCATAAATTCGAAACAAAATAATTTCTTTCAGTGTCTGCGATCTTGTGGATTTTCGTGGCATTTCGGTTAGTTGTTTGCATTTTTCCCGTGCACTTTAACTAGTGAAAAATACAAAAAAATGCCATGCATGTGCATTTAGAAGTTGATTTGATATTTTTAAGAATTAATTAGCAATTAGTCATTTCATAAAAAATAAAATAAAATATGGTTTAATTTGCACCTTTAAGTTTAACTTTGATTTAAGGTGATTTTTAGTGATAATTATTATTTAGGATTAATTAGCATTTTTGATAGGACAATTTGGTTTTATAATTTAAATTATATTTTTATTTTAATTTGAAAAGAAAAGAAAAAGAATTGGTCTTTAATAAGAGACCCAAATTGGGCCAATTTGTTTAAATTCCCAGCCCAATAACGCCCCAATTCAAGCCCAAATACACCCACACCCGGTCCAGCGTCATTATCAATAATCAAAACGACCCCGTTTGAGTAGGATCCAATCTCTGCCGTCGAGGATCTTTGATCCAACAACTGAGAACTACATTCCTTAGAGTATATTAGTGTCCAACCGTCTCACCCCCCTCACACTCACCATCTCACCCAGTCTCAAAACCCTAGAGAACTCCTACTGTCTCCGTCGTCCACCATCGTACACCGCCTATCCGAAATCGCCTATAGCGGTGGCGAATCTCCAATGACCGCCAAAATAACACCGTTACTTCCTCCCTCTCCTCATTCCAAATCCGTTATCGTCTCCCCTCAAAACCTAGCCAAATTTCTCGAATCTTGTTCAGAAGGTCTGGCTCCGTCGCCGGACACCAAACGACACCAAAATCACACTACATACTCGCCATGCTTCCCTCTTCCCAAATATCTAACATGTATCATTCGAATCGCATTGTTTCATCTCAAATCCTAAATCTTAGATAACGCTAAAAATTGGAGTCTTAATGATTGAAGTGTCCGTCAAGAGTTTAGGTTCATTCCGAGGTTATTCACGTATTTTATTGAAAAGAACGTGCTTAACCTCGGAATGGATAAAGATTCGAAAGTTTAAAGGCTCGAAGATGGGGTTTCAAGTTCGAGCCCAGTCATTAGATTCTCCGGTGAGTCTGAACCCCGCTTCATCCTCTTTATCTTCTGATTTAAAAATTAATTTGCCTGGTTTTCTTTCTCTTTTCTTTTGTTTCTTCTTTCTAATTTCTTTTGGTTACTTTTAATGACTTGTTCATCCTAGTTTGATTAAGTTTTGTTAGTGGAGATTTGCATGTGTTCAAACAGTTGTGGAATTAGGTCTACTTGATCTTGTTTAATCTCATTGTTTAGTTGTTTGCCATTTTTAATAGTATGAAGGGTTCAGTTATTGTGCTGTTGTTTTTTTCTCCTTTAATTGCATGATAGAGTCTTTAATAATGAATTTTGAAGTTTATCAGAAATAAATTTTTGGTTTAATTGCAAGAACATAGAGGTTTTATACTGTTTTGATATTTTGATTATTAGCTATTAGCTTGTTAGGTTCTAAAATTGGTAAAAATTTCTAGGGTTGTATTTGAGCAAATAAAAGCTTAAGGGTGCTTAAGGGTTAGGCCGATGTTGTGTATGTAATTTTCAGGATATGGGAGGGTAGTATAGGTAATATGATTAAGGAATCTTAGTGTAACTGACTTGGAAACTTCTAAGTAGGGATCTGCTAGTAAATCTCAGGGCATAACTTTGCAAGCAAGCCATAAAATTAGGGACTATAGGGCAAAATTAAATCATGAGGATTGCCGTAATGCTCAGCCTATAAAAGGCATGAAAGCATAAGTTGAAGGGGGGCTTCTTTGGAGAGCAAAGTAGAGAAAAATCAGAAAACACAAAAACAGCTAGGAAATTACTGTTCCTTTGAGTTTCTGGCTATAATTTCTGAGATTTCAAACTTCTGAGATAACCTTTGATTCATACGTGCTTGAGGATGGTTTAAATTGGGTTCTGAAAATCGATTTTGAGCTGAGATTGTGTTGAAATCCCTTTGAATTGAATTCTTGGTTTAGAAATTGGATATAAGTCTGTTGGAACTTGGCATGAAGTTTGAACTGATCTCAACCTTGTAAACACTGTTGATTGTTGATTACTGCTTTGCTGATACCTCATTTTTTCTTTGCTTTTCAAATTCCAGGTACGTGCCCTTCAATTCTGATGATTTTAAGTTTCATAATGAAGAGGAAATGAGAGTTTGAAGCATGGCATTGAATATGCTTTTTTCTTTTACCTTTTCCATGATGTTTATATGCTTAGTCAGTTGATTCAATGTAATTTAGTTGTTTTCAGTTAGATTAATTAGGCTATCATGTTATAATTGACTTATGAACTGTTAAGGCAAAGGGTTGACCAAGCCTGGATTAGGGGCTGAGTTTGTGTTTATGTTGTGTTAGCTAAATGTATGTTATTATGTGGCGGTTAAAGTGCTGTAACGATAAGCATCATTTGAGCATTTGAGTTTTAGTTTTGATTTTGGCCGAAGTAGGTGTGTTTGGTGAGTGATGATTTTGTTGAAATAAGTGTAAGATTCAGTTTTATGTGTTTGAATTTAGAATCAGCAACTCAAAGATGAAAATGACTATATTGTTAGTGTGTTGTACAGGTATTGAATGGTTATTATATGAATAGGTCATATTTTAGATAATTTAAAATTATATCAATTTTTATTTCAGTAGTTGTAGGTCTACTTTGATGTTTAGTTAATAGTAAGTTTAAATGGATTTGGGCTCTCTATCGAGTCGATGAACCCACTTGTTTTCTACAATGAGCCTTGCAGGGATTCGATCTTGGGGCTTTGAAATAGAAGGATGTGTACTATTTAGCCTCTTTTGGGCTTGTGTTTGAGCCGAGTCGCCTTTTCTCGTTAGCATAGAAGTCTGTCGCACAACATTTGGGCCAATGATCAGCCTAGGCCCAAAACCTTGAAGAAGATTTGAAAACAAGAATGGTAGTTTTACACCATAATTTGGTGTGTCTTGGGATGGTTATAGTTGATGTCCCTCGTTCATTAATTAAGATGAGTCGTATCAGTGACAAATACCTACGGCCTTACGAAATTTAGTTTAATCCCCCTTTACAACTATAATCGAGGTGCGTCGCGCCCATGAAAAATAATAATAATGGTATGGATCTTGCTTAATTGATTTTTAACCCTTAGAATTCGAGGTGTACCACTTAGCAAATTTTTCGTGGTCATCGCAAATCTAAAAACACACAATTGCCTTAGGCGCACTAGTTAAATAATTTACCTTCCTAAATTCGGGTGCACACTTATGTGACCCAAATCTAAATCTCAACATTAGATGAAATGTGTTGCGAATTACGGATGTATTTATGTAACGTGGTTCAAGACGCGTTTTAACGACATTTCACTCTTCTTAAAATTAAATAAAAGCGGTTTAAAAGTTAAAATTTACACATGGGTTCATAATTGTAAAAATCAGATAATTAAACCGAGTATAACAGTTGAGCAACCTGCTAGAACTATGGAACTCGGGAATGCCTAACACCTTCTCCCGGGTTAACAGAATTCCTTACCCGAATTTCTGGCTCGCAGACTGTATTACAGAGTCAAACCTTCCTCGATTCGGGATTTTAAACCGGTGACTTGGGACACCATTAATTATTTCAAGTGGCGACTCTGATCCTTTAATGAAAAAATAAATACCGTTCCGATTATCCTTTAATTAGAAAAACTCCCTTATCTACGCCCTCGTCGGGGTGAGTATAAAAAAAAGGAGGTGTGACAGTATGAACCGGGCAAAGGACTTGGCAAGAATCTCCAAGGAATCGCTAAGCCTATCAAACTAAAGAAAATTAGGAAGAATTCAAGGACTGGTCGCCGCCCTGGCGCGGCCCTTACTACCCATTGGAGCAGCCAATACCCCATCTAGAGCAGACTTTCCAACCAGCCGAAGTCATCTACGGGTCAGAAGAAGAGGAGGCAGTGGCAGCAATGAAGAGCTTGCTTTTGGAAGAAGATAACATGGAATGTTGCATCATTTTCGAGGAGGAGGGGAGGAAGGCCCTTCCATACAAGCCGTGAGCCAAGAAGAACGCCTCAATAATTGCATCATTTTCGATGTTCAAAATATTCATGGAATTTATTAAAGTATTTCAGTTTCTTATAAATCTTTCTCTTATTATTTTCATTACTTTACTCAAACAGTATTACCATTACTTTACTTGATGAACCAATGAATGTGACATGCAACGAGACAACGCAACAAACGGGCATAGATTCAGAGAAAGACGATATACCAGAAGAGATTATTAAGGAAGTTGAGAATTTCAAAAATAGGCCTAAGTCCAACTTGGACGAGACCGATATTCTCAACCTGAGAGATGCAGAAAATTTCAAAATAACACGAATCAGCGTCTATTTGTCATCGTCAGAAAAGAAAGAATATACATAGTTCCTAAAAGAGTATGAAGACATATTCGCATGGTCATACGACGACATGACTGGTCTAAGTACATTTATCGTGGCTCACAAGTTACCGACTGATCCGACCTGTCGCCAGTAAAGCAGAAGCTCAGAAAGTTCAAGCCATATATAAGCATGAAATTCAAGGAAGAAGTCACTAAGCAGGTCAAAGCTAAGGTTCTTAGGGTGGTAGAGTATCCGACATGGTTAGCCAATATTGTGCCAGTACCAAAGAAGGACGGGAAAGTTAGAGTCTTTGTCGACTACCGGGACCTCAACCGGGACAATCCAAAAGACGACTTCCCCTCGCCGAACATACACATCTTTATTGATATATGTGCTAAGCACGAGCTGCAGTCATTCGTTGATTATTTCGCTGGGTACCATCAGATATGGATGGATGAAGAGGATGCGTAGAAAACAACTTTCATTACGCTGTGGGGGACGTATTGCTACAAGATAATGCCGTTTGGGTTAAAGAATGCAGGTCTACCTACATGAGGGACATGACTACCATTTTCCATGACATAATACACAAGGAGATCGAGTTGTATGTAAACTACGTCATCATTAAGTACAAGAAAGTTGTTGATCACATAGACGATTTAAGAAAATTCTTCAATAGACTGAGAAGATACAACCTGAAATTGAATCCCGCAAAATGTACATCCGGGGTTCTAGCTGAAAAATCGCTTGGGTTCATTATAAGTCTCCGAGGAATAGAATTGGATCCATCAAAGGTCAAAGTTATTCAAGAATTTCCACTACAAAAGAACAAGAAAGAAGTAATGAGTTTCCTGGGGAGACTTAACTACATCAGTCGGTTCATAGCATAATCTACTGTCATCTGTGAGCCAATCTTAATGATGCTAAAGAACGAAGCTGCTACTAAATGGACTAATGACTGCCAAAAAGCCTTTGACAGAATCAAGGTGTTCTTGTCAACACCGCCAGTTTTGGTTCCGCCCGAACAAGGTAGACCCCTACTAGTCTATCTATCGAGTCGGGAAGGAATGAGTAATGGGTCGGGGAATCGGGCATCGGCCCTCTTGGATCCGATAGGAGCAAGAGTAGGTAAGTTAGTATCGATCCGGTGAAGAAAAGAGAATTTAGTTGATAGAGACATTAGATCTGGAGGAAGCATCTGGTCACATATCCCAAAACCTTCACGTGTTGTATTGGATGAAGCGTTTGGTTGTGTTCTGTGGCATCATGATGAAACGGGAAGAAAAGAGCATCCCATCTATTATCTCAGCAAGAAGTTCACCCCGTACAAGGACCGCTATTGTTTATTGGAATGCATCTATTGTGCTTTGACGTGGGTAGCCCAGAAATTAAGGCATTATTTCTGTGCTTACACCATATATCTCATATCAAGAATGGACACGTTGAAGTATATCTTCCAGAAGCCTATGCCCACTGGCAAGCTAGCCAAGTGACAGATCCTACTGAGCGAATTCGACATTATCTACGTGAATCAGTAAGCAATCAAAAGACAGGCACTAGAGGATCACCTTGCTGAAAACCTTATGGATGGAGAATACTTTCCAGATGAAGAGGTATCATTCATAGGAGAAGATATTGCAGAGTCCTATGATGGTAGGAGGATGTTTTTTGACAGAGCAGCAAATTTCAAAGGAGTTGGCATAGTGGCAGTATTGCTATCAAAAACCGGCCAGCATTATCCGGTATCCGCCAAACTCATGTCCCCATGCACCAACAATATGGCCTACACAAAGCTTGTATCTTAGGGCTCAAGTTTTCCATTGAAATGAAGTCCAAGAGTTGCTAGTGATTGGAGATTCAGATCTGCTTATACATCATGTCCGAGAAGAATGGGCGACTAAGAATTCTAAGAAATAACCTTCATGTCTGTCTATTATTGAGATTTCTTTGTCCAGCAACACTACCCCGATGGTACACAACATTACTGAACAGAGCTAAGCAGGACAAGAAATTTCATGAGGATACTAACTAACCTTTCCCCTCTACAAAACTCATGATTTTTCTCTGGATGCAGGCACCCAAGTTGCAAATAACCAAATACATTTAAACACTCATACTTCTCGTGAATACGACCCTCGAAACCATCACCTACGTGTGTTTGCTATCTGTACACGACATCCCCAGCAACCACAGTATCGCAATCCGCTATACTCTATTAAGCCATCAACTAAGAATTCTACCCCCATCTAAATTTTTTATATTGCATAAGGCTACTATTCTGCCTTCTGAGGTTAAGCTCTACCTTCATATGCATTTCCATCATTACATGAGGCTACTATTCTGCCTTCCAAGGTTAAGCTCTACCTCCATCTGCGTTTCCTTCATTGCATAAGACTACACTTATACTTATTCTTAGACTCTAAGTCATGCCCCCCTCCTATGAGCCTTGCCTTGGGACCTTGAGTTCCCTTTGAACTTGGATATTTGAGGGATGTCCCTTCTACACTGCACTATAATCGGATTCTCTAATGTATTTGGGTTATAAGCATTATCCGGAGTCTCCCTGAGGCTCTTGGGAACTTTGATACAACCCGAATGATATAAAGGCTTTGGAAAATCCTGATATTCGGAGTTGGTTCATCTCATATTTTATACCTTAAGTCTGAATTAGGCTTCTTGGTTGTAGTTTGATTTCTGATGTAATTTTCTTTTTTTAACTTTGCTTTGTAATAACCATGGAATATATAGTGAAAAGGGGAAGGTTACTTACATATGCATGTGGGTAGACATCATGTCCTTAGCATTTATTCCTGCAAATCGCATTCTGCCTATAGGTTGTTTCGTTACTGCATTATAAAAATCTTGCCCATAAGTTATGCATTTCACTTAGAAACCCGGCCTATAAGTTGTTTCATTACTGCATTAGAAATCTTGCCTATAAGTTATGTATTTCATTTAGAAATCCTGCCTATAAGTTGTCCTGCTTCTGCATCCTCATCATGTAGATAACTTGTCTATAGGACTTTTCAATTCTGTATTTACATCCCTCATTAGGCAAATGATTTATAGGCTTAAAAATGAAAATCTACTTTATAGACATCATGCCTATAGGATTCTCGCAATTCTATAAATGTTTTTTTCAAAATCAATCACGCCTAGAAAGTATGTCTGTAAAGATAATCAACTGAATCTGAATCAAGCCAAAAAATCAGTAATAATGTCATCTTGCATTCGCAAATTTTATGTTTTGAAATCAGTGAACTCCTTTTAAAATCTTGTATATTTTCCACGCTATTGGATATCAGGTCTATGGGTCTCACTTAGGCAAGCCATCAAGTAATTAATTAATGGCATCAGTCTTTGATAATTACAGCCAGGGGCAGGCCTAATTTGGACTTCTTATCTGAGAAATATTTGATAAATCAGTCTGCTCTCACGTTTAAGTTTAATTAAATACCTAACCAATACTTGTAAGCCATGCTAAACAACTTGCTGTTTTGAATAAGGAGGCCTATCTGAGCCTTTATTTGCTATGTGTTTCCCTCTTACTGTGGTATATGTTTTTGTTTGTCGCACTAGACTTTGGTCCTTTGAAACTCTGAAAAGCCAATCTCCCTTCCCTTTTAGGACTAGTAGTCCCAACCACCTCCAGGACTGATAGGATTGGGGCGGTCAATAGCATGCAATAAGTAACGAGGCCAATCCGTGATTTAATACCTCAACGGGTGGGTAAATGGTAGATATGGAAATGATGACCACGTGATAACACCACGTATATAAATTGTTATCCGGTGTTGTGTGGGGTTATCCATGTTATTAATAAACATAGGACCCCCTTTCCTCTTTACTTATTCACTTTCCTTTTCTTTTAGAATTTTAAACTGTTTAGTCTTCAGTTTCTTTAACTTCTTTCACTTCAATTACCTACGCCTATAATGCAAGTCTCTCTTTTAATCGTCTGGTTCCAGTATTGTTCACTCCCAACTTCTGGCTCTTTCACTTCCCTTTAAATTACTTGCATAAATTGTTTGACACTTTTTCCCATTTACTTGTTTAGGTTCATTTTCAGGATTGTTTAAACTATTTCTTTTAAAACTGCCGCTTTCTTTACCTTTCCTCAAAACCTTCAATTTACTCGCAATATTATGTGAAAACCCCCTTCGATTTGCTTTATTTATTATTTAAAGTCATAATTGTAGCATGACTTGTAACCATGCTAGTGGATCTCGAGGGGTGCCTAACACCTTCCCCTCGAGATAATTTCAAGCCCTTACCCATTCTCTGATTCTTCATCTTTTAAGTTGAATTTCTTCTTAATGTCCTAATGCACTTAATCATTAGGTGGCGACTCTTTTAAATTGCAAACCCAATTCCCAAAAGGAAAAGAGTTATCCTCCCAAATACCATAAGCCTGATTTCACAAGAAAAAGGGGGCGTCGACACCATCTCGTCCAAATCCTCCTAGAAACGCCTCTTGACTTCCTCATCCAAGCCTGTTTGGGGTGCACACAGACTGATTATATTCCAAGTAAAACTTCCAACAACTAACTTAATAGTTATCAGTCATTCATTCACCCTCTTAACCTCCACCACTAGTTCACAGAGGTCCTGATCAACCAAGACACCTATCCCGTTCCTGCCCCCTACCCTCCCAGAATACCAAAGTTTGAAACTTCCCACATCCCACGCCTTATCTTGTGCCCACCCTAATCTCCTATACACAAGCTATATTTATTTTTTTTTTCTCTAGAATCTTTGCTGACTCTACATATTGTGCAGTCAAAGTTCCTATGTTCCAAGACCCCACTCTCAGCCTAATAGCTTCCTTAGCCCTCTTATCCCCCCACACCCTTCCCCCGTGCTAACTCCCCTGAGTACAAGACCTTACCCTACCATCGTTCACCAAATCCACTATAATCTAGGAGTCACTATGCAAGCACTATCCCAAAAACAAGCAACAAAAATAAAATAAATTACCGAAATATAATCTACCACTAAAGGTTGCAAAATAAGTGAAGAAACAAAATAAAGGAACTAATGTGAACTATAATCACAACTAAAGTTCAAAAAAACAGGTGAAGAATAAAATAAAGGAACTATAATTTACAACTAAAGGATAGAAAAATAGGTGAAAAAATAAAATACAAAAGCTAAAGGGGGATATAATCTAGAACTAAAAGGTCACAAAGAAAATATAAATAACTAGAACAAAACTACTAGGGGATATTTGAAATAAAGATTCAAAATAAAAATGTAAACAGGTAGATAACAATATAAACAAGTAGGCAAAGCTATCACTAATGCAATTAATCTGACAATGCTAGGAAAAATACTAGCTAAAGATTCAAGAATGAAATATGCAGGCAAGGAGATACAATTATGCTAAAATATCAAGACAAGATAGGAACAACATAAAATGGATTGCATCTCTTGAAGTTAACGAAAATCTGGCAGGCGGTGATGGTTTGCGACGAGCTTCAAATATTTTTGTGTTCTCACTGGAATCTAGACTAAAAATCTTTTTTTCCAATTTAATACACTTTTTCGTAAAATCAAGATTAGGGCCACCACTTAGGGAACACTTATAATGGAGGTCCAGAAGTGAAAATGTTCAATTAACAGAGAAATCGAAGCGAAGAAGCAAAAGAAAATGGCGAAAATCATATGACCAGCATGAAATCCAACTTTCCTCTTTTTTCTATTTTTTTCTTTGCTCTTAGATTGAATAGTTCTCTATGCCAAGAAAATAGTATCCCTCTTGTGAATACCAACAAGCAACTATATCAAAGCTATTGAAGGGAGCTAATGGCCTATTTTATCGATAAATCAATAGGTAAACATCGAAAAAAATTGAGTAATTTCGAGTAGTACATGAGTAAATTTGATTATTTTATTTTATAATTGAATTTTGATGTAAAAATAAATTAGTTTTGATGTTATGAGACAACATCAATAAAGCTGATCTATTTTCGACTTTCTTTTTTTAGTTGGAATAAGTTTCCACTATGATAGATGGAGTTTTTTTTTTTGGAATTCACAAATGTTATCAATCATAAAAAATAAAAATTGCAAATTACAGCATATACAGGCCAATCAGCCTATATACAAGTTTTTCGTCCTAACATCAATAGACTAGTTTACATGTCACTACACTATTACCCTTACAACTTATAGGAGTTTTTGTTTTAGAAATTTTTTGAGTTTGCCAATGGTCCATATATAGCAAAGATAGGCTATGTCTTTGATGATGCTATGCCTATCCCAATGTAACTTATCAAGTGTTCTTTGGTTTCTTTCATTCCATATACTATACAATGTTTCAGCAAACACCAGTCACATGAGCTGGCCTTTCATCAAATTTCTTCCTTGCTTTCTCAAACCAGGAAACTAGTTGAGCCCATGTATTTAGTTGCACCTGAATTTGTAACAAGTTGAAGACTTCTTTTCATAGTCCAATGGTGACAGTGCGTTCACAGAATAGATGGGCATCATTCTTTGGGCGTTGTTTACAGAAGACACTTGTTGGATCCTTATTGATCTTCCAGTTGATCAACCTGTCAATTGTCAGCATTCTTTCCTGTATGATCAACCATACTGAAAACTCTACTTTAGGTCTAGCTAGATTCTTCAACATGATTGCTTTCTACTCAACTTTTACTAAGATCAAGTTGGTTTAAGTAAAAATATTTGATCATACTGCATTTGCCTCTATCTCCCTGCAGTTGTGGGCTTGGGCCAGCAACAGTCAAGATATTTTGAACCATCCAATTTGCTTGTTTAGACACTTTGATATTAGTTTTAGGTTTCCCCTTTATATAATACATATAGACTCATTTGATCCATAGCATATCTGCTTTTGTTGTTAAGTACCATTGTAGTTTGAGGATGGCTACTTTATTCTAGCTTTTGAGGTTCAATATATTTATCCCACCAACTCTTGGGTTAATAGGCTCTCTCACAAGATATCAAGGCACGTTTCGTAATGACATTAGTACCTGACCATATGAAGCTTCTACAGTATGCTTCAATGATTTTGATCACCTTGGAAGGTATCAGAAACATTTGAGGCCAGTAAGATTGTACTCCAAATAGTACATATCTAATTAGTTGTTCTTCTCTAGTATGGTAATTTTCTTGCAGTCCAGGATGGTATTTTGGTTACTATTTTGTCAATCAAAGGCTGCCATTATGTGACCTTTATCTTCTTGGTAGCAAGAGGTACTACTAAGTACCTAAATGGTAGTTCACCTTTCATATAATCCAGTTGCCGAAGTATAAGTTCTTGTTCTGTATCGTCCACTCTACCAAAAAATATTGAACTTTTGTTTAGATTAGATCTTAGCCCAGATGTTGTGAAAAACTGATTAAAACATTACTTCAACACTGCCACAGATTGATTATCTCCCCTAGCAAACAATAGTAGATCATCAGCAAAACTCAAATGAGTAATTCCCAGTTTCTTGAATTTTGGATGAAATTGGAAGTGCTTATTATTCTTCAAGTCTATGAGAAGCCTAGTTATATATTCCATGGATAAAGCAAACAAGAATAGGGATACAGGGTCACCCCACCTGAGGCTCTTAGCAACAGGAAAAAGCTCTGCTAGCTCTTCAATTATCAAGATAGAATAACTCACATTATGGATATACAATGATATCCATTGGTTGAATATATGAGGGAAGCCTATCCCTTCTATGATTTGTAGCAAAAAGCTCCATTCTACACTGTCGCAAGCCTTTTGCAGATCTACCATGATCATACACCTAGGTGATATATGTTTCCTTGAATAGGCCTTAATCAGCTCATGTGCTAGGATGATATTGTTAGCCCCTTTTCTTCATGTGATGAAACTAGCTTGAGCTCCATCAATCAAGAACCCCGTTACTTTCTATAGCCTCGACGCTAAAATTTTGGAGATGATCTTATAGAATATAGAACAGCAAGATATAGGTCTGTAGTCATTGATGTTAGTAAGGTTAGTGATCTTAGGCAATAGAGTAACTGTAGTATAGTTAATGGCCTTAGGAATCACACTTGCAGCAAAGAACTCAGATATTGCTTCATATACATCCTCCTTAATAATCCACCATAATTTCCTGAAGAAAACAACATTATACCCGTCGATGCCTAGGGCTTTGTCATTACCAATAGCATGCAAACATTCATCTAGTTCTTACATAGATATATCTTTAATAAGCTTTACAGCTTGTTGGTGATTTAGTCGAGGACATTCTTTAGTATTTGCATGTTTACAACAGATAATGTTGTAGTTGCAGATACCATAAGGGACTTATAGAAATCAACATTCTCTCTCTTAATACTCTTAGGGTCTTCTAGGACTGCACATTTAGAGTTGTTAGAGTTGTAGTATTCTTCCTACTTGCTCTATCTTTCATCATTGCAAAGAAATATTTATTATTTCCATCTCCAAAATCAATCCAGTGAGCTCTTGATTTTTGTTGTAGTATTTTCTCTTCAATGAGTGACCATTTCTCTAATCGAAATCTGGCCTCTTTCTCCATCATCCTTAGCTGATCAATGTAGCATGTATTCATTTCTTGTTGAAAGTCAATCAAGTCCTTCCGTGCTTGATCCATTTTTTCTGTTATGTTCTTGAAGTCTCTGGTATTTAAGTTCTTAAATTCAGGCTTCATAGCTTTCAACATGTACTAGATAGTGGCTAAATTGCAAGACAATTGAGCACCATGCCATCCTTGATTAACAATTCTCTGGAATCTTCATGTTCAGCCCAAACATTTAGAAACCTAAAAAGCACTTTTATGTTATTATTTCTTTTCTGAAACTTCAGTGTGAGCGGTGAGTGATCTGAGATAAATATATCCCCAAATTCAACTATTAGGTGATCAAATTTCATCATCCTATTATCATTCCCCAATTCTCTGTATATCCTGCTAATTACCCAATCTTCTCCCATTTTCCCATTTGTCCAAGTAAAGAACTCCCTCTCCAAGGGATTTCAAACATAATTGTATTTGAACAAAAGTTTGCAAAATCTTGAATATCTACTTGTGTTACTGCAATCTTTGACACTCTATCTTGAATAGAGACAATAGCATTAAGTTCTCCCATAATAGCCATGGTTGATTTATAGTTTGTGAAAGGTTTTGGAGCTTTTGCTAGATCTCGTTTCTCATATCTAAGTTCATATATCCATATACTATAGTAATAGCACAACTGACATTACCACTCTTAATGGTACAATGAATAAATTGACCATATGTTTGCACCACATCCACTTGCCATATATTTCTGTTGATTAATATCCATATTCTTCCATTAACTGCATGATCATAGTTATGTACTAAGTCCTAATCTTTGCAATCTTAGGGGCAATAATGGAAGCTTTATGCTATTTAATTATGGTTTCCACCAAACCTGCTAGGGAAATGTGATTGTCTTTTAAATATTTAGCCAGCTCCTTCTATTTATATCTTTGATTTGCACCTCTCACATTCCATATGAGGAGTGTCATTTGGAAGGGTCTGATGTACCATCTCTATCTGGTGGCTACTTATACCCTTGACCTCCTGATAGCACTCCAAATGCATTCTGTGTAAAAATTGAGAAATTCATATCTTTTACAGTTTTTTGGGAGTTGTAATACTAGTTTTTCCTCATGATACACTAATATCATGCCCTTTAGGCTATGTGGTGCCCTGGGTAGTTTGATCTAGGGAGTTTCCAATCATTATGATAGGGACTGCAGTTTGCTCTTCAGAATCTATTGTAATAAAATATTTAGCCTTAGAGGGATAAGTTAGCATAATTTGTTCTTGAGGCTTACTTGTATTTTGTGTCACATTTCCGTTGCTTCTCCATTCTTTTGCTGGCTGGTGAAATTTGCCATTCACCTTTTGAATTTTCTGAGGATTTCCTTGAACTTCCTCATTGCGTTTTCATACATGCACAAGCTATTAGCAATCTGAACAAAACAAAATTCAGGTTGCCATTCAAACCTCACCATTTGACGGCACATATTGTCAGATGGATACTGTATTTTGATTTCAGTTTGTAATGGCTTTTGTTATGTTCACTTCAATTAGCATCTTGGAAAACAAAATTCTTGATTGAGTAAATGTACATTCATCAGCGAATAGGGGCACTCCAATAGCACTTCCCAATTTTCTCAACGAGTCTTTTCTCACATACACCATAGGAAAATTAGGGAAAAAGATCCATAAAGGTGTTTCTATTCTATGTCAGGAGACCATTTCTTCAAGATTATAGGTCTGTTATTGATTGTATATGGTCCTCCATATATAATTTCTTTGAGGTCATCTTCCTCTTTGAATTTGGCTATGAAATAGCTCTTGTCATGCCAAAATAGTTCAGAACATGTGGCTTTCGACCAATTCTGATTGATGAACCTCTTCATATGATTATACCCTGGATTTTCACCTATTATTACAACAATCAGAGATTGCTTCCACTTATCGACTTTTTTCGTAATCTCCATGGGGTTCAATTAAATAACTACATTACCATCCACAATCGTCGGTGGAATGTAAGACAGAGCAAGGCCGTTTGATACCATCCGATTTTTAGCAAACAAATTAACCCATGCTGGTGCTACTGGATCTTTGTTAGCCGTCAATTTTTGCAGATTTTCATCTGCATGCATTTAGTTGTGGTTTCACCATAATTGATAGACTCGAAGATGAGGCCACACATTCACTCTTCACTTTGTTCATTCTACTATCATCCTTAAGCAATCTACTGTCCAATTCTACGAGATGTGTAGGAGAATTATCAAATTAAGAGAAATTACCATTGTCATTCCTTCTGTTTTGTTGATACATCGCTAGAGCTACCAATGGTGCTGCCACCTGTGTTTTTTGGGAGACTACCTGTGTTGTCATAGATTTGGTTGTTGTTAGCGAGTTTCCGAGAACTAGTATCGGTGTATTCCTTGGCCGTCTTGGTCCATTACCTTTGCCCTTAACCACTGACAACCACTATTCTCGCCAAATGTAACCACCGCTTGGAGAAACTAGTCAATGAGAAGAGAATTTTCTAGAGAGAGAATTTTCTATTCAAAATTGATTGGTTTCAATTTGATATTATTTTCATCCTTTATTTCAGCTTATGTGATATTTTTTTAAAATATAATCAAAAAAGAATAATACTCCGTATTTTATATTTAAAAATAATTTGACCTTAAATTACTTATTTTATATTAATAACGTGATTTTATATTCACAAAAATTTCATTGCTTGTTTAAGAAGTTTTAAAAGTCATTTTCCCCCTTATTAATCTTTATTCTCAATCAAACAAACTTATGAAAATAAAACTGGGAGTTAAAAGAAAATATCGATAAACTATTATGAAAAGGTTTTATGACATTCAACTAATTGTCTTTATTGAGAATGAAATAGATATAGGGAGAAGAAACGTAGAGAGAGAAAGGGAAGGATTGATTTGAATACAGAAATGGAGTATATAACAATGTCAAGCGTAACTCCTCTAACCAACTCTCACGTCCAAATCTCATGCATATCTGTACAATGTCTAAACTAACTCCCAAATACTGAAAAATATTTAACACTCCAAGCTTGGTTACCAAAGAGTCCCTTTATAAGAAAATCTGAAAGCCGAAGAGCGAAAGAAGTATAATTTGGCTCAACGATCCCACACTAAAGTGACAATCAATTTGAATTCATTGAACATATGATTTCCTGCTATCTAAATTTGCTGCCTATTATCAAAGAACAATTTCACAGGCTTAGTGATAGTAATCCCTAGTTCCTCCAACAGACTAGAGAGCCAACTAACCATACTGGTTTACTCTGCCTTTGTACAACTTCTGCTTATTGTCCCTTGTTTCTCTAATTTTCAAGAAATCAATTAGCTCCCTAACTTCGTTACATATCTAGTAACAAATCTTCTAGTATCTAGGTGGGCAACCCAATCAAAAAATGCACCAAATCCGCATATAAAAGGTGATAAAAAAAGTAGAAAACACTCCAACTTTATATTAATTTGACACCCTCCAAGTATCCAACAACCTACTATTAAGATGTGCAGATCTCGGAATTCTAATACATAGATGCACTATTAAAATAAAAAGAGAAAAATATATTAAGTGGGAGTTGATCCATATTCCTTTTGGTGAATAACTTAACCTTCAACCAAGTGCATCATTCAACCTTCTTGGATCATGAGTGGCAACAATTAATATTATATCAATTTTAATACATAAAATATATAATTTTACAGAAACCATGGGTTCACATATCCCATCTCCTATAAATCCACCCCTGCCATCAAGTCCTATACATGTGTAAAATTCATGAATACGCATATGTGGATGATATGCTTAAATGTTTCTATATGAATCTAAAATATTTATGCATGATAAAGACTCAAGCTTTGTACCAAGTCCGACACAAATTTATGTTTCCATTCCATGCACACTGCCGATTAAATTTCGGTATTTGGTGATTCTAGAGGGGCAGATCCATATCTACATGCAGTCTGTACGTAAATCCATACATTGCAACTAATTTCTTAATACAAGAATATGACTCCACACGCCCAACAAATAGTCTCAAATGAGTGTGGGAACTAGATCTATATACTAACATGGTGCATAAAAGGAGACAATACATGACTATACAGTTCTACCATGTAACAAAAGTACATAAAATCTATAATTTCAAACTAGCAGGCGAACTATACCTATAACATTATTCTAGCATGAAGAAAATGCTCTAAGTAATTATAGAACAAGTCATAACATATATCATTCTATCATGCTATACTAACATAAGGGGGATGTCTATGACATGATACTAGCATATGAAGATACGCGCATATAGTCATGATACAAGTAAATCAGGTAAAGTATATAAAATGAAGCATATCTCAACAAGGCATAAACAACCTAATATTTACCTAGAATCGTGGGCGGATTCGGAGTGTAATATAGGGGTTGTCAAGAACTCGGTAACTTTTGCGTAGATCCTGTATTTTTGTTAAATTTTTTATTAAATATATATTTGTGAACCCAATTATTATTGTATATTAATTTGAAATTGTGACTCGCCTCTATCTAGAATATGATACAAATCTCATACATATGTATAGTTGTCATATAATAGATAAACATACCACAAATAAAGGCATATATTTAATAAAGACATAAAAGCCTACGATGCTACTCCAAGCATGAATAAATTATGTCACCCGAATATACACTCAAAACTTCATATATACGTCACCGCAAATGCATATCAAGTAGCTCGTAAGTTTATTTCAGGAAAAATCTCGCAAGTTAAAATTAAGCAAGATACTTACCTCGTCCGAGGCTAGCTCTATTCTTCAAAATCTACCTTTTCTATCTTCAAATCCATCATACAAGGTTGATCTATCCAAAAGATACTCAAGAAGTCAAATAAAGCTATATAAATTAACTCCAAATAATAAAGGTTTGATCTTTGTCAAAGATTTTAAAGGGTAACAAAAAGTCAGTCTAGCTCACATGGTTAAATCCGAGTCAAAGATTGAATCCTATTACCCTATAACCCATAATTTCAAATATATAATTAGTTTCCAAATTTAAGTTTAGTTCGGGGTTCAAATCAACAAAATACGTTTTCTTGAGTTCTAAGTCTAAACCTTTTCTCTTCGTTCAAATCCTTTTTCTAAAGGCAAAAATGATGATAGATCCAAGTTAGGATTACTTGCCCTAATAATTTAGATGAACTTTCCTTCAAAAATCTCTCAAATTCGTATTGTGAAGCTCCCAAAATATAAAATGTGTAAAAATTACGAATTGGGAGGAATTTAGAGAAGAGACCTAAAAATCCGCTGAAGTTTTGGCCTATCACGTCGTGCCTCATTTCCTGCCACAGGATGTGACAATGCTGCTATTTTCTGGGAACAATTGACAACATCGCCACCCTCTAGTAAGACTTTCATAACTCTTTACGCAAATACCTAAATGATAAACGGTTTGAACCTATGAAAATTATATTCAAAGGTCTACATTCATATCAAAATATCATCCCCAAATTCTATATATATTGGGAGAAGCACTTTTGTAAAGCCAGACCATCTGCATAGAAGTCTTATTTCAGCAGTTCAATTCTTCCAAAAATTTCTTCAAATGCACTGAAACTCACCAAAATCCTTGGCTCTCCACCAAACCATTCCAACAAGTCCAAATATCTTTTATGGACCTATCCAAAGTCTCCCAACGCGCAATAAAATGTAATAACACAAAAGTCAATCCCAAGTGAAACTTATGAACTTTAAAGTTTTTCAAATTGTTAACTTTCAACTAAAAGAGCTAACTCCTCCCGAGGCCACCTGAGAAATGATTTGAATATACGTACAAGTCCGAAAATATTATACGAACTTATTAGAAGCTTAAAGTTATCAATATGAGCCAGTTTACATAAGATGTTGACTTTGGTCAACTCTTTTAACTTAGACCTCCAATTAGGAACTAATTATTCCAAATCACTTTCAAACCTCTCGAGACTCAAACTACGTCACGCCCCGAAACTCGGGGAGTGCGACCGGTGCTTAGCCGAGCGAGCTCAGCCGAGCAAACCTATTAGATACTGTCTACCCAAACTCCCTTATGAACAAAGAGAAGACACATTCTCATTAGTTAGACAGTAGAGAGATCATGTATATAATACCAAATCATTTTCTTTAGTTACTTTATTTTAAAATCTCAAAATGCACACATTTTCATAGTTTGAAGTGGAATAAGTGATTTAAGCATAACATGACTTATTTGTCTTTTCCAACACCAACATATAACACATATCATGTCTACGGAGCCTCTGATAAATACAAGGAGTACAATAGTAGTATCAGCAACAAAGCTCCGGCTATACCTCAAAACATGATTATAAAATGAGCAAAATATACATGACCCTAGGATGAAGTGGGGCTCACCAAGTCTGCTGGGAAGAGAGTGTACCGTTATCAATGATCATCACCGTCTGCTATAGAACCACCCACATCCATTTAAAGATGAAGCGGCCCCGGGAAAAGGAACGTTAGTACTGTCGAATAGTACTAGTATAGAACAAATAATAATGCAGGTAAAGACAATCGTAATATTAGTTAAAGCCTGAAATAATTACCAAATATCAAATTAGGGATAAGATAAGTTTTCAATTAAATTCTCATATTTTAAGTTAGGAAATCTTTGGTACCGATATATCACTATTCACCATTTCGATTACAATTCCAGTACAGTCACCACCATATGTGCAGTATGGCTTCTGATCACAACCCGATCGGCTAGACCGTCTCATGTGATACATTAACCACAATCACAATTTCGATTTCAATATCTAATACTGTCACCACCATGTGTGCAATATAGCGTCCGATCACGACCCGATCAGCTAGGCTCCTTTACGAAAGACATCAACCACAATCACAATTCCGATTTGAATTATAATTTCCAGCACAATCACCATCATGTATATGGCATAGCGTCCGATCACGATCCGATCGGCTAGGTCATCTCTTGTGAGACATCATCCCTTTTTCTATTTATCATTCTATTTCATACTTCTTGCACATCTCTTCGTTTTCTTATTGGCACTAATGATCACAATTATATTATTTCACTTGGCACGTTGGCCGTGTTTCATATTTATATTTCATATTTCGCATTTCGCATTTCATGTTAAGTATTTCACGCACCCCTTTTCACTTTCAACCATCATCATGGGTTTCTAGCAATTAGGCATTTCTATTCAAGACATAGTACATATATGAGCAAATAAGAGTCTAAGGTACATTGAAATTTCTTACACAATTGTAATTAGCTTTCATTTGGAATACAACTTCAACTCAAGGCATTTTGGACTTGCAACCCATACTTTGAACACATTCTCAAATAGTAGTACAATATAACAAGAGCGTTTGGATTATAGTGATCATGGATGTCTTCTGACACAAGTTTATCCGGGACAATTGATTCATAATGACCAACTCGGAACTTACGTGAATACTATGGTGTTCAATTCTAAGAGAAGAGTTTAGCCAACATACATCAATTGAGCTTCATTAATATCTAAAATGATCGGGAAATTCCTAGCACTTTTATCTATTTTAGAAATCTAACAAATTGAACCAAAATTAGGAAGTTGACTATGATTCTAGCTTATTTGAGCATTTTATCAAATATTAGGTGTACATCAAGGTTTCAAGGCCCCTTTTTGGAGGATTTCATCATCTCATAACCCATTCCTCACTATCTTTAGCTTATAATCTTCCTACACCCTTTGATAACACATGCATACAAGATGAACAACACTCGTGCCCATGAATTACCTTACCAATTACCCATTTCTTGTTAAATTTAAAAATTAAGAGTTAGAGTGTGAATACCTAGTGAGCTTTTCTTTTTTAATATTCCAAAATTTGGCCAAAGATCGATGACAATGGCTTAGAATCCCTCTTCTCACACTAACACCTTATTTTCTCTCTCAAAAATTTAGTTTTTATCTTTCTAAAATGACCCCTAGTAGTGTTATAAAAGAAGGCGGTCAGGTTATAAAAATCCAAAAATAAAGCTCTGAAATGAGATATGCAATTGCATATATGCGACCGAATAATGTTTCTGCGATCCGCAATACGGGCCGCAAAATGACCCTTCGGATCTGGGCCAGTTTGCCCCACTCTACGGCAATTATGCGATCTACAGACCTGTTCTGCGATCATATAATGCGCCGTAGAACCTCCCTCTAAAAATTTTCTATTTTCAATCTATGATCGGTGTGTGGTCTACGAAATTGTTGTGCAGCCACATAATGGACCGCGAATTGGTCCATAATTTTGTTCAAGATTCTGATTTATTATGTGGCCGCATAGTGGGTTGCAGAAATATCTTCTTCTGCCAACAATTTCTTTTAACTTCTCAGTGCAATATTTAACCCCAAAAAGTCCGTACTGCGGCGAGCTTATCTCTACAATCTTTAGCACGTAAATCTATCTCGGCACCACGAAATCCCTGAATTTTAGGTAAAATTTTAGGGGACCTTATAAACTAACTATACATACAAGTCATAAAATATAATACAAACCTACTCAAGGTCTTAAATCATATAATGAGATGTTAAACTCAAAATGACCAATCGGGTCATTACATTCTTCCCCACTTAAACATCGAATTTGTTGTAGAACGTGCCAAGAATTACTCCAAAATTATAGAATAGCTATATCAACTCATTACGTACATTCTTACGGGTGATCTCATGTGACCTCCATCCATGTAACTCCATAAGTCATCTTGAGTGAAGATTCATTCTTCAGTCTTAGCTTATACGCCTATAAATCAAACTTCAATATCCAGATCTTCTCCTAAGTTCTGATTCTTGTATATATTCATTATATCCATTTCAACAGCCTATATTAAGTTAAAAAAAATAAACTATTGTATGATGGTTGACTAGAAACTCATTTTTTTTGCTATATTTTACACTCTAATTATTGTACTTTTTGACCCTAATTGCTAGTACTTTGTACATATTAGTGTTACGCTATGTAGGATGCAATTCCGAGTTGGAAAGAAATTTTAGAGTTATGAAGGATGAGTTTGAGATTTTATGTCTGAGTACAAGCCTAAAGAATTAAACCAAAAATTTTGTATGCAGTTTGAGGACCAAGTCCGGATAGCAGATTTGAAGAAGAAGGATAAACGAATAAAATTTCACTACCGCACCGCGTAGGGCGCCAATACGGTGCAAAACATCAACAACTCTGAAAAAATTGAGCACTCTGATAAACGCCACTAATGTGGTGCATGATGTGGCGCGCCTGTGTATTTCTTCTATCAGTTTTCCCACTTCGGCCATTGGAGGACAATTTGGTCCGAGTTCATGCTTACTTGGTATAAATACATCCAAAATTATATTTTTGAGGGACTTTTGACCTAAAGAGGACTTAGAGAGCATTTGAGGCTCCAAGACACAAGAATTGATCATCCTTCCATAACTTCAATACGCGAGTTTGAATTTTAATATTGGACTTATGTTTTTTTATTCTGCAACTTTATCTGTGATTACTTTCTCCATATTTATGGAGTAGTTTACCTTATTTTTAGAATAATTCGATGACTTGATTATTGTCTATAGATTTTATTATTATTTAATTTCTTGAATTTATGGGAGGGATTAAACTCTAGTTGTGATTTTATTCATAATTTTATTTAATCGAAAGAGGAACATAATATTTGATATTATTGGAATGCATGTATTAATCGAAAGAGGAACATCATGTTAGGGACTTTCGAATTCAATTCTTGGCACATGCCCAAGTCCAAAATTACGATACAGACCCACCAGAATCGTCATATACCAATCTAAGATTATTTACACAAAATATTGACCGTAGGCAATTCAAGTTATTTTTAAAGCTATAAATTATGTTTTCTTCAAATTTTCACATAAAATCTTTCCAGAAAAAACAAGGATTGCGCACATAAATCAAAACATATAAAATGAATCTAATAAAGGCCTCGAAACACAAAAATAAGAGCTAGTACTCAAAACGATCTATCGGGTCATCATAAACCTTCTACTTACAAGAAATCAACTACTCTCTAAATCAATTAACTTGTAATTTTTCTGTATCTTTGTATATCTGACTAAGACTGTCTTCCTTTCCCTGCTGTCAAACTTATCTCTTTTTGGAAAATTAGTAGCAAAAAGTCGACGTCCAAACACCTTAATCTAGCTGGCTTCCCATAGTGAATCCTCACAAGGAGATTTTCCCCCCAAGATAGAGGAAGGCTACTTGTTGATAAAGTATATTGGTGCCTTCATACAATCTTCCCATAACCCATTCGGTATGAGCTTTGGAATTTCAGTGTCGTAGCAATCTTAAGAATGTGGATATGCTTTATTTCTACTTTTTCATTTTGTTGAGAGGGGTAAGAACATGTACTTTAATGCATAATTCCTAACGAAACCATTAATTCCTTACAGCTAGTATAGAAAACCTATACTCATGCATAACTAAACTAACCTCACCAACTCCCAATATTTATGCTGTCATTTTGTTTATACGATGTGTTTGACTCAAAAAATACTAGAACCCTTTTGAACAAATCAATTAAAGATAAAGGAATAAATCTTAGCTAAGTGTAATAATCTCTAGAATAAAAGATAGATAAAAAATGAAGACTTCTTGTTCGTAAAAAACTGATATATTCTTTTTCATATGCCTTTCTTCTTCCAAGGTTATTGTCCTCTATTTATACTTATAGAGAAACTCTTCTAAACTGTACAAGAAAAAATACGGGGAATATTCGAAGGAATATTCCTGATGTCCTCTAATGGCTATACACTACTTCAAGGGTCGTCCAGTCTTTGGTATGTTTCAGGGTCATCTTTTTTGGGGCGTCACTTTGAGGAGGCCTTGTCAATCGTTGTACTCGTCATTAGTCGTCGTCGGTCAAATTTGGACCCATACAGTTAGTCCCTCTGCTTGTCGGGGTCGCGTCTGGGTGCGTCCTCAATGAGCGAACACCATGCGTTCTTATGGAGAAATTTGAGCCATTGTGACGTTATGAAATGGTCGATGGAGAGAGTTCAGCATACTGAGCAAGATACCGATAATATACTTTACCGGGAAATGATGTCATCTTTACGTGTGTCATCATCATGCACGTTTTTGAGGCAGGAGTTGATGGCCTGACGCTTTGGTTCTAACATTGCTTTGTGACTTTTCGCTTCAATTATGGCACCACCCAACCTTATAAACAGATGAAGGGTTTGTTTTTTCAAAAATTTTTTGGCCATTCCTCTCTTGATATCCTTCTTCCTTCTTCCAAGTTTTCTTTCACACCTTCCTGCTTCTTCTTACGTTATTTATTCGAAGCTTTTTCCTCCTCCTTTTTGTGTTGATATCCCTTTGAAAGATATTATGCCAAAGTCTCGTCATTTATTGAGGCCACCCCATTGTCCACGGCTCCCCCTTCTAGTGGTGAAGATACGGTGGTAGAGGAGGGTGACCGCCTTCTTATGGTGGAGGATCTACTGTCGAGGCATCCCTTGTCTCGAAGTGACTTCCTCAAAGTTCCCCCTACTCCGGCCCCCGTATACTCAGAGATGGAGAAAATTCATATCAATGCTCTTCGTGTGAAGTATGGCATTCCTGCTCATGTAGAGATGGTTCTGGCAGGGAGAGACTACGTAGAGGTCCATAGGCCCAGGTCCTGCGCTTTCTATGAGTACCCTTTCATGATTGGTTATACTTTCCCTCTTTTCCCTTTAGCGGAAGAATTTTGTAGATTTTATCAAGTTTGTCCGTCAACTTTCGTCGTATATGCTCAAGGTGCTTCTTCTGCTCACCAAGTATGCAGAATTGGTTGAGTGTAATATTTCCATTCACTATATTTTGCACCTGTTCACGCCCGGCTTTCACAGAGGTACCATGGTGCACTTGAGGCTTCGTGGTACGAAGGGGCTGGTGGTCGGTACTGATGACCGAGCAAGTCATAAGTTTTGGCATAAATATTTCTTTGTTAAAACTGAGCATGCCGTTTCTAACGCTGCCAGGTTTCCAGAGCGATGGAATGAGGCTCATAAGTGTCGTCACTCGTTTTACTCTCCTTTCCTCTATAAATATTATAAAGCTTGTTCGCTTCCCGTTTGCAGCTATGGGACGTCCGCCTTTTCTATTGTGGATATCACGGATTGGGTGGCTCGTCTGTTGCCTCATGCAGCAGACACTCGAGATTGGCCCACCTTCATGAAATGTTATAGCCCTAAAGTCCCCTCTGGTAAATGTCATCCTGACTACTTCGTTGGCCGTGCGACCTTATTTAATGATACAACCTTTTATAATGACAGGTCGAGGAGCTTCCAGGCCAAGGGCACCAATCTCTGCATTTCGACAAGTCATTACCACCGTGGACACGTAGTTTATTTTGAGTAAGTCTGTTCGAGAGGGTCGTCCTCAACCTATTCAATTAGAAGATCACTCTCAAGTCATGGTCGTGAGAGAGGAGGCTTCTTGGGTACCGGCCTCACACCCATTGGATGAATCCTCTAACGGGGACGAGCGTTATTGAGAAAAAGAGGAGGTTGGAGCTTGGGAAGGGTGTGGCCATGGATGCTGATAGAAGTAGGGCGTTGCAGACAACCCCTATGACCGTATTTATAGCTGACGCCATTTTATTAGGGAGATCTCCCCAAGTGGAAGGAGTTTACCCAAGATCTGGCTCACTGCGCTTTGCCGAGGGTGGTGCATCATCCAACGTCGGAGGACATCATGTTGAGGGTGACGGCTCAAGTTCGGATTTTGACCCAGAGGATATCAATGAGTTCATGGGTCGCCATACCCATGTGTAGGTTATAACGGACGAGTCTGATCATCACATACTCGTTCTGCGAGACTATGATCTGCTGTTGAACAGCAAACAAGTGGCATCTACTCTAGCTCCTCTATGTGCGGCTCGTAAAAATGAGATGTTTTGGGCAATGAGCGACATGGAGATGTCTTAGAAGGCCGCCGGTATGGCCCTGTAGGTGGGTGCCTTTTCTTCCCATTTTGTTATTGGGTTTGTGTAGTGATCGTCGTTCTGTGATTTGTTTCTAACTTCTCCCATTTTTTCTTTTGCTAGACCCTCATCATGGAGATTGAGTGAGAGCATCGGGAGATGAGAAGGGGCCTTTATGATAAGATATCATCCAAATATCAACAGTATTATGCTAAGCATCGGGCGATAGCCGACAATTATCATTAGGACCCTGAGTTTCAGTTGTCTCGCGAGGGGCTCAAATAGCGGGAGGACAATTAGAGCATAAGATCGAAGATTTGAGGGAGCGGGATGAGGAGCTCATGAGAATTGTTGCTCGCGATAGTGAACTTGAGGCTTCCCTCAAGGTGAAGGACGACGAGTTTGAGTTGAGTAGGGGGGCATGGCTGAAAATGTCGACTTGCATGCAAAGGTGGCCAATTTGACCACTGAGTTGAGTGCTAAGGAAGCGGAGATTGAAAGGCTTAAGGGTGAGCTGGACGTCAGTACCGATAAGCTAGCAACAGATATTTCTAAAATAGTATCTTTGGAGGATGCCCTCTGTATTTCTAGGTCGGAGTTGACCGGGGAGAGGAGGCCTCTAGTTTTAAGGTTGCGAGGCTTGAGAGACATGTAAAAGAACTGGAGGTGGAGCTTGCTACGTTAAATGGACAAGTGACCTCGATGAGGGCGGGGGATTCAAGTCGATGTTGTCTCATGCCTCAACCGATTCAGTTGTGCCTCGTCGCTTATATGAGCTGTGGGTCCATGCTGAGGCTCGGCTTGATGTGTACCATGCTTTTTACACCAAGGAAAGGGCAACTTAGGTGGAGCTTCAGGCCGTGCACATCGAAGCTCGTGCGGCTTGTGAGGCGGGCAGGTACGACCCCCTTATACCTGAAGGGGGCGACATCAATTCTGATGATGCGAAACATCTTGATTCAGACACATTAAACAAAGATGCTTACCCCATCAGGGATGATGTGTAGTCTTTTCTTGTACTTGCTTTTGTTTTGGGATTTTTGCATAGGTCATACTTGACCCCGTTTGTGAAGATTGTAAATAACATTTTGATGCAATGTAAAATATATTTTCTTGATTTTCTCTTCTTTGCAATGTTTATGATATCTAGGGTACCTGTCGATGGCCTTGGCCATTGGGATATTTCTTTAGACTGTCGTCGAAGTAGTATCCTGTTGCAGTTTGAGCGAGGTCGAACTTATGTTTTTGTCGATGGCCTTGGACATTGGGATGTTGCTCCGAACCACTGTCGAAGCAGGATCCCAATGTAGTTCGTACGAGGTTGAAGCAGAATCATATTGTAGTTCGTACGAGGTTGAACTCATGTTTTTATCGATAGCCTTGGCAATTAGGATGTTGCTTCGGACTGTCATAGAAGTAAGATCCAATTGTAGTTCAAACGAGGTCGAACTCATGTTTTTTCGATGGACTTAGCCATTGGATGTTGCTTCAGACTGTCGTCAAAGTAAGATCCCATCATAGTTCGAACAATGTCAAACTCATGTTTTTGTCGATGGCCTTGGCCATTGCTTGGAGATTCAATCGTGTTCCCGTAGGAAGACATGTTGATGACCTTGTCCATTGCTTGGAGATTTAATTGTGTTCCCGTAGGAAGACGTGTTGATTTGTTCATGCAATGGATGTTTGATTATATAGTTGTAATGGTCACATATTGACTAATGGAGATTTGACTCCGCACATACAATGGATATTTGATTATGCACATACAATAGAGATTTGATTATGTACATACAATGGAGATTTGATTCTGTACATATAATGGAGATTTGATTATGTACATACAATGTAGATTAGATTCTGTTCATACAATGAGATTTGATTCTGTACATATAATGGAGGTTTGATTCTGTACATACACTGGAGATTTGATTCTATTCATACAATGGAGACGGTTATCTATATCCGGTTCCTTTATTATTTCACTTTGGAGACCATGTTGATGGGTCAGGATAATGAACAGTACTTCGATCCTCGAGGCGCCTCCCTTGCCGCCTCATTAAAAACCTTCCTGGGAAAACCCAATTGGGACAAAACCCGGGTGAGGAAAAAGGAGTACGACTTAGGTGACGCCTTCTTTTAGAATTGAAGTACTTGAGGTGAGCGACATTCCAGTTGTTTTGGAGTAGTTTTCCCTCCATTATTTCTATCTAGAATGCTCATTTATTTGATGTGGCTGTGATTTTGTACGGACCGTCCCATTCTGTTCCTAGTTTTTATTAGGTTCTTTCGCTGCTTGTGTTTTAGCCTTGAGGACGTAATCTCTGACTTTGAGAGGTCGCACCTTGGCCCTCTTGTTGTAGTACATTTCAACTTGCCGCTTTTGGGCACCCATTCTTATGTGGGCCATGTCTCTCTGTTCTTCGACTTTGCCTAGATCTTGAAGCCTATTTTCGTTATTTCTTGGTCCTCCTTCGTTGGAGTATCTCAAACTGGGTTCTCCGACTTCGACGGGTATAGCTGTGTTAGTCTCGTAGTCCAGTGAATATGAAGTTTCACTTGTGCTGGTTTTTAGTGTAGTGCGGTATGCCCATAATACTTGCGATAGTAGTTCATGCCATAGCCCTTTAGCATCATCAAGCCTCTTTTTCACTATATTCAATATTACTTTATTTGAGGATTCGGATTGACCATTGGAGGCAGGGTGATATGGCATGGAGAGTATTCGTTTGATGTGCCATTGCTAGAAAAATTCAGTCACTCTCTTTCGACGAACTGAGGTCCGTTGTCGTAGCTGATTTCATTAGGGATGCTAAAATGGCATGTCACGTTTTTTCATATGAGCGCGATGACCTTTTGCTCACATATCTGGGTATATGCACTTGCTTCCACCCATTTAGAAAAGTAATCAGTTAAAACCAAAAGAAAACGTACCTTACCTCGTCCTACTGGGAGGGGGCCGACTATGTCCATTCCCCAATTTATGAACGGCCACGGTGAAGTGATAGAATGAAGGAGTTCCCCTGCTTGATGTATCATAGGGGCATACTTTTGACAGTGTTCACATCTCCTGACATTGTCCACGGCTTTTTTTTCATGGTAGGCTACTAGTACCTGATGCGGATGAAGCATCGGACGAGGGCGCGGCTCCTCGTATGGGCGACGCAGTGCCCTTCATGTACTTCTTCCAGCACTCAACTTGTTTGATTTAGCCCAAGGCATTTGGCTATGGGGCTGCCAAACTTTCTTTTGTAGAGATTAACAATTACGAGGCTATGTCGGGCTACCTGTACCCGAAGTTTTTTGGCTTCTTTTTTATCTTGCGGGAGCGTCCCATCCTGCAAATATGCTACGAGGCGGTTACGCTTGTCCCAACTTAAGTTTATAGAATCTACCTCGACGTGGTCGATTGCGGAATGGAGGAGGGTGACCACGTTTTCCTTATTAATATTTTTGGTGGCCGCAGCTAGTTTGGCGAGGCCGTTTGCTTCGATATTCTTTGCCCAGGGTATTTGGTCGAGGCGGCATTCATCGAATTCTGGTAATAGTTTTTGAAGTTTTGACTGGTACTTTTGTAGTCTTTGTTCTTTAATTTGGAAAGTCCCGGTGACTTCGTTCACCACGAGTTGAGAGTCGCAATGGAGGATGAGTCGTCGAGCGCCATAATTGAGGGCTAACTTCAAACCTGAAATCACAGCTTTATACTCGGCATCATTGTTAGTCATCTCTGGGCATTGTATGGACGACCGAATTACTTTGCCTGTAGGGACTTTGATGAGGATTCCCAGTCCTAATCCCGAGGCATTAGAGGCACTATTGATATAGAGGACCTAGAGGTCGGTATGTGAGGAAGTGCAGAGTGCTTCCTGTTCTACCTCGAGCAATATTTTCGTGCTAAATCAGCGAAATAGTCGGCGAGCACCTGCGACTTAATGGTAGTTCACGGTTTGTACGTTATATCATGCTCACTTAATTATATGGCCCACTTGGCTAGTCTACCCGATAGTTTGGGTTTGTGTAGGATACCTCTTAGGAGGAAAGTTGTCACTACCTTTATAGGGTGATATTTAAAGTACGGTCTGAGCTTCCGTGAAGCTACGACCAATACTATAACTAATTTTTCAAGGTGAGGGTACCTTGTTTCGGCATCTATTAAGGTTTTGCTTATATAGTAAATCACAGACTGCGTACCTTTATTCTCACCGACCAAGACCGCGCTTATCGCAACTTCAAAAACTGCTAGATACACCAGTAGACATTCACCCGGGTCCACTTTGATGAGTAGCGGTAGCGAGGATTGATACGTTTTCAGTTTTCTTAGGGCGTCGGTGCATTCTTCATTTCATTGCAACCCATGGTCCTTTTTTATCACATGGAAGAATTTGTGGCATCTATCCGAGGATCGTGAAATGAACCTTGATAGGGAGATTATTCACCCTGTTAATTTCTACACCTGCTTGTTGTTGGTCAGTATCTCTGATATTGCATCGATGGCCCTGATCTAATCCGGGTTGACCTCGATTCCTCTTTGTGACACTAGGAAACCGAGGAACTTTCTTGAAGTTATGCGAAAGGCGCATTTTTTGGGATTCAGTTTCATCCTGTACTGCCTTAATATCTCGAAGGCTTTATTCATATGACCAATGTGATCCTCTTTCTTTGTCGACTTCACTAGCATGTCATCGATGTAAACCTCCATAGTCTTACCTAGTTGTTCTTTGAACATTTTGGTGACTAATATTTTATACATGGCCCATGCATTCTTAAGTTCGAACGACATCACCTTATATAAGTACGTTCCTTGATGAGTGATGAAAGTGGTCTTTTCTTGATCTTTTTAGACGTCCAAGAATCTTAGCAGTTCGTGCCCAGCTATTGCATCAATAAGTTGGTTGATATAAGGTAACGGAAAAGAGTCCTTCGGGCTTTGTTCAGATCGGTTAAATCAACACACATTCGCCATTTCCCGTTCTTCTTTTTAACCATGACCACATTGGTGACCATTGGGGGTATTTTCATTCCTTGATGGAACCATTGGCGAGTAATTTATCAACATCCTCGGTGACTGCCTCATTGATTATGGCATTGAATTTCTCCTATTTTGTCGTACCGGCAAATAAAGTGGATTGATATTCAGCCTATGTTCGGTGATATCCCTTGGGATTCCTGGCATATCTGAGTGGGAAAAAGCAAACAAATTGGCATGTTAGTTAAAAACGCACGATACTTACCTGGATCTGAAAGATTGTGTCCAATACAAGCCTTTTTTATGCTATCGGTATTATCCAATTGGACAGGATCGAGATCTTCTATGGTTGCCTTGCAAGCTTCTACGATGTTCGAGTCTTTGATAACCTCTACTTGTACATCGAGTTTGGTTCTCGACATGGTTAATTGCTATGCTTCCGCGCTTGCCCCTTTTAGTTGTTTGGTGTGTGTGCAATCTTTTGCAATCCGACAGCATTCTTAGGTGGTACGTGTCTCGCCTTAGATACTGAATGTCCTCCATGGGAAATTTGATTACTTGATAGAAGCTTGAAGGGACAGCTTGCATGGCGGGTATCTATGGTCGTCCTATGATGGCGTTGTAGGTTGTTTCCTGGTCCATGACGTGGAATATCTTTCTAGGGTAACCCTTCATGCCAGTATATGTAGCATTATTTCTCCAGAAGTCTGCTCTACTACATTATTAAAACCCGTTCTTGTTATGTAATACAGTATTATTTTATCCTCGAGTCTCATCTGCATGAGAACTCGCGGGCTAATAATACATGTGTTGCTTCCATAATCAGCCATTATTCTGTTTACATCGGTATCCGCAATGTGCAAAGTTATAACCAAAGTATCATAGTGAGGGAAAGACAAACTGTCGAAATCCGACTTATCGAAGATGATACTATCTTCGAAATCATCATACTGTTCGTGTGCAACTGTCTGTTTAAGTTTATGTATGGTGGTGAATTTCACATGGTTAATCACCGTATCATCGCTGCCTCCAATGATCATTTGTATAGTGCGAGCCGGTGATGGTGGCTTGGGAGGTCCTTGAGGTTGATCGCACCCTTGAGCGAAGTTGGCCCGTCCTTTATCGCTTAGAAGTTCTTTCAGGTATCCCTTGTTTAACATCCTCACTACTTCTTGTCGCAGATTTATGCAATCTTCGGTCTTGTGTCCTCTCTCCTGGTGGAATTCACACAGGACGTTCGACCTTCTGGTACATAGGATCCGATTTCATCTTTTGCAGCCACTGCACCTTCGTGCCTAGTTTGTCCAGTGTGCACTATCTCTGAGGGGAAAACACAAAAGTTATGAGCAGATAGTAGTGGAGGCATACCTCTTTCTTTGTGGAGAGGTGTAGTGTGTCAGGGTGCGACATCCGCGTGTCGTGGAGGGGGAAAATTGGATGTTCGGATATAGGGTTGATGCCTTTCTCGATTGAAATATGGTAATTGATCCCTTTGCCCATCGTTACAGTGATCTCTCTTTGGTTCAGTCTAGATTGACGTTAACCGCTGAAGTGGGCCGTTCAAGTCATCCTCGTCTGCCCTCACTTCGGCGCAATAGGCATTATGGATCTCATCCCACGTGGTAGGAGGGTACTTCATGAGTCTACTAAGTAGTTTTTTGGTTGCTTTTGATCTATTCCATTTTAACCCATTTCGAAAGGCTAGTACTGCCATCTTTTCTGACATGTTCTGTAGGCTCGTCCTTACTCTGTTAAATCGGGCTAGGAAATCCCGAAGTCTCTTGCCCGTCTTTTGCCTGATGACGAAGATATCATTAACCCTAGTCTCGGTCTTCTTCGCTCCTGCGTGAGCGGTAGTGAATTTATCTATCGTCTCCTGGAACGTCGATGTCGATAGTGCGAGTAGTTAGGAATACTATGTCAATGCTCCCCCCGTCATAGTTTCGCCGAACGTTTTCAGCGGCATAGATGTTACCAGTTCTTTTGATAGATCATTACCCTTTACTGCGTAACGTAATGGATTAAGTGATCCTTCGGGTCCGTAGTTCCATCGTATATTTTCAAGTATGGTGGCATTATGAAAGTCTTTGGAATAGAATGGGGAGATGCCCCTTCGTTGTATGGTTGTTCGATGAATCGGTCCACATCGCGTTTTGGTAATAACTTTGGAGCACCTGGTATTTTATCAACCCTCTCCTGATGTTCTTTCATCTGGTCGCAGAGTGTTTTATTCTCACTTTCCATCTCTTTCATTTTCTCTAAGATGGTCGTGAGTGTATCGTTGCCTATATCAGCAACAGTACTGGTGTTACCTATTCGTGTAACGTCTGGCTCATCAGCAGTAGCTTCAGTTTCTGGGGGTGACATGTCTTCGGTATCTTTCTGAGCGGGTGTCTCGAGCATGTTGCTCAAGGTACTTGTCATCCATTTTTCTAGTAGCTTTTTGATGGCCAACAGCATTTCTCATGCCGCGGATGTTGAGGTTCTCCTCTCGTGCAAGATCGTTATATCTCCGTGTGGAGGAGGCGAGATCTCCCCTTCCGATGTAATAGTGTTGCATTCTCATTGTCGTCTCCAGTAGCTTCGTTGATAAAATTCAGGAGGTTGTTCGTGAGTTGTGACATCCACTACTGCCTTTAGCATCGCTTCTCCCTTTCCCGCCATTGCTGATTTTTATGAAGCTGAAGAAAAGTGATTATAACTTTTAAGAATCTAGATAAAAACTACGATTTCAACTATAGAAATCCCCATAGAAGGCGCCAAATTATTTGACTCAAAAGATATTAGAATATTTTTGAACAAATCAATCAAAGATAAAGGGGTAAATCTTAGCTAAGTATAATAATCTCTAGAATGAAAGATAGATAAAAAATAAAAACTTCTTGTTCGTAAAAAAAATGATATATTCTTTTTCATATGCCCTCCTTCTTCCAAAGTTGTTTTCCCCTATTTATATATATAGAACTCTTCTAAACTGTACAAGAAAAAATGCAGAAAATATTCAAAAGAATATTCCTGATGTTCCCTAATGGCTATACACTACTATAAGAGTCCTCCAGTCTCTAGTATGCTTCAGGGTTGTCTTCTTTAGGGCGTCACTTTAAGAAGGCCTCGTCAATCGCTGTACTCATCATCGGTCAAATTTAAATCCATACACGATGTAAATAAAATAATGACGTAGAGGAATAGGGGAGATTAAAGTTGATTGGTGAGTACAAATTTAGTATGCAGCTAGCTGCAGGGCGCACCTTCTTTTAGTAAGATATAGTACTTGCTAATGTTTCTTTATCTGAACTCTTTTCTGACGGGACTATCAGAAGAAAAATTTGTCCTTTATATTGGAAAGGAATAAGTACTAAGTATAGGACACTCTTTAAATTTTACAAATAATTTAATTTAAATTTTACAATTTATTTTTAATGATAAATTTTTATAACCATTGGAACAATATGATATTTTGAAAATTATACATTTTAAAAGTCTTCTTATTTTACATAAATATGAGATTATACATAGAAGCTTATTATTAAGAATAAACGAAAAGTTTAACTTACATTACTTTTATATTTAAATAATTGCCTTCTTTTTAGAAATTGATGGACCAAAAAGAGAATATTATCACACAAAAAACTATGTCTCGTCAGCACACTCTAAAAACTCAAATCAATTCAGCAACTTGTACTCATCTATATATTCTTTTCTTTCCCATGATAAGAAAAAAAGACAAAAGGGAAAGAAGGCAAGCAGAGGGAGGTAGCAGGAAGGAAGAGAACGTGTCCGAAGACGCACGAAAAATGTCTAGCAAGATTTCCGAATGGCGTCGAACGTGTCACCATGCAATATTTAACAAGTATATATTTCCCAGGCCGTATAAACTTGCCTTAATTAATTCCTTCATATCGAATTGGAAATTTCATAAATAAAGTCATATATCAACTGAAAATTAAACCAGATACAGGTGAAGAAGAAGAAGAAAATGGCTCAGATGACAATAGACCCGCAAAACGAGAAAATAGAATATTTTGAGCTGTTGAGTGGACACAAGATTCCTGCTATTGGTTTGGGCACATAGAGAGCTGAAAATGCAAAGGACTCTGTTTATACTGCTATTGTTCAGGTACTCTCTCTGCTCTACTCCTTTTTGGTTTTCTTGATTTATGCTGTATTCATATTGTTTCTGGCGATCTTTTGTATCCAGTTTAAATTTGGTGATCTATATATAAATTAACTGCCTCTTTGGATTGTTGTTTTCCTCATTCCGTTATTATCTATGAACCAGTTCGGTTTTATGCCGGGTCGCTCCACTACAGAAGCTATCCACCTTGTCAGGAGGCTGGTGGAGCAGTTCAGGGATAAGAAGAAGGACATGCACATGGTGCTTATCGACTTGGAGAATGCGTATGACAAGGTTCCAAGGGAGGTGCTATGGAGGTGCTTGGAGGCGAAGAGCGTGCCAGAAGCCTACATCAGAGTAATTAAGGACATGTACGATAGAGCTAAGACTAGGGTTAGGACGGTGGGTGGCGACTCAGACCATTTTCCAGTGGTTATGGGGCTCCATCAAGGATCGGCGGTTAGCCTCTCTTGTTTGCCTTGGTGATGGATGCTCTTACCCGACATATTCAAGGGAATGTGTCTTGGTGTATGCTATTTGCTGATGACATAGTCTTGATAGACGAGACGAAGGCCGGTGTTAATGAGAGATTAGAGGTATGGAGACAGACTCTTGAATCTAAGGGTTTCAAAATAAGCAGATCTAAGACAGAATACATGGAGTGCAAGTTTATCGCCGAGCCGAGCGAAGTAGGCAGGGACGTATGGATCACAGGTCATTGCCAAGAGGGACAGTGTCAGATATCTTGGGTCAGTGATTCAGTGGGACGGAGAGATTGAGGGGGATGTCACTCATTGCATAGGCGCGGGGTGGTCAAAGTGGAGGCTTGCATCAGGAGTCCTGTGTGACAAGAAAGTTCCACAGAAACTCTAAGGGGAAATTTCATAGAGCTGTGGTTAGGCCTGCCATGTTGTATGGGGCGGAGTGCTGGCCAGTGAAGAACTCTCACGTTCAGAGGATGAAGGTTGTGGAGATGAGGATGCTCAGGTGGATGTGCGGGCTCACCAGGTTAGATAAGATTAAAAATAAAGTTACTCGAGAGAAGGTGGGGGTGGCCCCGGTGGATGAGAAGATGCGAGAAGCGAGGCTGAGGTGGTTCAAGCATGTGCGGAGGAGAAGTCCTGACGCCCCGGTGAGGAGTTGTGACCGGCTGGCGATGGTCGGCGTACGGCGAGGCAGAGGGAGGCCTAAGAGGTATTGGGGAGAGGTGATTAGGCATGACATGGCTAGAATGCGTGTTTCTGAGGACATAACCCTGGATAGGAAAGTATGGAGGGCTAATATACGGGTTGTGGGATAGGGGACCCTAAAGTTCTTCATACTCCCCACCCGGGATTGGGTGAGGCTTAGCAGGGCTATTCATAGATGATTTGTGTATTGGATTTTGTCTTATGCTAGTTACTGTCTGATATTATTGCATGATATTTTATTTATAGTTTTTATGTTTTTTTTATTTTTAGGTTTTTATGTTTAGATAATTATTTACGCTATTTATGTTGAAGTTACTGATGCTCTTTTGTTGTTTTTATTTTTGTTGTTCCTTTACTTCACTGAGCCGAGGGTCGATTGGAAACAGCCTCTCTGCCCTTTCGGGTATGGGTAAGGCCCTCTACATATTACCCTCCTCAGACCCCACTTTGTGAGAATATACTGGGTAGTTGTTGTTATTTTTGTTTGGATTGTTGTTTTCCTCATTCGGTTATTATCTGTCATTCGATATCGTATTGTAATGTATTATATTGTATTGTTGAAATAATGTTTGAATAAACTGTATTGTTTGTAGTCATTTTGAAACAATTTTCTTGTTATAGTATCATTATGTATTGTATTGTTAATGTATCGTATACGGCAGTTTGAAGTAACTTCTGGGTATAATGTATAGTTTGTTTCGTTAGACTGTATAGTTTGTAGCCATTTAATGCAGTATTTCTTGTTTGATTTGACTGCGAAGCAACGCAATAAATTAAACACATTAGATTAGCGCGTAAATCACAAAACGAGAACTTACTTGTTCTTCGTGAAGCGGAAGCGGAAGACGAACGAACTGCCGCTGGAATTACTGGTCAGTGGTGGTCCTCACGTTATGACGGAGCAACCCTTTATATCACAATCTAAACCCCTAGTCTCATTTGGGAGAAGAGAGCGTGAAAAAATACGGTAGAGAGTGTTGTTATATTGTACACAGTAAGTACTTATAAAAGGTATATTAGGGTTAATTAATAACTCTATTAGGCCTTAAAGCACGTGGGATGGGTGGACCCAAGTTTCCTACATCTTCCGTTCACACATAATGGGAGTGTTCATCTAATTTGAGAAACATGTTCTTCTCTCCTCAATCATTCATCCAGGGATCTCCTCAATCATTCATACATGGAAGTAAACCATGCGACTAGCATACTGTGAGAGCTATGTGTTATACATCTGTTAGGAGTATATAGCCTCGCGTCGAGTCAAACCTGTAAGTAGATCATAAAGCATCCAATGCCCTAGATCATATGAATCATATTTGATATAATTTCAAAATCTCATATATCATTATTCCTTGTTTTCTCAATCTAAACTCATAAGTTATAACTTGTGCGCCAGTGAACAAAAATAAATGAGATTACATCGATGATCTTACTCTTCTCATAATCCCTTAACATTAATTTGATTGTTTTTCTAGATATACTCCACGAAACCGAATCTGTATACATGGTCTTTTGGAAACACTTTAAGATAGCTAACATCACACAAAGTCTCAGGTATCTGATCGGAGTCTACAAAATCCTTGAGCCATCATAAAAGCTATAGTTCTAACACAACAATAAGTTGAGAATGAACTTATGTCAATTCAATTTGTCGACATTAGCACATGGGTATGAAACACGTGCTACAACATTTTCTCTTTTTTCTCAAGGAGTATATGTTTTTATCTCATAAGGAATGATGTACATGTGATATTTAGAAACCATAAGCATCTTAATTTGAGTTCCTTGATCTACAAAATCATATATAACTCATATGGCTCATAAAGTAGACTAGCTGAACATTTTTCACCCTAGTGACCCTATGTCATTGTTTAAGCAGTTTTAAGAGAATAGCTCTCAAATTGATCCTTAGGATAATTTTGCTTATAATTGTGTCTCATATCCTCACATCACTAAGATAACAAGGCAGTTTCCTATGCGAGAAGGCCAACCTCTTGTCTATCAGACATACTTAAAAGAAAATAATGAATCAAGAATGCACATAACATTGAACAATATAAATATGTATGGATGTAAGTTAATTTTATTGATAATCAAAGAACATCAGCTTTTTGAACATGGGAAAATGAATAACAAAATAAAGTATCTCAAAGTCTATGCATGCCTTGAGATCTAGTGTGCCTCACAAATGCATCTGTAGACAAAGACTTGGTAAATGAATTTACTAGCATATCTAGAGAAATACTTCGCATTTATTAGCTTGCGTCTAACCATATCTCTCGTTTAGTTATATTTGATATCGATATGTTTGGTTTTATAATGAAACCTAGGGTCCTTGGTGGATGATATCGCAGCCTCATAGGCACAGTCTTTTGGTGGAGGATATTGCAGCCTCATGTCTGTACTAACACTGGTTCAATTTTCAGCGATATCCAACAAGTGTTCCCAGAACGTTTTCAACTAAATAGCTTTTTGTGCTGCTGATGCGAGAGCCACGTATTTGGCTTCCATCATAGATAGTGACACAAATGATTGTTTCTTACTACTCCATGATATAGCGCCATCACTGAGTAAGAAAACATATCCTGAAGTAGACTTTCTTTCGTCTGGATCTCCTCCAGGATCAGCATCATTATATCCCACTAATCGCATATCCTTGCCCTTTGTAACAAAGGGCATAATCAGCATTTTATATCTCGTAATCCTCTTTACTGCTTGCCAATGTGCTAAACTTGGGTCAGTTTGATATTTACTTACCAAGCCAACTGCCTGACAAATATCAGGTCTAGTGCACATCATAGCATACATTAGACTTCCTACTGCGCTCTTACAAGGAATTCGACTTATTCCTTCTGTCTCTTGAGGAGTCTTAGGACACATCTGACTTCTCAAGGTATGGCCTCATACTTTTACTTATAGGAGTTTCAACTGGGCTACTATTTTGCATATTGAATCGTTTAAGAACTTTTCTAATGTAATTCTCTTTTGAGAGATACAACAGTATCTTAGGACGATCTTTTGATATCTTAATTCCAAGAATATATGCAGCTTTACCCATATCTTTCATCTCAAATTGGGATGACAACCATGACTTTATTTCGGCGATAATATACAAGCTTAAAATCACAAGCTTGTTCCTTGATCTTTTGGTATAAACACAATGGTCTTCATCCATCATGGTAAAACCATTGGATAGAACAACGTTCTGAAAGCATATATATCACTGCCTTGAAAATGTTTGACGCCATAAATAGACTTGAAAAGTCTACAAACCTTTTGTTCGTGGCCCTTTTCACTGAAGAGCTCAGGTTATTCCATATAAATTTCTTCATCTAGTTCTCCATTGAGAAAAGAAGTCTACATCCATCTGATGTAATTCAAGATTCAAGCTTGCAACAATAGCTAGAATCAGAAAAACAAAGGTAAATCGTACAGTAGGCGGAAAAAATCTCTTCGTAGTCTATTCTTTTTTGTTGTGTATATTCTTTTGCCACCAGTCGAGCCTTATATCTCTCAACTATGCCATCATCCTTGAGCTTAATTTTGAGAACCTATTTTCTCCTTATTGCTTTGCATCCTTTAGGGAGGTCAACTAGTTCCCACACTTTGTTGACTTTCATAAACTCCAGTTTAAGGGGGTTATTGATGAGAAACTAATTCGCCGTCTGCTAAAATTCTCCCACCGAAGTGATTCTTCTACCTCTTGATCCATTATTTCAAATAAGGTTGGTCTTGACCTACCCCCTTCGTAAGGAACTCATCCTCTAAGAATGTGACATCTCGAGATTCAGAATTCAGTTATACTCTCATTGTCGTGCTGACCTATAAACACATAAACCCTTGAGGTTTCAAGAGTATCTTATAAACATACTACCTTGAGGTTTCAAGAGTATCTTATAAACATACTTTTCTTTCCCCTCGGGCCCAATTTGCCATATTTGTGAGAGGAATTATGTGTATAGGTAGCACAACCCCAAGGTCTTAATACACTCATGTCGGGTGTTCTTCCGGTCCATAACTCATAAGGAGTATTAGTAACTGATTGTGTAGGCACTCGGTAAAGTACATAGGTGACAGTAAGCAACGCATTATCCCAGTAACTAATTGGGAGGTCAGCTTGTGCCATCATTAACCTAACCATTTCTAGGAGCGTTATGTTTCTTCTCTCTAGAACACCATTTTGTTGTGGAGTATTTGGGATAGCAAACTGATGAACTATTCCTTTTTTATCATATAAATTATTAAACCGGGTTGACAGTATTCACGACCACTGTTAGTTCGACTACAGTCACGCTGTGATAGAGCAACCCCCAACATCACAATCTAAACCCCTCATCTGATTTGGGAGAAGAGAGTATGGAAAAATACTGCAGAGAGTGTTGTTCTATTGTACACGGCAAGTGTACTTATATAGGGAATATTATGATTAATTAATAACCCTATTAGGCCTTAAAGCACCCCTTATGGATGGTCATAATTAATAATCTTACAAAAGTTCTCTTACTCTAGTATATATTAGATTTATCAATAATGCAAAACTAAAAAGGAAAAAATATGATTACAAAACGAAATAGTAGACGTGGCTAGGAGGAGTAATATATGCGGAGTACCTTGTATACATTGGCGATGAGGAGTAGTGCTAATGAGGAAGGACTGCTATAATATGCTACAGCAAACAATTCACCCCCCCCCCCCCCGCCCCCCTCCAAAAAAGGAGTAATAGTGGCACTTAAAATGGAGTTAAGAAAGAAGAAAAAAATAAGGTACAGAATAACACAGATTATTATATTACTAAGAGCGCTAAATGGAAAGAAAAATGAAGTAACAAATCCATCGCACCAAGTTGGTCAATACGTAACATGCATCTTCAGTCACTACGTAACAATGAGATTTGACAATACAACACGATAACAACCAATGGTTTAAAGTAGCAATATAATACAACCCCTTGAAGATTAGATCTTTTTATTTTACTTTTCTATTTCAAAGTTATCTGTTTGTGAGGTCTTAGATCATTTCCATAGACCTTCTTTTAATTCCGTTTTTGGGAATTCAATGACTTATGGACCTTCCCCTACGGGCGATGCTCATGTTATTTGCTCCTAAAGAAGTAGTGGAATTATAACTCACGCCTATTGCAACAATCATCTTCAGAAATTTTGCATTTGAAATTGAAGTAAAATCAGCAAACGGAAGTTAGTGTATTGATACAGGCAAGTTGGTGACATGAGATGTGTTTGAGGCTATTGCACCATATGTTGTTTGGACTCTCCGAAAATGTGACCGAATACGTGTTGGATCCTCCAAAAGTAATGCATTTTTTAATAATCCGACAAGGATGCGATTATATTTTGAAGAGTCCGTGCAACATAAATTGCAACAACACCATAAATAATTGGAGGCTATAGCAAAAGAAATAATTTGACAAGAGATGTTTTGGTTTTGTTTCTTTTATCCTTTGTGGAATTGCTCAGTGCAAAAGCCTAATATCCCGGATTTTAATATGCTCGTTTATGGATACTATTGGCTATATACATTAGAATATTCTCATGTATGTATTTACTATGCTTTATAAATTCTTACTGTATTAGTTATACTGGTCCAAAATCAATTATCCACTCATGCATGCAGAATCTAAGGAAATTTAGAAATGCAATCAATCACTACTCCAATCGGTTATAATCTTCTAACTTTTTTCATTTGCATACATGTGAGAAGAACTTCAGAATTCAGTACTTATTCTACCTCTCCCTTAAAAAGTCCTAAATAATAAGACAATAACAACAACCCAATATAATCTAATTTAGTGGGGTCTGGGGAGAGTAGTATGTACACAGACCTTACCCCTACCCTTGGGTAGAGAGGCTGTTTCCAAAGAGACCCCCGGCATACTTCCCTCCAAGAACTTCCCACTTTGCTCTTGGGGAGACTCGAACTCATAACCTATCGGTTGAAAGTGGGGGTTGCTTACCATCAGAGCAACCTTGTTGTCTAAATAATGTCTCTGTAAATTGTTTTTAAATTTTACAGTCATTCCTTCTTTTTTTGTTCGAGTTTTACAATCTTCCATTACCCAAGGCTTGGTCCTTGGAGCATGAAAGTCAAACTTGCAATGATAAGACCTTATGATATTATAAAAGGATCTTTGATGAATCAAGTATCTCAAGGTAATCAACGTGTATTTTGATAACAAATTTGATGATATAAAGCTGCTTTTTTATGACAATGCTCTGGCTATGGCTTCAGGCAGGCTACAGGCATGTGGATACAGCGGCTGAGTATCAAGTTCAAGAAAATGTAAATCGTATAGAGAGTTTTGGGAGAATTAATTATCTCGTATTGTTCACAAAAGTATATATAAAGTACAGAGAGGTATCAAATCCTACCAACTATAGGACTGTACAATAATAAAAGAATATTCTACCAATAATAAAAAGATACACACAATATATTTAATACGCCCCCTCAAGATGGAGGGCCGGAGGACACACCAATCTTGGACATCAGCAGAAGAAGCCGAGGACGAGTTAAGTGCTTGGTGAGAGCATCAGCAAGCTGATCAGCAGAGGATACGTGAGCAACACGAAGAGACCCATTCTGAACCAATTGATGAACAAAGTGATAATCAATAGAGATGTGCTTCGTGCGCGAATAAAACACAGGGTTGGCACAGAGGTAAGTGGCGCCAATGTTGTCGCTGTAAATGACAGGAGAAGCCGGAAGAGGGACATGAAGCTCGCGCAGCAGGGAATGAAGCCAACGGACTTCAGCGGCAGCAGAAGCAATGGCACGATATTCAGCCTCAGTAGAAGATCGTGCAATGGAACGCTGCTTTTTGGAGCTCCAGGAAATAGGATTAGGCCCCAGAAAGACAACATAGGCACCAGTTGATGAGCGGTCATCACAGTTTCCATCCCAATCAGCATCAGAGAAACAATGCAGAGGTATAGCAGATGAAGGACGCAGCCAGACTCCGAAGTCATGCGTCCCATTCAGATACCGGAAGAGGCGCTTAACTGCACCCAATGAGTGACAGTAGGAGCGTGCATGAACTGTGAGAGTTTATTCATAGCAAAGGAGATATCAGCACGAGTAAATGAGAGATACTGGAGGCCCCCAAGGGCCTGTCAATAAGCGTATGCGTCGGCAGGAGCCGAGCCGTCGGACAGATGAAGGCGGGTGGACGCCGCTGTTGGCGTCAGAACAGGGTTGGATTCCAGCATGTTATGACGAGTTAAAAGATCAACAACATATTTACGCTGAGAAAGAAAACACCCCTTGGAGCTGCGCAGAACTTCAACACCAAGAAAGTAGCTTAGATCACCCATGTCTTTAAGAGAAAATTTAGTCCCAAGAGAGTCAATCACACGGTTCAAGAAAGCAGAGTCATTACCAGTCAATATGAGATCATCAGCATATACCAAAAAATAGGTTGTAATACTAGAATGCTGAAAGACGAAGAGCGAAGTGTCAGAGGTAGTGTTGACGAAACCCATGGCCAAAAGGCATTGGCGGAGCTCACTGTACCATGCCCGGGGTGCCTGTTCGAGACCATAAATAGCTTTATGTAACTTACAGACATAAGATGGATAGGCTTTATCAACAAAACCCGTGGTTGTGCCATATAAACATCCACTGTAAGTCTCCCATGGAGAAAGGCATTGTTCACATCCATTTGACGAAGAGGCCAGCCCTTGGATACAGGTAGACTGAGAACCAAACGCACAGTTGCCGGCTTAATAACCGGACTGAAGGTCCCCTGGAAGTCTACACCTGGTCGCTGATGAAAGCCTTTCGCAACAAGCCGGGCTTTGAACTTGTCCACAATACCGTCAGGCTTTCGTTTGATACGATAAACCCACTTGCAACCCACAACATTCTGTGAAGAATCAGGCGGAACAAGTTCCCAGTTGCCATTCCGTAGCAGAGCATCAAACTCCAATGACATAGCGGCGCGCCAGCGCTCATCACACATAGCACTAGACAAAGTCTGAGGTTCTGTAATAGCTGGAGAGGTGACAGCAGACATACCAAACTTCTTGTTGGGCGTAAAGATGTTATTTTCGCTGCGAGTTTGCATGTGATGACCACCCTGAGAGGATGAAGGTGGCGGCAAAAGGGGTGAAGCGGCGGCGGGGGCCGCTGGCGGTGCCGTAAGAGGCGCTGGTGGCTCGGGCGTTGGCGCTGGCGGTGCGTTCGGTGAAGGATCGCTAGTGGGAGCGGCGGCAGGTACTGGCGGAGGAAGCGGAAGGACTTCTAGGGAGACCAGAATGGGTACGGGTGGAGACTCGGGGTTAGACAATTTGGAGAACGGGAAGATATCTTCATGGAAGGTGACATGACGCGAGACGAAGATTTTAGACGTTGAGGGATCAAAGCATAGATATGCGCTTTGAGTAGTAGAGTAGCCGAAGAGGACACAGGCACGAGATCTGGGTTCCATTTTGTGTGAGGTGTAGGGCCGAAGCCAAGGGAAGCATTGACAGCCAAGACACGTAGTTTGGCAAGGTTGGGGCGCTTATGGAAGGGAGACTCAAAGGAGGAGAACATCGAGAGATTTGTCTTGGGAAGACGATTAATGAGATAGACTGATGTGGCAAAGGCATAAGGCCAGTAAATGAGAGGTACAGAGGCATAATGAAGGAGAGTGAGACCAATATCGACAATATGACGTTGACGGCGTTCAGCATAGCCATTGTGTTGAGGTGTATGAGGAGGTGAAGTGAGATGTGAGATGCCATGGGAGGCAAGAAAAGAGCGTAAAGCTAGGAATTCACCCCCATTATCAGTATACAGAGTAATTATTTTAGTAGAGAAATATTTTTCTACAATGGACTTAAAAGTGGGGAAGGTTTGTAAGACATCAGATTTACGGCGTAAAGGAAAAAGCCAAACGTTCTTAGAAAAATGATCAACAAAAATGACATAATATTTAAATCCTTCATTAGAAATAATTGGAGAGGTCCATACATCAGAAAAAATAAGCTCCAGCGGAGCAGTAGAAGATAAACTTGACTTAGAAAAAGGTAACCTATGACACTTATGAAGCTTGCAAGAGACACAAGCAAAATCAGACACACTACTGGACGCTATACTGCTAGAAGACACTAAATGACGCAGGATTTTAGCTGACGTATGACCAAACCGAGAATGCCACAATGACGCAGGGAGCTTTTGTGCCGTGAGGGCGGACGGTAGACGGAAGCCGCTGGCCAGTAGAAGGCGTCGTCCCTACGTGGGCCGCTGACGAGTGTTGCCCACGTGCGACGATCCTTCACCTGAAAATCAGTATCAGAAAAAACAACATTAACATTATTGTGACGACATAATTGAGCAACAGAGATCAAATTTTTACGAATATGTGGAACACAAAGAACCCCAGGCAATAAAAGAAAGGAATAACTGAAACGTTTTCCAGTATGTGTAATTTTTAAACCTTCACCATTACCAATAACCACATCATCGAAACCAGTGTAAGGATTGTGAAGAGACATGTTGGCAAGATCATTGGTTATGTGATGAGAGGCACCAGAGTCCAGGATCCAATCGGATGTAGAGGGAATTGTCAGAGAGTGATGGGCTGTGTGAGCAGCCGGATAAGATGGCGGAGCGTATGCTGGCCGCGGCAGTGGTCCACCGTAAGGGGGCTGATTGGCGCCGAAGATAGGATAGGACGGACAGCGGCGTGCGGAGTGGCCAAATTCACTGCAGAGCTGGCACTTCCCATTGTACCCGCGAGATTGGCCATTGTTGGAGTAACCACCGCGACCGGAGGATGAACCACGGCTGCCACGGTCGCGCCCGCAGCCACCGAAACGGTTACGGCCGACTGCTGTCCGGCGACGAAGGCAGCCGATGGAGCCAAATCAGATGCGGCTGAGGTGGCCGGCGCACGAGCAATAATCTGAGCCTCCATGCTTAACAGCTTGTCATGTCATGTAATTCAGCAAAGGAGATGGGAGATTAGCGGGCTTGAATAGCATGAGAGAGCTCCATATACGGATCATCAAGACCATTGAGAACCTTAATGACAAGATCCTCATAATCAACAGTAACCCCCAGGAGAGATAATTCATCCACAATCACGTGAATACCGTGCATAAAATCGGTAACAAATTTAGAACCTTTTACCGGATTATAGAGCTGTTGTTTGAGAGCCATGATACGACCACGAGAAGCAGTGTCGTATGTGCGCGCGAGGATGTCCCAGGCCTCTTTAGAGGTTTTCGCAGCGGAAATAAAGGAGATGATCGTCGGTGTGATCGACGAGATGATGGCACTGAGAATAAGATTGTCCTGGCGAATCCAGTAAGGATATGCTGGATTGGGGGAAGTCACCTCCTTGTCGACGATAGTGGCTGGTGGGCACGGCTTCGATCCGTCCAAGAAGCCGAGGAGGTCGTAACCCGTAAGAAGGGTTCGGAATTGGAATTTCCACGCCAGGTAATTAGTGGAATCCAATTTGAGTGAGATTTGAGCCGATGTATTGATGGCAATCGGCTGGAGAAGATCGTTTGAAGTCGTAGCGGCCATGAAGCGCGAGGAAAAGGAAAAGAGCCGATGATCGACGTCGAGAGAGAGGGTTGCCGATTAGTGCAGCGACGGCGCGGCTAGACGCCGGAGAGAGGCGGCAGACCGAGAAGGTCGGCGGCGGTGGAGGGAATAGTTAGGGTTTCTTTGGCGATAAGCCACTGGCGTATGATACCATGTAGAGAGTTTTGGGAGAAGTAATTTTCTCGTATTGCTCACAAAAGTATATATAGAGTACAGAGAGGTATCAAATCCTACCAACTATAGGACTGTACAATAATGAAAGAATATTCTACCAATAATAAAAAGATACACACAATATATTCTAATAAATCGTTGATCGACACCCAAGTAATATCTTTTGTATGAGTTGTTTGACATGCACTTAGACGCACATACGGAAAAAAAAGAGGCTTAGAAATGCTTCTTTTGATTCATGAAGCAACTGGGAGTGAGGAATACTATGTTGTTTGCTTACTAGAAAATCCAGGACATAGCCTAGAATGCTGCAGATATACAACGTCGCGACCAAAGTAATTGGTAGAGAATGATGTCATCTAGACTTAGAATCAACGTGCAAGTATGAAATTTATTAACTAAAATAGATGACTAACGATCTTTTCTGCGCTTAACAAGTAACTTTTTTTTTCTTATATAGGTGGGCCGTGGAATCAAAGCAGCTATACAAGCAGGAGTAGAGAGGTCATCCCTGTTTGTCACATCTAAACTATGGTATTAGGGAAACTGTGCTAACTTATTTCAGATTCCTAGGAGTTGTTTCATTCATGTGCAACTAAACAAATTACATGGATATAGGGTGATTTTATTGGTTGTTTTAGGTGTGCTGGTTTGTCACCGGAAAGAGTTCGCGCAGCATTGATGAAGACTCTCAATGAACTGCAACAAGATTATCTTGATCTTTATCTGGTACTACTTCACGCTCCTTTCTTTCTGTGGTATCTGGTTTCAGTATAGAAATCTAATTGAGGTATCTGAACTTCATGTCGAAGATCCATTGGCCATTCCGTCTAAAGGAAGGAGCGAGCAGACCTCCAAAGGCGGGGGAAGTGTCCGACTTTGACTGGAAGGCGTTCGGAGAGAAACGGAGAAGTTGGTGACGGACAAACTAGTTCGAGATATTGGAGTATGTAATGTTATGGTCAGGAAACTTAGTAAGCTCTTAGATATCGCCCAGATAAAGCCTTCTGTATGCCAGGTCAGTTGAATATTATTGTCTTTTAATAAATGGTATCAATGTCATCTTTTTTAGTATTTATGGGTGATCCTATTTACTCAGATGGAGATGCACCCGGGATGGAGAAATGAAAAAATGTTTGAGGCTTGCAAGAAGCATAACATCCACGTCGTCACAGTAAGTAGCTGTGTTGAGCTACAAGATTATCTAGCTTCCAAACCTAAACATAAATATATACATTGATTTTGTGTTATATATTTATTGTATACTGTTTGTATATTGTGTATATAGGTTTGAGTTGCTTTTGGGCCAAACAGAATCTGAGCCCATTTTTCTTCTCTCACACTTGGGCTGACCCGACCCAAGTGTGATATGTAGTATACACTCTGTATAGTGTATGTAAAAAGAGACACAAGATATTTTGTGGAATAAGATTTTCATTTTCTCTCTAGGAAGTTCGAGAGACTTCTCTCATCTCAACGTCTCTCATCTCCATATTCATTTTCCGATTGCGATGTTTTCATTGTATCAGAGCAGACGATCATCCGACCATTCTCTGCTATATCTTGTTATCCCAGTCGAAATCGCGTTGGAAAGTTTTCGGGTATGTGTGAGATATTTGGTCAGTGATGATCTCGATATGAATCAAGTGTTAATCTAAGACTTTTATCACCATTAACTGGTTACATCTTCACTGCTTGGACGTTTTGGGTTGGTTTTTCGACGTGCTCGACTCGATTCCGGCGAGACTTCAGATTTTAGGGTTTCTGCTGCTCGGAACTGGGATTTTTCTGTTAATCGAAGGTCGTTCTTCTCCAGTCGTGAAGAAGGAGGGTAAATCTGTTCCTGTTTTATGTGCTATATGATTTGCATGAGGTTTTTGATACAACTTTAGTTTTTCAAACTGATTACCTGTAGAAAATCATTCTATCTATGATATGTGCGGTTTGGTTGTATAAGCATGATTTTCAGGTATAGGTTTTGATGAATGACAAACAATGAAGTCAAGTGTCAAACAACGATATTATATGACAAACAATCAAGATTGAATGCCGAGAAGCATATTGATGACAGAATTGCATAGACAAGCCAAAGACGAGATCAAAAGTTCAAGACCGAAGACCCAAGGCGTAGGTCATTAGGTAGAACCAATGTAAAAGCAACGTTTAAGTTATCTCGTCTTTTGGCCAATATAGGTCAGCATAAATATGCATAAAATCATTTTATTAAATCATATATATCATAAACATTTTTAATATACTTCAAACAAAATGATTTTAACATTTTATTAAATCATATATATCATAAACATTTTTAATATACTTCAAACAAAATGATTTTAACATTTTCATTTCAACATAGGTCATCATTAATATGCATAAAATCATTTTATTAAATCATATATATCATAAACATTTTTAGTATACTTCAAACAAAATGATTTTAACGTTTTCATTTTTAACCAAAATGGTTTTTGAAGTAAGTTTTCGATTCTGGTATATTTTGGTATACTCCAGCTTTGATTCTGGTATACTCTGGTATATACCAGCTTTGCTGAGTTTCCAGATTTTACTGGAGCAACATAATCGATTATGTGATTGGAATAATCGATTATTTCACTATCCGTTGCCTTCCCAACGTTCCATTTTATGAACGTTGAGAAGATAATCGATTATGCAATCACATAATCGATTATTTTGGCATAAAATCACCATAATTGATCGTCAATTAAGCAACGGACATGCACCTTTTAACCCCTATAAATAGAGGTCTTTTGAGCTGATTTTAAACACACAACACCTCCCAATATTTCGTATACATATTGATATTATTTGAGCATCATTATAGAGCTTTTGTTGAGCCATTTGAGAGACAACTTTGAGTTGTTCATAGAGCTAATATTGTATCTCTTTATCTACTCTTTTAAGAGAGTTCTTGTTGTATAAAGAAAGGTGTTGAGAAGAACATATCTTCTCATTGATTGTCGGGTTTGCTAAGTACCCTCAATCTTAGTGGTTGAAGTCTTGAGGTGCGGTATCCTCCAGCAAGTTGAAGTCTTGTAGAGTGTACATCTACGAGCAAGTGTAACGGTTTGTTAGGCACCCGAAAGCTTAACGGAGTTAGTGGAATCTCGAGAGAGTCTCTCGGGGACTGGACTAACCACAAGTTGTGGTGAACCAGAATAAATTCGGTGTGTTCTTTCCTTGCTATTTTTATTACCGAATTTATTTTATTCCTGCAATTTTTAATTCCGCAATATTTATCAATATTCTCGTGCCGCACTATTCACCCCCCCCCCTCTAGTGACGGGCATAGAACCTAACATTACCGAGACTATCTTTTGATTTTAAACTCATTGTTGTTCATGGCTTCTAACATGAGTGCTAATACAACTCATGTTGACCCTACCAGTCCTCTTTTTGTTTACTCCTCTGATGTTCCTGGAATTTCTCTTGTGTCCACTCCCCTATCGGGTAGTGGTTATGGGGGTTGGAGGAGGAAAATGATTGTAGCGCTGTCTGCTAAAAATAAAACTAGCTTTGTTGATGGTACGTGTCCCCGACCAGTCACCAATGTGGCTGAACAAAGATTGTGGGACAGATGTAATAATATGGTAATTTCCTGGTTAACTGCCTCCCTGTCCCCTCAAATTGCTGAAAGTGTGCAGTATTGTGATACTGCACAGAGTATATGGTCACAGCTTGAGACCAGATATGGTACTGCCAACAGAACCAAAATTTTTGAACTAAAAAGGGAACTCTCTCACACTTATCAAGGATCCCTAGATATAGCCTCATATTTTAACAAACTTAAAGGACTGTGGGATGAATTAGGAACAATGTGTACAAATTATGGGCAAAGATGTGTTTGTGCTGCCAAAAATGGCATCATATAGGAAGATGATGAGAATAAGGTGTTTCAGTTTCTCATGGGCCTTAATGAAGCATACATGGGGGTAAGGAGTAACTTACTGATGTTGCAGCCTGCTCCTACCCTTGAAAGTGTCTATAATAAAGTCCTCAATGATGAGAAACAAAGGCAAGTCCAGTCCACTTCTCAGTTTAGTCCAGACTCTATGTCTTTCAATGCCAACACAAATAAACATCCAGTTGGGATCAATCAGGACACAATGCCTAGTTCTTCTCCTTTTAGACAAAGGGTTAATTTTGACCCAACCAGAGGATCCTTATTTTGTAGATACTGCAAGATATCTGGGCACTTAATTGATAAGTGTTATAAGATTCATGGGTATCCTCAAAATATCAAATTTAACAAGGGAATGAGACTTGCTGCTGCTCATATCTCCACTGGTGTGGATGTGCCTTCTTCTGAAGGAAATGTGTCTGTTCCTCATGGGAATCCTCCTGCTAGCCATCACCCTGTTACTAACATGGATGGCCAGAGTTCTGTGATACCAAGGTTGAGCAGACAACAGTATGACCAATTAATGAGCTTGCTACAACAAACTCAGTTAGGGGAATCCACTGCTCAGACTCCTCCTCCCATGTATACTGCTAATTTTGCTGGTACTATGCTAACTGAGAGCCCTGTTTCTGATTCCAAATTTTGCATGCTTACTCACATTGATTCTGCCACCTGGATAATAGACTCAGGGGCATCCAACCATATGACATATGATAGAAATTTACTCTTTAACATATCTTGTAACTCTTCCTAATGGATATAATGTGAAAGTGACATGCACAGGATCTTTTGCATTAACTCCATTCATCACCCTTCATAATGTCTTGTTAGTTCCTTCTTTTAAACACAACTTGATTTCTGTCCACAAACTAGTAAAACAGTTGCATTGCATAGTCTTGTTCACTGCAACTTCCTGTTTCCTCCACATGATACAGGACCCTTCTCTGAAGAAACCTCTGGATATTGGTAGAGAGGAGGCTGGTTTATACAAGTTTTCTTGGGTTCCAGCTTCCCCTTCTTCCTTTAATTGTTGTTCATCTACTTCTGTATGTTCTATGTCTGACTCTTGTAATCATAGCTATTCTTCTAGCCGTAAAGTTGTTGCTTTACCTTCAAATGTAAATAGTTCCATCTGTAATAATGCTGTTACAGCTGACATGAATTACATTTGGCATTTGAGACTAGCTCATACTTCATTTGCAAACATGAAACACATTTCTTTCTTGTCTTTTCCATTTGCTTCTAGCATCCTTTCCCTTGTTCTATCTGTCATATGGCTAAACAGACTAGACTTATCTTTCCTAATAGCACAATAAGTATATCTAGGCCTTTCCAATTGATTCATGTAGATACTTGGGGCCCTTATCACACTCCCACGTCTTCTGGTTTAGGTATTTTCTTACAATAGTTGATGATTTCTCTAGGGAAACCTGGACACATTTACTGGGGTCTAAAAGCAATGCGTTCTGTCTGCTTAAATCCTTTCTGTGTATGGTTAAAACCCAGTCTAATGCTGTGGTTCAAACTGTTAGAAGTCACAATGCTTTGGAATTGGGGTCTAGCATTGATAGTGCATCTTTTTAGCCAACAAGGCATTATTCGTCAAACAACCTGTCCCCATACTCCTCAACAGAATGGTGTTGTTGAAAGGAAGCATAGGACTCTTCTTGAGACCTGTAGAGCTTTACTTTTTCAATCTGGCTTACCAATCTCTTTCTGGGGAGATTGCTTTTTGACTGCCACCTATCTACTTAACAGGATACCCTCCAGACTCCTTCATAATAAATCTCTTTATGAACTTTTGCATGGAAAGGCACCAACTTACTCTCATTTGAGGGCATTTGGCTGTCTTGCCTATGCTGCTGTCCCAATTCCACAAAGGGACAAGTAGAAACCTAGAGCCATTTCCTGTGTATTACTAGGGTATCCTTTTGCTAAGAAGGGTTATACACTGTATGATCTCACTTCCAAAAAGTACTTTGTCTCCAGGGATGTTGTATTTCATGAAACTCATTTTCCTTTTAAAACCGTCTCTTCTGTTAACCCTACTCCTTCTGTTTCTCCCTCTTCCTTTACTTTTGTTCCTTCTCTTGAGCATTCCTTTTCTCAGACAGACTTGTCTGTACCTGCATGTTCCTTTCCTCCTTCTCCTTCTGCCCCAGCTTCTCCTTCTTCTAATCCAGTTTCCAGTCCACCTTTCAACCCTGATATTTCTCCTCCTGATTTGTCTCCTTCCACATCATCTAATGCTCCCAGAAATTCTGGAAGACAGCACAATCCTCCTTCTTATCTTAAGGATTATGTATGTCACCTTCCTGCATCTCTGGATCTTCTTCTTCTCCTCTGGAATCTGAACCTCTTTATTACTCTCAAGCTGCATTTGTTCCAGTATGGCAGGATGCCGTGAGAAAGGAGTTTGCTGCCTTGGATGCAAACCATACCTGGGATGTTGTTCCTCTCCCTTCTGGTAAGAAACCCATAGGGTGCAAATGGGTTTATAAGATCACATATAAGGCTGATGGTAGTGTTGAAAGGTATAAAGCTAGACTTGTTATTAGAGGGGATACTCAAATTGAAGGAGTTGATTTCACTGACACTTTTTCTCCTGTGGTCAAAATGTCCACTGTTAAGTGTCTTATTGTTGTGGCTGTTAAGAATCATTGGAATCTATTTCAACTCTATGTTGACAATGCTTTCTTGCATGGTGATTTGGATGAGGAGGCCTATATGAAGCTCCATCCAGGTTTGACAGTTTCTGTTCCTTCTACTGATTCTGTTTCCTCTGCCTCTCCTCCTCTTGTTTGTAAGTTGAAAAGGTCTCTTTATGGGCTGAGACAGGCATCCAGACAATGGTATGCTAAATTGTCTTCTGCTCTCTACTCCAGAGGCTATACACATTCTTTGAATAATTGTTCTCTGTTCATCAAAGGACAACCTGGCTGTATTGTGGTTGTGGCAGTCTATGTGGATGATATTATTATTACTGGGGATGACAATGATGAGCTTTCTGCCCTGAAACTGTTTCTGGATGATCAGTTCAGGATTAAAGACCTGGGGTCTTTGCATTATTTTTTGGGCATAGAGATGTCTGTTGTTCTTGGTGGGATGCTCCTTAATCAGCATAAGTATGTTTCTGACCTGCTGCATCAATTTGACTGTATGAATGTTTCTCCTGTTGTTTGTCCTTTGGATCTTAATGTCAAACTCCATGCTGATTCTGGTGACCTCTTCTCCCCCTCCTTGATCAACATAGGAGCCTTATTGGTAAGCTCTTATTTTTGACTCACACCAGGCCTGACATCTGCTTTGTTGTTCAGCATCTGAGTCAATTTTTGCAGTGTCCTAGAGTCCCTCATATGACTGCTGCCCTACATGTCCTCAGATATCTTAAGGGCACTATGAATTTGGGTCTCTTCTATTCTGACATATCTGATTTCTCTATAAATGCTTATTCTGACAGTGATTGGGCTGCCTGTCCTGATACTCACAGGTCTGTTACTGGTTTTTGTTTTATTTTGGGAGGCAGCTTCATTTGTTTGAAGTCCAAAAAATAGCCTGTCGTTTATTTATCTTCTGCTGAAGCAGAATATAGGGCATTCAGTAAGGTGGTAGCTGAATTGTCTTGGCTTTCCCGTTTACTCACTGACATTGGTGTTTCTGTTTCTCTTCCCTTTTCTGTTTTTTGTGACAACCAGGCTGCTATACATATTGCCAAGAATCATGTTTTTCATGAGCGGACCAAGCATATTGAGGTAGATAGTCACTTTGTTAGAGATCAGTTGACTGGTGGGCTCATTACTCTCTCCCATGTCTCTACTTCTCGTCAGCTAGCTGACCTTCTCACCAAGCCATTGCCTGGCACTGTCCTACATTCTTTGCTGGTCAAGTTGAAGGTGGTCTCCCCCTCCAACTTGAGGAGGGGTGTTGAGCTATAATATTATCTATCTTCCAAACCAAAACATAAACATATACATTGATTTTGTGTTGTATATTTGTTGTATACTGTTTGTAAATTGTGTATATAGGTTTGAGTTGCTTTTGGGCCAAAGAGAATCTGAGCCCATTTTCTTCTCTCGCACTTGGGCTGACCCGACCCAAGTGTGATATGTAGTATACACTCTGTAAAGTGTATGTAAAAAGAGACAGAAGATATTTGTGGAATAAGATTTTTCATTTTCTCTCTCGGAAGTTCGAGAGACTTCTCTCATCTCAACATCTCTCATCTCCATTTTCATTTTCCGATTGCGATGTTTCAAGCTGAAGCTCTGTGCATGACATATATTGTTAATCTAAACAAGATTTTCATTGGTGATTGGACCTGAAATGTATTATATTCAATCATAAGTTTGAAGATAAAAGAAAATTCACAAATGCCTTAGTTCAAACCTGTGACTAGTAGCTTAGATGTTCAAAGCGTACTGGACTCGAAAGTTTTGTATCTTTACTTTTGTGGTCCTAGTAACTCGCGGAAGCCATATCTGAGTTGATGGCTTTCTTCTAATAGCTTTGATATTCAGTTCTACCATAATTACGAGTCTGTTTATAGTCGTCAACAAACTTGAAACTTTTAGAAGTTTACTTCGAACTGGAGGGGCAATACGTCAGTGAACTCACGTACTCCAAACCGACTATGGTGAACAAATTTGGTATACTAGGGTGCTTGAGAGAACCATGTTAAAGGAATTCGATGCCTTCACATTCCCCTTTCCTCAGATCAGGTTAGCCGCTTCAGCCTTTGAAGTAATCAACGGAAGGAGGCTGTGAGCATCACGAGCAAAGGCGTGTCAAAAGTGAAAGCCCCTTAGATTATTGAACATAAATCTATGCTTTATGTAAATTCTTTTGTACTAACTAGAAATATTTTCCAGGCCTATTCGCCTCTTGGTTCACGTGAAGTTGATCTTATACATCAGCCCGTGGTGGAGAGGGTAGCAAGAAAGGTAAATAAATCAGCAGGGCAGGTGCTAGTGAGGTGGGCTATACAAAGAGGAACCAGTACAATTCCTAAATCTGATCACTCTGAAAGAATCAAAGAGAACATTAAGGTGTTCTCGTGGGAAATTCCAGAGCAAGATTTCCAAGCCCTTTGTGATATCCCAGATCAGGTACTTCTCTCTTGTCATTTAAGATTCTAAGCATTATTCTGCAACACAAAGAGTCAAATTGGTGATGTTGGAAGAAAGAATTTTATCGAGTCAAAAAATAATATTGACGACTTTATTGGTATAGTGCGTAAGCACAATGAATTTAATGTGAAAAAATATAGCCGTGTAAATTTATTATTACAAATTCGGTATCACACGTCAAGTTAGGCCCTAATCGTTAGCACTGATCGGCACCATGCATGTAAGATCTGTCAAGTTTCTTATTCCTTGGTTCTGCAGGCACGAGTATTGGACGGAGAAGAATTGTTCGTGAACAAAACGGATGGACCTTACAGGAGCGTAGCAGATATCTGGGACCATGAAGTTTAATAAGTTTTCACTTGAAACATAGTTCCATTTGGTGCTTTTAGTTTATGTAAAGAATGAGTATGTGGTGTTTCCCCTTTGGTCACCATAATAAAGTCCTTGTCCAGGAATTGAATCATGTTTTTGGACTAGCTGTTGTCTTTCCATATCTGTAATTTTCGTGCAATTTTTACTGAAGAGTTGGCTTTTCTCAGTCCTCCCTGTGTGGCACCAAATTTTATTGTTTGCAACTAGAATCCGAGGCGGAGCCACTATTAGTCGAACCCAGCAATTGTGGTTTAATTAATGTATATTTTAAAATTTTTATTAAATATGTATAAATTATCAATTTAGCATCGATAAACTTAAAAAGATTAGGTTTTCTTGAAATGCCGGTTTCGCCGCTGATCTTGAGGTAATATCTGATGTTGCAGATATCAGACTAATGATTGTGAAACTGGTCTACGACTGTCTGTGTGGATCATATATTCATACCCTTCCAACCTTTCTCCTCAAGGGGTCTTTTTCATTTCTCTATTAACTAATAATAATCTGGGTGCAGAAGACCATCATTTTACGTAATTGAGGTACACAAGCAAGGTTATTTCTTCAGACAAGTGTCCCAACCCTGGAATTGTCTAAGTGCTCTACTTTTCAAAATTTATTTATATTACAGATTAATTTGTTTACTTCAAATTCTAATAATTTATCTAGTAGTCTCCTAATCAAGTTAGATAATCTGCAAGTACGGTATATTGAATTGAATTATTATGGGCCCAAACGGAGAATCTACGATAATGTTGATTCGTATAAGGACCTCAACTAATTTATGATGCGACGTCGTCATAACAGAGCATCAAACTGACATCAACTAACTTGGGGTGTACTTGTTCTCGACTTCATGAAATTCGTAGTAAGATCTCGACTTCTCGTTATTTATGTGAATCACTTCTTAGTCGGCCAACTTTTCGAGACTGAATCACACCTCGATAGCTGAAGAAGCATTGCACTACAAGTCAGGGTGTCATTACTTTATTAGGCGATATTAAAAGATAACAAGCGTCTACATGTAAATGTAATATTCCAGGCCAACTATATCTTCTTTAATCTCACTTATTTTCTATCCTTGCATTCTATCTTTTTTATGACGAGAGCTTTAATACCAGTGAGATTGTTGGCAAAAAGTAGGGATGTTCATGGTTTGATTTGGATCGATTTTTCCCTTAAAAGAAACCAAATCAAGTAAGTTTTTCTCAATTCGATTTATGTCGATTTTTCAGTTTTTTCGGTTATTTGTCGATTTTTTTTAAATGTAAGATATACATTACCAAACATATATTCCTGCGACCACAATTTCAATGTAACACTATCTAACACAAAATGGATTCTTATACTAAACAAAAGAAAACTACCAATCAAACTAAAATGTAAAGGTAAAGAACTATGTTAAAAGTGCAAACTATTAACATTTACCATAATTTTTTGAAACTTTGTATAGCAATATACATATAAAGGTGTAATAATAAATTTGAAATAGCTACTCCTATGATCAGTATGGTTCGATTTTTTTCTGATTAATACCAAAACCAAACTAAATTTGATCGATTTTTAAAATTTAAAACCAAAACCAAATCAAACCAAAAAGTTTTGGTTTGATTTTCGATTTTTTGGGTTTTTATGAACACCCCTAACAAAAAGCAAGTAAAAGTAACTCTGTGTCAAGTGGTGTTTACAGTTAGACAAGAAAAACACTCCATTAATATAATATGAAAGTACTCAAAAGAGGATATAAACAAAGGAAAAGGCAGAGGTTTTTCTTGACCGTTATGAACTCTTTTGCTATTATCAGTACCTAGCATTAAAAAGCTTAAACACTAACATGATAAAACTAACAACAACTGCTTTTATGTTAATTTGGTTGGATTAGATGGGTTTAGAAGCTGAAACATAGTAGTTGATTTGGCTTTGTCTGAATTGAAACAAACTCAGCTGAACTTTTTTACTCTATATCTACGTGCACACATAGTCGTGTACTCACAACTGTTATTGTACAAGCAAATGAATTAAACAACACGATCGTCATACAGATGATATTTGCCTACAACGAGATGTATAAAAAGGATGACATTTTTCCTGCTTGTGTAAGAATTACAAAGAGAAACAAGAAAAAACTAAAGCTACTAAAACTATGCTGGATTATTGAAGATCACCACCACTGATGAACAAGAACTCCACTTTCTCTTAGAGAAGTAAAGAGATCCAAGCATTGGCCATATGTATGCTCATACTTAGAAGACCTCTCCCCAGGACAGCATTTCTGCCACCTATTGTAATGGCATTCAAGAAAAACTTCATCAATCAGGCAAATCGCCCCCGTTTCAAACAATCTGGGAATCAAATCAAATTCAGTGCCTTCTACGTCCATCTTCATCACGACATAATCCCTCTCCGATACACTGCTCTTCAACCATTCAGCAAAGTCAAAACCTTGGATCAAATCCACCTCACTCGCAGAGTTACTAGAAGATTCAACAGGTTGAATTCTTCCCATCCCTCGTCCTTTTGCCACGTCTTTATGACCCGGGTCTTGATTAATCTCAAACGACAACGTCTCATTCCTCACCCAAGCAGCATAGGGCAACAAAGTCACCCCTTTTTTACCCTCATACTGCCCGTGGAAAGTCTTGTCAGCCTCAATAGCATATATCTCAAATGTCTTATTCTGTTTTGGATACTGCTTCTTAAACCAACTCACAATGCTCGAACCATAGCTCCTTGCTCCAACATCGACATACACATACCTCTGCTTAAAACTTATATCCGCCATGGACGACAAATACTTTATTTTCTGTGCATTCTTCTTTAGAGTAATCCATGGTTTCTTAGGTTCCTCTTTAATCAAAGGCTCAGCTTTTTTAATCAGCTTCAGTTTATATTCTGGAACACTACATTTGTTCTTCGAATCATTACTCACTTTTTCTTCAACATTTACATCCCCAAAAACAACCTTTTTCATAACAATCTCACGAATAGAATTTGAATCAGAACCATCAATATTCCTAGACTTAATCAATGTACAACAGTTAAACAAATGAAGGAATGAATTGAAACTGTACGTATCTTTAGAACCTGTTGTATGGACGACCAAAAACCCTTCGGGTTTCAGAGTCCGACAAATCTCCGCCGCGAAATCCCCCGGCTTCGTCGACTTATCTATCATTCCGGCACCGGAAAATATGAAATCAAATGTATCATCTTTAAAAGGCTGTTTAACAGCTTTACCTGTAATAACCAAAGGCTTTGAGCCTTTCTTGTATATCCCAACTGAGTCGGCGATCCCAATTTCCTTTAAAGCGAAAACATCAGCACCTACTGGAGTTTCAACGCAAAGGGTCTTCGAATTCGGGTTCAAAAACCCCTCTGCAACAAGATCCTGAAACACAGAAGAATAGAAACGGGCCGATTTTTGGAAATCTGGGCTGGTCCATAGATCGGGAAGTTTGGGCTTCGCCGGAGCAGATTTTTCGCTTGTCGTCATGACGGCTGATACAGATTCGGTCAGCTGCCCAACGCCGGAGGTAATAACATTCAGATTTTCCGGCAGGGAGAAGAAACAAAAATCGCCGAGGTCACAGGTTTCCCCTTTGAGAGTCACCACGTAAGCAAACCGACAACCAAGAATCACAACACAAAATAGAAACAAACGAACCAACACATTCTTTAAAAACCCCGGCTTTCCCGTACTATGATCCATCAAACAACGTATTCTTTGTGTATTTTTTATAAATATTATCAACAAAAATTGGAAAATACAAAAGTGAAAGAAGCTAAAATTGGAAACTAGAGAAGATGGGATTACCGAGAACAGAAACGAGCAGAGGTATGATTACCGCCGATAAGAGAACGGTGAGACATGGGTTTTGAAAAGGGTAAAATTAAAGGAGCATAAGCGGTTAACATTTTTGGTAAGAAATAAGAAAACTGTATGATTTGTAGGCGGAATTTATTCTTTTGTATGTTTCTTCATCTACAAATCCGAACGCAAAACTCAATTTATAATTTTCTCACTGGGATTATGAAGAAATCAACAAAACCCAGTTCCTAAAAATTGCTGGTTTTGAGATGTTTAGAGAGAGAAAAGAATGAAGAAAAATGAGTTGCAGGGGCTAGAGAGAGGGGGAGATAAGAAGAAAAAGGGTGTGAAGATGACGGGAATTTAGTTCGGGTGGGGTGGGCCCCGTGTGACTAGCGTGAGATAGTGCTTTTGGGTAAGTTTAACAGCGAAAGGAGTTTGGGTTTGACTACTCGGTTTAGAGTGGGCTTCTTTTTAATTACGGTTTTACCCTCTGCAGATTTTACTTAAGAATTTCTTAATATCCTATTTATTTTAAATAAATACAATTTTAATATATTATATCCTATAGATACCTTTTATACTTTATAGTCAAATATCTAATTATAGTTATATCATATATTTAAAGCACCATATATGCTAAATAATATTTTTCTCTCTCCTTTTTAGTCTTTTCTCTCACATAATCACCGTAAAATTTACTAACCACGTTCTCTCTCTTTTTGCATACACTTTACTCTTTTTCACTTGACCCAAGATTCATACCTCTTTTCCCACCCAAATTTATAAAAAATTCCCATGAAATAATCAAAGGCCCATTTATAGTTTTCAGATCCAATTCATAATTGTTTGTTCCTATGCTGGGTGCTCTTTGCCCCCCCCCCCCCCCCTCTCTAAAGTAAATCTATTCGATATTTTTTGCCCTCTCAGTCTTAGGTTTTCTCAATCTGTATGTCAATCACTTTCTGAAATGATAGATCTCGGTCACCCTACTGTATCACTTAACATTGACAAGGCAACCCAAGATTCATACCTTGTCTCCCACCCAAATTCTTTAGTCCTCCATTATCACTTCACTACAATCGCTTAAGGTAAGCTTAATTTATTTATTTTGATATACGAAGAGCAATTGGTTCAACTATAGCAACTTGTAGGAGGTTGGAAAAATGTGTTAGGGGGCTGACCAGCCGAAAATAATAACGGCTGGTTGCCGGCCGACGAAGCCATAAGGCTGTTTCTATCTCTAGGTCGCCCAAATCGCCTATTTGTATTCAGTTGTATTCGAATGTATATTTCAGATGTATTCACTTGTATCCAGGTTTAATCAGTTGTACTTAACTATTTTAGTCAGCAGTAGTTAGTTGTATTCACGTGTTTTATACAATTGTATTCAGTTGTAGTTAGTTATATTCAACTATTTTATTCAGCAGAAGTTAGTTGTATTTTGTTGCATTCAAGAGCTTATTCAGTTGTATTTTTATTGTATTCAAGTATTTTATTCAGATGAATTAAGTTGTATTTTGTTGTAATATTCAACTGTATACAGTACTACTCAACTGTATTATTCATATGTATTTCTCTTTATTCAGCTATAATCTTTATTATATATCTTTCAAATACAGATTAACGAGGGATCATTTTAGTTCGTTGAGTTAAATTAGGAGAATATCATGTGATTTGATTTCCTTCCGTTTTTAGCGCAGATACATCATTGTATTTAACGTTAATGCCGCTTGAATACAGCTAAATACGTGTCAAACTTAGTTGGAATTTAAGTTTTTACGCCTATATTTTTTGTTGTATTAATGAATACAACAGCTTAAATACATGAAATACAATGTATAAAAGCATAAAAGGTATCTATAATACGTAATATAGCAAAGAATATCTACAAATGGCTAATTAGACCTAAAAACGGTGCTTTATGAAAATTTTCCTTTTATTTATGTGCATATAGACATATTTATTACGTAATCGTAATTAAATAACATGTATTTTCATTTTTATTCTCGACTATTACAATTAAATTATTGATTCAATAATTAAAAACGCAAAAAGGAGGAAATATACCTCTATACGATGAAAAAAGATTTAAAAATAATCCTCGTTATATTTTGGGTTCAGTATATTCCTATTATAATATTATTGGTTTAAATATATATATCTTCCATTAAGCTGGTAGGCACCAATATTTGATGAGGTGGATGCCACATGTTATGCCACCTCAGTGGCAATAACCTATTTTACCCCTCTCATCTATTTGTTTTTCCACCACTAAAAATTTCTTGGAGTGGAAGGAAATTTTAGTGATAAAAAATCAAAGAGATGGGTAAAATGGGTTAGGGGCACTAAGGAGGCATTTCATGTGATATTCACCTCATCCAATGTTAGTGCCATGTAGGATTGAATGTCGATATTGGAAAAACTTAATAAAAGAGGGATATATTTGAATTATAAGCCATGCAATATTACATCGATATCACGTTCCGCAGTATTATATTACGGTGATGTCACGCTTTACAGTATTAAGTTACGACGATGTTGCACCCTGAAGTATTGTACGTGAAACTTGTTTTAAGGTAATTGACATCGGTCCAAGTAAAAGATTATTTGGAGGTATAAGTATTATGTTATTTCACAAGTGATTAGTAAATTCGTGAAGGTGAGAGTGGAAGCAAGTAGAAGAAATGCATTTCTTTAAAATTAGCTAATTTGGAGTAAAATACGAGTCGAGCGAAAATACCTGATAATTATAAACTAGTATCATACAAGGTACCATATAATTATAATAGTATAATATATTATGGTAATATAATATATAAAGTATATATAAAATATTTTAAAAATAAATAAACTAAAATACAACAAGACATATATTGATACATTATTTAAAGAGATTTTTACATTCCTATACCATATAGGAAATCTTTTTACCCTCCATGTTTAAGGTTTGATTTAATTACAAACCTGTATACCAAATTACCAATCATATACCATACTTAATTAAGGGTCTAATTAATAGGCAAATTTTACTCCTTAATTAAAGGTATCCATATATCCCATGTTTCTCTCTCCCCTTAATTCATACATTTCTTTCTCCTAATCCCAGCGTCATTTTCTCCCTCACATTTTTTTTCTCTTCTCCATTCCTTCTTCTTCTCAAAAAATACAAAGATGAGACTGATTGAGTATAATCAGATTTTTAGCCGGAGAGATTCAATATGAAACTCATTGTTTCGGTTATTGTAATTTTTGGTAATTGTCAGATATTGTTCTGAATTTTAACAAGTACGAGATCGAGAGTAGATGTATGATACAGAACACTTCCTCAATCGATCAATCAACAATTCTCAATTGTAAATTTGTGGGATAGTCATATGAATCTTTTGTAAGTATAACAATGTGGGTGCAATTGTAGTTTATTTGAAGTTTTTTTGTAGAAATTTTGTAGATGAAGAGCAAATTTTATTGTCAACTTTTTTTTTCACATAATATTGTAGTTTAATTTATAGTATAAGTGTAGTAATTTTGTAGATACCTTAAAAATAATACAACTTTATACAATACTTAAACCGATTTACAATTTATTTGTAGTATTTTTTTTTTGTAAAAATTTTGTAGATGAAAATAAAATTTTGTAGCCAACATTTTTTTCAACATAGATTGTAGTGTAATTGTAGTATAAATGTAGTAATTTTGTAGATACCCTTCAAAACAATATTGGTTTACACATACGTAAACTGATTTGTAGTTTATATGTAGATTTTTTGTAGAAAATTTGTAGATTAGGAAAAAAATTTGTAGTCAATATTTTTCTTCAATATAGATTGTAGTTTAATTGTAGTATAAATGTAGTAGTTTGTAGATACCATTAAAACAATACTGAAAAAATCTAGTCCCAAATTTTTAACTACCTAATTTGGAAGGAATAAGCTATTCAAATATTTATCTCAGATTTGTAGGCGCCTAATTTGAAGGAATCAATTCTTAATATTGGGTAATTAATGAATAGTATAAATTTTTCAGATTTGTAGGTGCCTAATTTAGAAAGAATCAATTCTTAATATTGGGTATTTAATGAATGGTATAAATTTTATAACAGAAATATAAACATGGCGGGTAATAATGAAAATATGCACATTTTTAGTAATAAGGTTTCATATATGGTATAGATAGGAAAAAATTCCTTATTAAAATATTTTTGAGTATAGGAATATTTGGTCCAGTCCGATAAAAAATTTACTCGATTCGAGTAAGTATTTAACGAAGAGAGTGGTTTTGGGTAAATTAACGGGGAAACTTTTTCTGTGTATTGGGGAGGGGTATTCAACAATGATTCGAAAAATCGAATCGAACCGAAAATCAAATCAATTGAACCAAAAAATTAATATTATTTAATTTAGTTTGGTTTTAGTTTAATTAAAAAAAATAGAAAAAAATCGAAACAAACCGATTATAGGATTAGCTATTTTAAATTTATTATTACACTTATATATATATATATGTATATTTTTATACAAAGTTTCAAAAAATTTATTATAAATGTTAATATTTTGCACTTTTAGTATAGTTCTCTACATTTACATTCTAGTTTGATTGGTAGTTTTCTTTTGTTAAGTGTAAGAATCTATTTCGTGTTTAAAATAATATATTTTTAATTGAGTTCTTCAATTATTCATCACTATTTGATTAAATTATCATCAATATATCTTGGTAAATAATAAATTTCTTAAAGAGCAATTAATTTGATAGTGTTACATGGAAAATGTGGTCGTCGAAATATGTATTTGATAGTATATATCTTATATTTAAGAAAAAACCTACAAATAACCGAAAAACCGAAAAATTGATAGAACCCAATATAAATCGAATCGAGGAGAAATCGATTTAATTGATTAGTTTGATTCTATTATTTAAAATTTTAATTTATTTAATTTGTTTTTTCTTTTAAAATCGATCCAAACTAAATCATAAACAACCTTAGTACTTAGGTTTAGAAGTGGAGTTGGGTTGAATTACGGTTTTGTCCATCTGGAGATGCTATTCTAGGCCAGCTAATGTTCAAGTTATATACGGTTTCTTTATGTTTTTGTCTTGCTTCTGCTTATGTATTAATTATTGGACGCGGAAGGGAAACGGCTCTTTAATGATTGGCTCCTTTTTTAAATTTTATTATTATGATTGGCTTTTTTCCCCTTTTTCTTTCTCTCTTTTACTAATTTTTTTAAACTTATATTTGGATTACAATTTACACCATACGTAACTGTTATTCTTTGATGTCCATGATAAGTGATTAATTAATTTTTTTTAATTTAAAATAATATTTATTTATATAATAAATAAAATTAATTTATTTTTTTAAAATTACCCTCATATACGTATTTTTAAAAAAAATTTCACTCCTCACATTAAATTATGCTACAATATTTAATTAAAGTTAATTTAATCACACTAACTATTTTTATCTAGAATTTAATATTTTCTTAATAGTTGTGTTTAAGATAAATTAATCATTTATTATGGACAGAAAGAAATAACTACTTACGTACCAACCTATCACTTTCTTGTTTTGTTCAAGTTAAGCATCTGCATTTATTAGAGATAATTATTTGGATTGCTTCTAGATAATCTTGTTATAGAAACAATATTTTCACCCATCAATGCATAAAAATTAAATTAACTTGTGAACATTAATGCGGAACAAGAAGGTAGAAGAGGATATTGTTATCACTTGACAGAGTTCATATAAAAAGTTTTCTATAAAATTGAGTGAATAATAGAAAGATAATACTCTATTACTTCCAATTTACGTAATATAATCTGTCTCGGTATAATATATGAGAAAAAATGACTTTAAAATTTTACAGTTTAAATATGCTATAATATTTTGTTTAACTATAAAAGCTTTTTATTAAAAATAAAAGGTAAATCTAAAGTTAGATTCTTTTCAAATATAAAAAAAAAAAAATTAAACAAACTAGTAAGTAGAAAGTATATAGTTTCACAAAAACTATGAAAGAAATAAGTAGCTGGAGATTAACACGTCAATAATATTATCTATATTTATATTTATATATACTAACTATCTTTTCTTTTTTGTGGTCAAATATTAAATTTTTATTTAACCAGTAATGATATTTACAGCACCTCTAACTCTTTTGGACTAAAGAGTTAGACTCAAAACAACATTAAAATAACTATATAAACTTTTTTTTATAGATTTACTAGTTCCTCTGCTAGACTAGATTTCATGGAGGAAAGTTATTGACTCTTTTTAAGTACCTCTTCCATCTTGCCGTCTGTTGTCCTTTGATGTGTAATTGAAGAATAATGTCTCGTATCTTCTTTTTCATATCGATTTCCTTTCTCTGAAAGCTGCGCATATCCCTTTCTATCCAAGTATGGTATATTAGTGCTGCAAATAGTAATGCCAGAATACTACTGTAAGCTCGATTTGCTTTTTGTTCTTGCACTCAGCCATTTAACTTCCTCTTCCGATGAACCAATCTGACACTTCTCTCCTATCCAGTTAAGCAGAGTATCCCATATGCTCTTTGAGTATTGATATTCAAAGTTCTAGTGAGCCATAGTTTCATTTTTTTTCGTTCTTACATAAAACACATCCAAGATCAACATGTATGCCCCATGCTACTAGTCTATCCACGGTAGTAAGTCTATGATAATGCCCCATGCTACTAGTCTATCCACAGTAGTGAGTCTGTGATATGCCCCATACTATTAGTCTATCCACAGTAGTGAGTCTGTGATTTAGAGCTAGCCATAGTATAAAGTTGTGTCTAGGGATACTTGTACCTAGTAGTAAGGCTTCCTATCCAACCTTTGGATACTGAGGTCTTGATAGAGTGTATATCTTCTGGATGATGAATTGTCCCCTTCTGCAACACTTGTTAATATTTGCAAAAGATTCAATACTTTTGTACCAGTCTCTAGTATCAAATACCTTCCTTACCAATCAGCAACTTTGATTAGGAGTCTGCATAATATTGAAATCCTTCTTCTTTATATACACTAAGTGTATCCATTTGATCCATAGAGCATCCTTCTTTGAATGTACTGCCCACATTAGCTTACAGAGTGTTGGTTTGTTCCACCATTAAAAGTTTATAACATTTAGACCTCCAGTTGATATAAGCAGATATATTTTATCCCAGTAAATCAAAGCTCTCTTTGAAGGATTATAACTTCCCGTCCATAGAAAAATTCTACAAATAAAGTTTACTAGTTGTATAATCTTCTTAGGTATCAAAAGCACCTGCCCACATTAGGTTTGCATTTCAAATAAAATACTTCTTATCAGTTGTAGTCTGCCACTGTATAATAGGAGTTTTGGTGCCCAACACTTTATTCTATTTGTAATCTTATCCAACAATAGCATACATTGTTGAATAGATAATTTCCTTGAGGATATAGGAACTCCCAAGTTATTGAATGGCAAAGATTCCATCTTAAATTGATAGTCAGTGCATACCATTTTCTTAAACCCCTGTGTAACTCCGGCTACATAGATAGAGCTTTTATCTAAATTAGCCATGATCCCTATCACCTTTGAGAAATAGTTGAACCTGTCTAGTAGTAGTTGAATAGAGATCTTGTAAGTCATGCAATACAGGATCAGATTATCTACAAAATAGATATGAGTGAGATTCATTTTGACACATCTTAGATGGAAATTAAAATCAAAATATCCTTGAGAGTCTTCAAAGTTTTTCTCAAAAACTCCATCACTAGGACAAATAAGTTTGGGGATATAAGATCCCTTTGTCTCAATCCCTTCTTTGATTGAGATCTTTTTGTGAGTCCACAATTGATCAATATAGAATAGTTTGCATTAATTACACATTTCATAATCGATTGTACTATTTTAGTAGGTAGCCCATACTCCCTAGTATCATTTGTAAGAATGACCATTAAACGGAATCGCAGGCCTTTCTTATATTCATTTTGATAATGCATCTAGATGAAATTCCATTTGTGCTATACTCTTTCACAAATTCATGAGCAGGATAACATTGTCTAGAATACTTCTTCCTTCTATGAATGCTGACTGAGTTGGTCCAACAATGAATTCCACCACTATTTTTAGTCTTAAAGTGAGAATTCTGAAAATGATTTATAAATGGTGGTATAGCATGCTATAGGCCAGAATTCTTTGACAAAAGAAGGACTAGCCACTTTTGGCACTAATGAAATAGTTGCACTGCATACACTCTTCAATCGCTTTCCTAATTCAAATAATTCCTTGACTACCTTTATCACCTCTTCTCCAACTATATTCCAGTACTTCTTAAAGAATTCTACTGGAAATCTATCAATGCAGGTGCTTTGTCTTGGTAATTCCTTATGCCCTTGTAGGATCTTAATATCAGATACACTCTTGATCATATTCATTTACTGCTCTATATTCAAACAAGGACAATTCCTAGCTATGTTTACATCAAGGCAGGGCAATTCTGGAGCCCATTGTTCCTAGAAGACCTTCAAAGAAAAATATGAATCTTGTTCAGCTAACAAAAGATCAGTAAGTTTTTGTCCAAGCTCATCACAGATAGTTGAAATTCTCTTTCTAGCTTGCCTTGCCTTCAAATGTCCATAAAAAAACTTTGTGTTTGAGTCTTGTACTGTAATTCAGACTAACCTAGACTTCTACCTGTAGACTTTTTCTTATATACCTTGCCACTTTTCTACTTGCATCAGTAGTTCTTTCTCCTCCAAAATCAAGTTATTGTTGAATAAGTCATTATCTATCCTCTTCTGAGTTTCCTACCGCTCATCTTTTAGCATATCAACCTTTTTGTCTACTGAATTATAGATTCTATTCTTCCTTTTACTCTGCTTCCTAGTATTTGTAGTTTTTGCCAAACTAAATATAAAGTGTATCCAGTTATATTTTGATCCCACACCTTTTGTACTAGCTCGTTAAATTCCTTTCCCGCAAAAGCACATTAAGAAGCCTAAATGGCTTTGCTAAGTGGTTTCTACTAACCTCACTACATAATACTATGGGTGAATGATCAGAGACCCCATAATTTTTATATATTGCCTCTATATAGCCATACTACATGAACCAGTAAGAGTTTTCCAATGGCCAATCAATATTACTGTATATTCTATTAGTACTATAACTATATTAAAAGTACGTCCTTAGCGAAATCTTGTTTGCCTTTTTTATCCTTTTAAATAGAATTCACACTAGACAAAATAATTATTTATTGTTTTTCTAATATCTAGGATTTAATTTATCTATCTATCTATTCTACGTTAAAAGTATGAAAGCCTTTAGCGAAATGTTATTAACCTACTTATTCTTTTAAATAGAATTCACACTGAATAAAATATTTATTTTATTATTTTTCTAATATTTAAGATTTAAAAATTAACTAACAATTTTTACTATCAAACATCTGCTTATTTTATTGGTGTTGTTGTTGTTGTAAACATCTCCTTATTTAAATACAATTTCAAGATTTTAAAAACATTTCCTTATTTGATTTCCTACATAAAAAAGGAACCCTTGCAAGCATAAAAAAAAAGGTAATGTGGTGTTGACCACTTTCTTTTTTAACCATTTCTATTTCTTCTAATTTACAAATTAGATTTGACAAATTTATAGAACTTCTTAATGATCGCGTTGTTTCAGTAAGATTATTGCAAGAAGATCAAAGTAGGATCTCTATTCTTATTTATATTCACTTAATTAATGATATTAAGGATGTTATTACTATAAATTCATAAGACCTTGAATTGCATAGGATTTTTTATAATTTGTCGTTATTTTTTATTGAGCGACGGAGTTTTGCTGGTTAGTTACATAATTTATCTGTCACAAATTTTCTTTAAGTTGACCTATACAGATTAGATAATACCAATAACCTATACAGAATACATAATACCAATAAAATCATTTTCATTCGAAGTTAAAATAAAAGAAGTGAATATATGATATACAAGTAAGCTTTTAAAATTATTTGAATTATTTTTATGCTTAGCTAGGTCATCCATTATCTTTTAACTAAATAGAATAAATATTTATCATTTTCAACAGGTTATATTTTTAATATTTGTTTTATAACTCATATATACTATTTAATATTATTTAATAAATTTTTAAAAAAATAATACTAATACATATAAGGTACACGCATATCGCACTTATTCTAAAACTAGTATATCTATATTTTATTATAAAAATACAAATATTTCACTGTAAATGTTAAGCGACAAAAATATCTCGATGATAGTTTTTTATGCCCTTTAAAAGTAAATTATTTTCTGGATAAAATTGTAGTAGTTCAATTACTTTGAATTCAACTGAAATTGGGCTGACATAAATTCAACAAATAATCCAATCAAAATTGAGTATGATAAGACTTCGAATTATATCACAAATACATCACTTAATTCTAAAATCCACTGAGTACTTGAGAGGACAATTGGTTATTATTCGAAAATTGTAATATGTAGTGGAGTTAAGATGGAAATACATCTAGAATATGATTCAATGACGATGAAAATTAAGATTACATGGTTCGAAGTATTTTCCTTAAAACTATCTTCACATTCGGTGATTCCATAATTTTTGGAGGAAAAATCAAAATACTTTTGCTTCTCAACCAAGGACACAAAAATAATTGCACGTACTTTTCACTTTCTTCATCTTTTGGTTTGGGATTTTTCCTTTTCTTTTGTCTTGTTACTTGTAGTTAAGCTTTGATAAAAGAAAAGATTAAATTTTTATTTCATTGGATGCAAATTACGTAATAATCATCGTGGGACTTGGGACATACGTGCACGGCACATACATAATAGAGATTACTACTATATTAAAAGTACGAATATTCTAATTAAAATACCGTTAGTTTTTTTTATCCTTTTAAAATAGATTCCACACTAGACAAAATAGTCATTTAATTATTTTCTTAATATTTAGCACTTTGAAGTAAATTAAGACTTTACTTATTAAACTTTTTCCTTATTTGAATGACTACACATAAAATTTTAATATTTAGGACATCAGAAATTAATTAACTTTACCTTGTACAATTCAAAAGTCGTTTATCTTTTTTTTTTTTTTCATATTCTACGTATATTTAAAATTAGGAACGTGCATTTGATAAAGCATTTCAAAGCTCTATTCAATGTAATACACTTTTTTTCAAATAAAAATTTTAAACTATCCTATATACACAATTTATATAGTTATTTACTTGAAAGTATTCTTATGTCATTAAGTGTAGTGCATGTTTTTTATTACCTATAACTTTAATACATTCTAACCATTTAATAGTCATGAGTACTTTGTAAAACTTAAAACTCAAGTTTTGAAATTCAGAAAATTTATGGAAAAAAATATATTAATATGCAGCTCATTGTAATTGAAAAACAAGGTAAAATACTCTGAATTTATTCATTTTATAAAATAATAGTTTGATATTTACAAATTTTAAATCAACTAAAATTTTAGTTATTAAATAACTCTTTATTTGAATTATGTAGAAAATCTAATATTTAAAATTTTAAATTAATTAAAATTTTACCTTTAATAAACCATTTACTTATTTGAAGTGTGTATAGTAACTATAAAACTTTCCATGTTTTTTTTTAACATTTGAAATCAACTAAGCATTTTATTTATTAAGCTTTTGTATTAATATTTGAACTCAATGATTATTTCGACGCGCAAACATCATCTATTCTAAATGCGTCGAATTTACACAACAATTATAAAATAGCATATAGTCAATAATAATTTTTCTATTAACATATGCAAACTTGAGATAATAAGGATGCGATCATAGACAATAAAAATATATTCCAAAAGAGTTATTTTTAATTATTTTCTTTTTTCTTTGTAAATATTCAAACAAACAATAGACCCCTATATTTTTTTATATATTAGTTTCTTATTTTAAATTATTCACTCACCGTTAGTCATTTTTAAAATTAGAAATGTTATTAAATAATTAGAATTAAATCCAGAACCCGTAAAAACATATGTATTTTTAAACCAAAATATCGAGTATGAATAATACATAAAACGGTGTGATAATAACAATAAGTACAACTGTGAACATCCACTAGAAACTCTTAAAATTCGGTATCAAAGTGCATGACTATCTACTGAATATACAATACTACTACAACAACTATCTGCAATAGAAAATAGACAAAATACAATAAATGGATAGATTAGGAACTTCATGTGCTGCACATCGTAACCGAGCAACTCACCACAAAGTCTCCTCAGTAATTGTGCCAACGCGCTAAAATGACCAGCAAAACTACTTGTCTCAGTACCTGCACAATTAATGCATAAGTGTAGTATGAGTACGTAAATGCATACCTAGTAAGTATCTAGCCTAATCCCGAAGAATTAGTGGCATTGGATCGACATCGACACTCACTAGAGGTCCAATAAATCAAGTACATTAAAAGTAGACAGGTAAAAAGCATGGGAAGTAAAACAGTAAAAACATGTATAGGTACATAATATGATCCTCAACTGAAAAGTAAACACGAAGTCCTCAAATATCGGTTACTTTTTCAAATAAAATACATAAAGGCCAACATCAAATAAAATATCACATCTCAAGTTAGAAAGACTCATAAGTAAACTGGCTCCTTGTCAATTATTTTGCATGATTCTTCCGAGGCAAGCGACCGATCCCATAGGATTATTGGTAAGATTTTTTGTCGTGGCATATGGACCAATCCCATAATAATAGTGTACACTATTGAGCTCATTCGGTCTGAACCATGGATGCATCTCAATATACTTCCGATGTTGTATGCCCGATTCATAATAATACGACTGAGGCGTTCATCCGGATCTCATAAAAATGTTGAGAACTTTGATAGGTCACTAGCCCCATTCACGAATATATGTGCAAGTTATGAAATTCAAGAAACTCTCGAACAAATACGTACGACACGAGATAAATCCGTAAAAGAAAGTATAAGTTCCAGGACTAACCAAGTATCTTGTCAAGTCTCCAAAATAACAAGGTTTGATATTCTATACAAGTCCAGTCTCAGGCTAAAATATAAATTAAGGCATTTAGATATGAAGAATAAATCAAATAACATGATTAGAGCATGACGTGAATCTAAGTCCATGCATGAACACTCGTCACCTCATACGTACAGTGCTCCTATTACACATAGCACATAACAAAGCACCACCTACACGATAAAGTTTGCATCACAAGGTTAGACATGAGATTTATCTCGCTTCAAAATCCGAGCGGCTCCAACGTCTCTCTACCCGCAAACCAATGTTAAAAGATCCAAAACTAGTCAAATAGCATGCAAAATATACCCAAAAAAATACTAATTTAACAATAAAAAATAATTTTCAACTCCATACAAAAGTCAACAAAGTCAACCTCCAAGCACACGTGCCGGATTTCGAAAATCCTTGAAGTAAATATTACTCACAGCACCACGAACTCAAATATATAAGTTATTTCCAAGTCCATGCCAAATTTTGTGGTCAAAATAAAAAAATACCATTTATAGGTTTTCTTCCAAATTCCCATATATTCAATCAATTGTCATGTTAAAATCTATGTATAATTCATGTATTTATATCACAATGAGTAGCAATAACTTACCTTGTGATGGATGATGAACCCTCTCTCCCTTCAACATTGCCCCAAAACCGGCTCCAATGTAAGAAATTAGAGCAAATGAGCCAAATCCCAACATTGCTAACTTATATTCTACTTAGGCATCCTTCTTCACGAACACGACATATGCCTCATGTTTGCGAAGCACAACTCAGTTCCTGTTCCAAAAATCTTCATCGTGATCATAAGAATTGGTCTGCGAACGCAATGCTTTACTAGGCCATCCCTTCACAAAAATGACCATGCCTCCATGAATGCGAATGCCAAGTCTCCGAGCCCAGCTTCTCTTTCGCAAATGCGGAGCACAACTGCCCAAACCTTGGCGAACGTATCTCGCCGATCATGAAGACGAAGAACAAACAACCTCTAACTTAAATCCTTCTTCGCGAACGGGTGCTCTATACTGCATTTTCGAAGGACAACGCCAAAACTAGCAACCATCAATAACAAAACACACTACATTGTCCAAAACTATCCTGAAATACACCCGAGACCCTCTGGACCCCGTCCAAACATACGAGTCCCAAAATATTATCCAAACTTATCCAAAGGCTTGATACCACGAATATCATAAATACCACAAATCGATGATCAAATTCATTCGTATAACTTTTAAACTTTAAATTTCGCCGAACATATTTGAATCACACTTAGACATTCCAAATCATGACCAAATTTCACACACAAGTTCCAATCAACTAAATGAACGATTCAACGCCCCCAAATACCGCCCGGAAACCTTCAAAATTTAAACTTCCGTTAGTAAGCATTGTAACGATCCTGCACCATCCGATACTTAACCTGAACATATGGCCAAGTACGAAATCACCTTATGAACCTATAAGATCATCAAATCCCGATTCCGATATTGTTTACTCAAATGTCTAACATTGGTCAACTTTTCCAACTTAAAGCTCCCCAATTAAGAATTATTCTTCTAAATTAACTCCGAACTTCAAACAAAATTAAAACTAACTATATGCATAAGTCATAATACATAAGGTGAAGCTACTCAAGGCCTTAAACCGCCGAACAACGTGCTAGATCTCAAAATAATTGGTCAGATTGTTACATTTTCTCCCACATAAACATATGTGCATCCCTAAATATGCTAAGAACCATTCCAAAGTTTCCAAAATCACTACATCAATATCCACAAGTTGTACCAAAACATACATGTACACCTATTCGTAACCACATGGTGCACTACATAGCTCATATGTCCATAGTAATATCATCCATCCAAAAAAGCTTCTGCTATCCTTGCAATACTACAACAATGAAAGAGATATGTAGAATCTCATAAGCACCTGTCAACCTAATATTTCATGGACTTCCTCCGCTCGATAAGAACCATTGCCGCATTCTGAATTGATTAGCAACTTTCCCCCTCCAAACATACATTATACAAATTCGATTATACTGATCCAGGGTCCAATAATCTCGTCTCACACAATACAAGCTGCTCAGTTCACAAGCCACATAAAACACCATCGAAGATCCCATACACCACGATCTATGCACCAACAAGCCACAACTCTAATATGGTCAATAAGGAAAGGGAACCCAAGTACCAGAGCTACCCAACACGCTAACAGATATAATGACCAAACAAAATACGATGAATCTACCCCATAGATGAGAAACAAAACACATAAAATAAGAATAGGGAACTAAACCCAACATCCCACCATACCGTTGTGTGATTCGATCCACACTTGATATGCGCAAACCTGATCCAAACATCATATCCGTGACAGGGTGCCACCCGATCCACACATAACAATCAGCAAGGGAATACCCACCGAGCTAAAATTCTTATACTCACTTGACACACAAATATCAATTAGAAGCACTTAAAGTGCATAAACATAGCTCCAGGGAGACGGATATCACCATGCACTACAAAGGCCCAAGCACGACTAAGGTGAATAGGCAAATCAACATCTCGAGAGCCATCTCGCTCATATAACACACAGTATCACATCACATGTGCAAATAATCAAGTTGCCTAATAACCCACATGGAAAGATAGGGTAAATCATGGAATAGATGACGGCAAGAATAAAATCTAATGCTCGAAGTCCCATCCATAAGCAATGCTACGCTGAATGAACATATCTGATCTGGCATAGAACATACATTTAAATTAGGCATGATAGTGGACTTTTAAACCGATTCCAAACATCTCAAAATAGGAAGGTATCATTTCAAGATCCATAATAACTCTATTCATGACACATACACACAATCATCAAATCCTGAACAAGCTTCCACAGTCCCCAACCATAGGAATAGTGCATCCCTCTGACATAAACTCTCTAATCCGAGATATTACCAGAATCTCCCTCAATCCTTACTACTTAAGTGTCTATCACATCGCACCTGCATAATAGTACCATGAGGATACTCCCACAACCTTCCACCCCAAGTAACCAAACTATGTACATCCATGGCTACTAACCATGTTATTTCTATAGTGCTAATTAGGAATCCGCAAATGAATGCACAATGCCTCTCCTACAAACAACCATTCTCAGGTGATACCAAAGTAGAGCTGGCATACTTTGAACATCTGAAATCTCCCATGCTTTTTCGAGCTCCTGACAGCCTTTTCAAAACCGAATTGCGACCTTGACTCTTCAATCCTAATTCTTCACCGCCCACTGTACCTATCATATTATTATGCGAGAGTGCAGGTATCCCATCATAAATAGTAAACCCTCAATTGAATAATATTTCATCAGTTAGAACCTTTTTTATTTAACTCATTCCAGAAGAAAAATCGCAACGCCACCAACTTTCCACAACCGCAGAAAACACAAACCTCAAATTGTGGCCTAAACCGCCATAACTCTTCAGGACCAGTTTGCACATAACCAAATAATTAAATTTAGTGTTCTAAATCAACCGAGTCAAGAAGACTACCAACCCCACAAGTATGGCCACGAAACACCTGTATATCCTTATCATACAGAAAGAATTGGTCACTTCCTTTACCATGCCGATCCAAACCACTACTAAACTGACTCAACTCCTTAGTTTTCTCTAGAATTACATTTAGAATCAATCTCTCTCCTTTCCAGCACATAATGGACCTTAATCAACACTCATTCAGAGTGACTTCAAATCACGAGGTCACATCGCCTCAATACCCATAAGCCATTTTATACATTCTCCTGTGCTCAATAGTACTTACAGCTGCTATACCCGTTCCAATGAGACGTTTTAGGAATCCGAAACTGTTTCTTCCATCTCTCTAACACTGAACCGTAGAACCAGTGGTAACGTAGAAATATCCCGAGAATCCTTCACATTCCACTGTAAAACCCAATCCTCAATCACACAACGGGCCTGAAAATCCTTAGGAACTACACCTTGAATCTTGAACCAACTGGAACCGTTATTAAGAGTTGCCCACTCTAAGCCATTTCTGATTATATATCAAAATATCTAGTACCCCGTTGGCACACGAATACTCCAAATGAGCAACCGAATAAATCCTTTCCCTTGCATATCACGTTCACAAGGAAGTCTAAATTTATGTCATCCCCACTTGGGTTTAAGCCACAATCACATAAACCAAGAACCCACAATGACTTGTTCTTCTCAGTTACCAGGATCATGTACTGTTACCCGGCTGAATTGCTCGTAAGTTCATATTGCACAAATCATAGCACAACTCGAATTATCAGTACCAATGCACACTCCACTTCGTGATGATCGCGCCATCTTTCTCGGGTGATCTAGACCCACATCACAATACATGCCTCCTTGAGCATAGAAAGTAGAACTTCTTCATACGAATTTCATGAGAGCTCATGCAACCCCTACCTTTCTCATTGGAGATAGCCTGTATGTGTAACCTCATAACAACATCTTCCAACTATATTAACCTGGTTATAGCTACTACAAAATCAGTTGATCATCCCGAGTCCACACTCGTCCACCAGATGTAAGGGTTTATTCATTCCATTAACATTACCTGAAGGTCCAACTGCATTGCATCCTAAGACGACAATCAAGCATTCCCATTCTTCTACATCCCAAGCAAACTCTTTTTGTCACATTCGCACTTCCTACTTACAGAAGTCTCCTCCTCAAACGAAATACAAAGACTTAATCATTTGTCCATCATGACACAAAGCACTTTAAGATTTCTCGAAGCATGTGGCGATCTTACCACAAAAACATCCATACGATACGCTATCACTCCCATTCTAGTTTAATGCAAACTACTCGATCTCCGCTACTCGTACTTGACTTGCTAACAATTTAACCACCATGAGGCATATCCCACCATGTCCATTCACATCATCTGCAACCAATCATGCCACCCCTAATCAGAATTTATGTCTGTGGCACATGAACCAATAGAATATAATCAACTCTAATCTTCCTCGGGTATCACCTCCCTTGAACCATCAACATTAAAAATACTGATTTGACCCCGAAGTCACAACAAACTGCCTTCTCCAATAACCACTTCTTAGCTACTACTCCGTAACATAGTTCCCCTAAAAGAAAACAAATGAAGACCACCACACTAACGAGCCTCAGTGCACTCAAATATGGAAGACGACACCATAACTCAAACAATAATTCTACCAAGTTTGAAAATACCAAATATAGCTACTCCATCAACCAAAACTTGAATATCCATAGTTCAATTGTATCTCATGTATTAGAATTAAATACCGAATCCTTCATCATGAACTGAATAGTCCCTCTCCTAAAGCATTCATAACCGCAACACATAAGTATACACCCTACCATTCACACTAATATTGCACGATAATAACATGAGAAATGTCATAATGAACTATGTATAGCCCTAAAACCATGGGCAACACCAATATCGCTGAATGATCGAACAACCTTCAACGAAGCAATAATAGTAATCTGACTCAAAATGCAAGGAAAAAATCATGCACTACACCTCTAGCACCACCACAACTCCTCGATGCCCAATTGATATCAAGTGCTCCATATCGTGTGCGAATGAGTATGATGTAACTAAAGACATAAGCTTCAACAAAATCAAATTTAATGACAAGGAATCAATAAAGGGAAGTTCTTTTAATAGCTCTGTAGCCCTCGAAGATAAGTACAAATCTATTTATACTTATCCGCAAGAGTTTACTGGAGTTGCTCATGACTCGTGAGACCTAAGTGAACTTAGTGCTTTGATACCAATCTGTCACGATCCAAATCTCATAATGGCCGGTGATTGCGCCCAACAATGATGTTAGGCAAGACAACGAGCATATCTACAATTTAATTATCCTTTTTAGCTTTTAAAATTAGAATTTTATTAAATAATTAGAATTAAATCGAGAACCCATGGCAATATACATATTTAATTACCAAAATACCGAGTATGTGTAATACAAAAAACGAAGTGATAAAATTAATATGTACAACTGTGAACATCAACTAGAAGCCTCCAAAATCCAGTGTCACAAGTGCATGAGCATCTACCAGAATATACAATACTACTACAATAGTTGTCTGGAATAGAAAATAGATAGAATATAATAAATGGATAGATCACAGACTCTGTGTGCTATTGATCGTAACATAGAGAGCGTCTCACCACAAAGTCTCCTTCGCAATTGAGCCTACGAGCCTAAATGACCACCAAAATACCTGTCTCAGTACCTACACAATTAGTGCAGAAGTATAGCATGAGACCATAAGTATGTAAATTAATGCATGCCTAGTAAGTATTTAACCTAATTTTGAAGTAGTAATGAGTGGTCGACATCGATACTCACTAGAGGTCAAATAAATGAAGTACAATAAAGTAGACGGGTACAAAGCATGGCAAGTAAAACAATAAAAATAGATATAGATATATAATATGATCTTCAACTGAAGAGTAAACACGATGTCCTCAAATATCGGATACTTCCTCATATGGAATACATAATGGTCAACACCAAATAAAATATCATATCTCAAGTAAGAAAGACTCAAAAGTATGCCGACTCATTATCAATTATTTTGCACGATTCTGCTGAGGGCGAGCAGTCCGATCCCATAAAAGTAGTGGCATAAGTTTCTGCCGCGATGGACGACCCGATCCCATTATAATAGTATGCACTGCCGAGGTCATACGGATCGATCCATAATAATAATGCTAAGGCGTTCAATCTGATCCAATAGGAATAATGAGAATTTTGATGGGTTACTGGCCCCACTCACGAATATATTTGTGAGTTATAAAATATAAGAAACTCTCGGGTAAGTACATACAATGCGGGATAAATCCATAAAAGAAAGTATAAGTTCCACGACTAACCAAGTAGCTCGTCAGGTCTCTAAAATAACAAGGTTCGATACACTATACAAGCCTAGTCTCAGTAAAAAATAGAAATTAAAGCATTTAAACTAGCAAGAATAACTCAAATAATATAATTAGATCATGGCGTGAATCTAAGTTTACCCGGACAAGTCGAGGAATTCTAGCATATGCATGGATACTCATCACCTCATATACCACACAACAAGGTAGCACCTATAGGGTAAATTCCCCCTCACAAGGTTAGACAGGAGATTTACCTCGCTGCAAAATCTGATAACCGACTCTAATGCCTCTCTCTACCCCTTAAACCAATGCCAAACGATCTGAAATAGTCAAAAAGCGTGCAAACCAAACAAAATATACACAAAACTCCTAATTTAACAATTACAAATAATTTCCAACTGCACGAAAAGTAAACAAAGTCAACCCCATGGCCCATTCACTCGGATCCATAATTTCTCGAAGATAAATATTACCCATAGCACCACAAACTCAAATATATAGTTTATTTCTAATTTTGTGGACAAAATCTAAAAATAGCATTTCTAGGTTTTCTTCCAAATTCTCACAATTTCTACCAATGTTTATGTAAAATCCATATATAAAACCCATGCATTTAACTCATAATGAGTAGAAATCACTTACCATGTAATGGATATTGAAACTTGAAAAAGACCCTTCAAATTCGGCCCAAAACCGGCTCCAACAGAAGAAATGAGCCAAATCCTAATTTTGCAAACTTATATACTGCCCAGGCATTCTTCTTTGCAATCACGGCATGTGCCTCGCATTCACGAAGCATAACACAGTTCCTGCTCTAAGTGTCTTCTTCGCAATTGTGGGAATTGGCCCGTGAACGCGATATTTTACCATGCCGACTCTTCGCGAACGCGACCATGCCTCCGCGAATGCGAAGGCCAAGTCTCCAAGCCTAGCTTCACTTTCGTGAACGCTACCGATCTATCACGAATGTGGAGCACCACTAACCAAACCTTTTGCGAACGCGGCCCGATCACGAACACGAAGAACAAACGAACTCCAACTCAAATGCTTCTTCGCGAACGTGTGCTCCCCATCACGTTCGCAAAGGACAACACCAGAACCAGCAACCGACAATAACAAAACACATTGCCATAGTCTGAAACACACCTGAGACCCCCGGTACTCCGTTCAATCATGTATACCAGTCCCAAAACCTTATCCAAAAGCTCGAAATGCCACGAATAATATCAAAACTACGACTCGATGATCAAAATCCCTTTTTCAACTTTCAAACCTTCAAAATTTGCCACGCATCTGAATCACACTTAGACATTCCGAATTACGGCCAAACTTCACACACAACTTTCAATGAACTAAATGAACCTATCCAAGGTCCCGGAATACCACCTGGAATCTGATAACACCAAAGTCCAATCCAAGTCAAACTTGGTATGTTCCAAAACCTTCAAAATGTGAACTTCTGATAATAAGCGTTGAAATGCTCTCAGACAATATGATACACAACCCGAACATACGACCAGGTCCGAAATCACCTTAGGAATCTTCAAATTCTGTTTTCGAGATCGTTTACTCAAAAGTCTAACCTTGATCAACTCTTCTAACTTAAAGCTTTCGAATTGAGAATTATTATTCCAAATCAACTCTAAACTTCTCAAATCTCAAAACCGACTATACGCCAAGTTATAATATATATGGTGAAGCTACTAAAGGCATCAAACTACCGAACAATATACTAGAGTTCAAAACAACCGGTCAGGTCGTTACATGAAGTTATAATAGAGACCATAATCCGTATATGCCATATTTTAATACGATAAACTAAATAATTCATATTAAATAATCGGCATTTTGTTACAAAACTTAGCTCAAAGTAATAAACAAAAGATAGACCACAAAGTAGAGAGAAATAGAGAAGAGAATATATTTCTTCTATGTATCCAAGTGTATTACAAAATGATTTCTCATCCTCGATTTATAGTACTACATAGAGGTATACTAAAAGAATTCCATAAATAAGTCATTAAGCTTTTGAGATCATGGAGGAAGATCATGGGGGAGATCATGGAGGTATGGGAGTTACAACCATAAGTATTAGAGTAGTGGGAGTTATGGAGATAATGGATAAAAGTAGTGGGTGTTATAGGAGTTATGGACATCCGCCATAATCTAATATTTCATAACACTCCCCCTTGGATGTCCAAAGATAATGTGCCTCGTTAAAACCTTAACTAAAATAAAACCCAATGGGAAAAAAAATTCTAGAAAAGGAAAAAGAGTACACATATCTAACAAAATGCATTTTTGTTGCCTCGTTAAAAACCTTGCAAGGAAAACCCAGTGGGACAAAACCTTGTAAGGGAAAAAGAGTGCAATGCGCATTAACTCCCCCTGAAAAGAGCATCAATTCACATCCTTGAGCCTTCGCATTCCAATCTTGTGTACCAGCTTCTTGAAGGTTGACGTTGGTAGAGATTTTGTGAACAAATCAGCCATATTATCACTTGAACGAATCTGTTGCACATTGATATCACCATTCTTTTGAAGATCATGTGTGAAAAATAACTTTGGTGAAATATGCTTTGTTCTATCTCCTTTTATGAATCCTCCATTCAATTGGGCTATGCATGCTGCATTGTCTTCATACAAAATCGTGGGTAGTTTGTCACATTTCAAACCACATTTGTCTCGAATATGATGTATTATAGACCTCAACCACACACACTCTCGAATTGCTTAATGAATAGCGATTATCTCAGCATGATTAGATGAAGTAGCCACAATTGATTGCTTAGTCGATCGCCAAGATATGGCAGTGCCTCCACAGATAAACACATAACCTGTTTGAGATCGAGCCTTGTGTGGGTCAGATAAATATCCAGCATCAGCATAACCAACAAGATCAGGACTGCAATTATTGCTATAAAATAAGTCCATATCGGTAGTCCCTTTTAGATACCGCAATATATGTTTGATTCCATTCTAATGTCTCCTTGTGGGAGCAGAGCTATATCTTGCTAAGACATTAACTGAAAAAGTTATGTCAGGCCTTGTAGTATTTGCAAGATACATTAGTGCGCCAATTGCACTAAAACCAAGTAGCTCTTCATTCTTTTCTTGCGGTCGGAATGGATCCTTATTCACATCAAGTGATCGAACAACCATCAGAGTACTTAAAGGATATGCTCCATCCATGTAAAACCGTTTCAATACCTTTTCTATATAGGCAGATTGATGAACAAAAATTCCGTTTGCCAAATATTCAATTTGCAAACCAAGACATAATTTTGTCTTTCCGAGATCTTTCATCTCGAATTCCTTCTTTAGATAATCAATTGCCTTTTGGGGTTCTATGGGAGTTCCAATAAGGTTTATGTCATCGACATATACAGCAAGTACAACAAATTCCGATGTTGTTTTCTTTATAAAAACACATGGGCAAATGGCATCATTTATATAGCCTTCCTTTAATAAATACTCGCTAAGACGATTATACCACATTCGTCCTGATTGCTTTAGACCATACAAAGATCTTTGCAATTTGATTGAAAACATTTTCCGGGACTTTGAATTATGAGTGTTTGGCATTTTGAATCCATCGGGAATTTTCATGTATATCTCATTATCAAGTGAGCCATAAAGATATGCAGTAACCACATCCATTAAATGCATGTCAAGCTTTTCAAGGACAGCAAAACTAATGAGATAACGGAAAGTTATAGCATCCATTACGGGTGAATATGTCTCTTCATAATCGACACCAGGCCTTTGAGAAAATCCTTGTGCAACAAGGCGTGCCTTATATCTTTGTACCTTGTTTTTCTCATTTCTCTTGCGTACAAAGACCCATCTATAGCCAACAGGCTTAACACCATTAGGTGTTTCAATTATAGGCCCAAAAACTTCACGTTTTGCAAGTGAATTCAATTCTGGTTGGATTGCTTCTTGCCATTTTGGCCAATCAAGTCTTTGTCGATATTTTCCAACAGATTGAGGTTCAAGATCCTCACTTTCTTGCATAATTCTAGATGCAACATTATATGCAAAGACATAATCCACCACTATATCCACTCGATTAAAATTTGTCTCAATATCGATTGGATTTATTGATAGTTCCTTATTTTCCTGAGTCTCGGGCTCAATGGATTCTTCATGAATCTAAGAATTTATTAAATCGTGAATTTCATCATGAGATTCTTTCGTAGTGTCATTTTGATCATTTGCTTTCCTTTTTCTAGGATTTCGATCCTTGGAACCTAATGGCCTGCCACGTTTTAGGCGTGCTTTCGACTCATTAGATATGACACTGGAAGATTGTCCAATAGGGACATCAATACGGATTGGAACATTCTCTGCGGGGATGTGAGATTTTGTTATCCTTTTCAAGTCCGTGAATGCGTCAGGCATTTGATTTGCTATTCTTTACAAATGGATAATATTTTGCACCTTTTTTTCACAAATAGAGGTATGTGGATCAAGATGAGATAATGATGGATTTTTCCAAAAAATTTCCCGTTTGGTTTCACCAACTTCTCCCCCTAATTTTGGGAAAAGTGTCTCATCGAATCGACAGTCTGCAAATCGTGCAGTGAACAAATCCCCTGTCAATGTTTCGAGGTAGCGAATAATGGAGGGCGATTCAAACCCAACATATATTCCTAACCTTCTTTGCGGACCCATTTTGGTGCGATATGGCGGTGCTACAGGCACATATACTGCGCATCCAAAAATTCTTAAATGGGATATATTAGGTTCATGACCCAAAACTAATTGCAACGGGGAATATTTGTGATAATTCGTCGGTTTGAGACGAACTAGCATTGCTGCATGCAAAATGGCGTGACCCAAAACCGAAGTGGGCAGCCTCGTTTTCATGAGTAATGGTCTTGCAATCAACTGCAGACGTTTAATTAAAGATTCTGCAAGACCATTTTGAGTGTGAACATGAGCTACAGGATGTTCCACTTTTATCCCAATTGATAAGCAATAATCATTAAATGCTTGGGATGAAAACTCAGCAGCATTATCTAGTCTAATAGACTTAATTGGATTATCAGGAAATTGTGCTCATAATCGAATTATTTGTGCCATTAATTTTGCAAACGCAAGGTTGCGTGATGACAATAGGCACACATGAGACTATCTAGAGGATGCGTCTATTAAGACCATAAAATATCTAAAGGACCCACTAGGTGGGTGAATAGGTCCACAAATATCCCCTTGTATACGTTCCAAAAACGTAGGTGACTCAGTTCCAACCTTTGTTGGTGATGGTCTAATAATTAACTTGCCTTGATAACAAGAAGTGCAAGAAAATTCATTATTTAAAAGAATCTTTAAATTCTTTAATGGATGCCCATATGAGTTTTCTATAATCCGTCTCATCATAATTGATCCAGGATGTCCAAATCGATCATGCCAAAGTACAAAAGTATTGGAATCAGTAACCTTTTGGTTTACTGTGGAATGTGCCTCAATTGCACTAATTTTTGTCCAATACAGGCCACAAGATAAAGATGGGAACTTCTCAATAACCCTCTTTTGGCCAGAGACATTCTTTGTAATGATGAGGTATTCAAGATTATTCTCATCTATTGTCTCAATATGATATCCATTTTGACGGATATCTTTAAAACTCAACAAGTTGCTCTTGGACTTGGAAGAGAACATTGCATTCTCTATGATAATATTGTTCCTTTAGGCAGAGTTACAGTTGCTCTTCCGGAGCCTTCAATCAATTTACTACTACCAGAAATTGTAGTAACATCTGCCTTACACATACTTAAATGAGAGAAATATTTCTTCTCTTTGAATATCGTATGTGTGGTACATGAATCAATTAAACAAATATTTTTACAATTGGACGTTGATCCAAGTTTGCTTTGTGAGATATCCATATTTGCTTCCCATGGTTTGACATACAAAAGAAATATACGAAAAATATTAGTATTTTTTTTTATAGATATGAGAATAAACAAATTTAAGTCTATGATTCAACATAATAGTTTCAGTGCGGTCATTATGAAAAAAAAATCTTTTATCATAGTTATTCTCCTTTTAATACTCTTGTATCCGTTGCTTAATAATTAAACAATATGTTCAAAATCTGCTGAGGTTAGTCGATTAACTAAATCGGATAGTCGACTAACATGCCTTGCGGAAAAGGTCAAGTTTAATAGAATATATTGGTTAATCGATTATCTGTTATGTTAATTGATTAACTTACTGAAAAATCATTACAAATAAAGCATAAGATGAATGTGTAATCTAAAGTTATATATTTTAAAACCATAATACAGATTATTTGTCAAGTTGATAAAACTCTTAAGGTACATATCGATATTTTTTTTATCTTTAATAATATAATTTATAGCCACACAAATATCACTAAAAGCCCGTTTGGCGTAGCTGATTTAGAGTAGCTGATAAGCATTAGGTGCTGAAAAGCACTTTTAAGTGCTGAAACTTATTTAAAAAATAAGCAGTTACATGTTTGGATAAAAGTGCTGAAATTAATAATAAGCAGCTGAAGAACCGGGTACACAAAGAGTTTGATTTTAAAAATAAGTATTTTAGGGATAGAATAGTAAATATTTTGGTCAAACTTGAAGTACTTATAAGCTGAAATTTGATAAGTTGGGGAAGACCAACTTATAACTTTTGGCTTATTTTTGGCTTATAAGCACTTAACTTATAAGCATTTTTAATTTTTACCAAACGCGTAGATAAGCAAAAAGTGTTTTATAAGCCAGTTTGACCAGCTTATAAGCTTAGCCAAACCCCCTCTAACTTGTTTTAGATCATAAATTTAATTTTTTTATTTCTTAAATTTCTTGTCCAATTATGCATCACATAAACGGAGGGTGTATAATTTGACAATCATACATAAGATTCTTGGATACATTTTACTCTACATTTGAGTGCTTCGTTTATAACTTATAGTACTGATTTCTTTTTCATTTTTACTTTTTTTATATTTTGAATGGACAAACGGGGAACATAAATGAACAATGAATTTAAAGTCACGATTTACAATAAACATATGAGTTTGCAATAATGAATGATCTCAGAATCCCTCCTTGGATCAATAAAGCGTCACACTATGGAGATTTTAATCGAAAACAGATCTGCCAACACTGACTTCTACGTAAAATCTTAATGATATTGATGTTGGTTCTTGTTTTGGTTCATTTTCTTTTAGTTACTTAAAATTTGATCGATAATTTCGGCAAAAGTTGGTAAGTAGTCATTCCGTGTCAAATTATTTCTTTTTACACTACTTTTTAAAAAAATGAATTAAAAAGTATTTTTTTTCTATTTTATTTTTTTATATTTTAAGATAAATTTATTTTTATTAAATATTTATTTATGTGTTATCTTCATCTACAAAAATAATTATTACTATTAAGAGTAAAATTTTAAAAAAAAATTATCTTGAACTTTTAAATAACAATAATTTTAAAAATTACTACATATAATTTGAGACGCATGAAGTACTTTTCTCGTAGTATATTTTTAAGCTAAAGGCATTAAGAGTTCCGTGGCTTCCGACGTCATGTTCACCTTTTTTCTGTTCTAAAGTTCACAATAATGGATTTTAGCCATTAATTGCCAAATTAAAGTCAATGGTAAGATTCTTGGTTTACATGTGGGGGTGTTCAGGTTAAGGATGATGTTATTAATGCAACTAATTTTTCTGTCAATAATTTGAGCCACATTATAATTAGTGGCCTTGTAAATTTGAGCTACTTTATTATCATGTCAACTATATGAATTTTATTTCCTTCTCACTTTGCTTGATTATTATTTTCACTATCCTGTTGCTTGTGTTAGGTCTTTTGTCCATCACCTTAACTGATAAACAAAGTTATCAAACAAGGCTTTTATTCTCGAAAGGAAGAAAATATGAAACGCCGAAATTTCATGTCTACTCTTAAATTTAATCACTGAGTGATCTCTGTCATTTAAATGTATTTTACTTAATTATGTTAAATGTTTAAATATCGGGTGGAAAAGAAATAAAATGAATTTAAAATTATGTTTCTGTAGAATAATTCATTTTTTCAGGAGAGATAAATAAAGTATTCCACAGGCATTTGGTTCCACTACGACTGAAAAATTCTTACATATCTGTTTCATTATTACAACTTTTCTTTTTTTTGGTCGGAATAAATTAAGACATTTGGTGTAATGCGGTTTTTCATTGCCACGTGTCTCAGGTGTCACGTTAGCAATGGGGGTGCTGTGCTGCAGTAAATCCCTTAATCTGTAGGTGACAAAATTGTAAACATGCATTACTACCGTAAAAGCAAAATGCCAGAGATCTCTATGCCCCACTCACCTTATTTGGCCCCATAGTTACTCTTTATGACATTTTTTCTTCGAAATTTTACATCTAATAACAAAGATATACATCATATTTATCATAAACTAAAATTATTTTAAATATTATTTTTATAGAAACTTTTTTATATTTTATAATAAAATAAATATTTATAATATATATTATCATTGAAATATAAAATAAGACATAAAATATATAATTTTTTCTTTTTCTCTCTTTCTTTCAGTTCACACACAATTTTTTTTAAAAAAATTTTCTTCTTTCTCTCTTTTTCTTTTCTCTTCAAAATAGGTTGAATCATATATACATGAACATGAAAGAAAGCCTAAAAATCAGAAATACAAAAGTAGACCTATAATAAAAAAATAAAAAAGCAAAAATACCTTGAGCGACAGAGAAATTGAAGAGAAAAAGGTATTCTTAGCGCGGTAAGTAAGAAAAGGAAGAAGCGATCGAGTTGCAAGCGTTCTAAATTGTAATGGAAGAAATAGTGAACTAGTGAAGCGATATAAGGAGTTTTTGACCGAAAAATACCATCTTCAACAAATTTCCTTTTCTTCTTTGCTATTTAGTTACATAAAATGATATATTATATTTTGTACAAATTAACTCAAACATATTATATTTTTGTATAAATATATATTTTTCATCATATTTATATATTTTGAAGGTCTATATTTTTTTTTAATACAGTTGAATACAGAATATAAATATTGTAGTACGCTGAATACAAACATGAAAATAGAACAGAATATAAATAGTGAATATATTGAATTTTAAAATATAGTAAAATACAGTAAAAATATAATAAAAATATAGTGAATACAACCAAAAAAATATGCGAAATACAACAGTAATAACATGTACTAGGAATAACTAAAATACATTTAATACAAATACATCTAAATACACCAAATATAAAATAGCGACTACAGTAAATACAAATATTGAATCTAATGAATGAAACAATAAAAAATATTGAAATACACTAAATACAAAAATTATATACAACTAAAAATTATTCGAATTAATTGGGTTGACAATGAGACATGTTTTTTACATTTAAATATACCAAAATATAAAATAGCGAATACAGTAACTGCAAATATTGAATCTAATGAATGCAATAATAAAAAAATATTGTAACACGCTAAATACAAAAATTATATACAACTGAAAAATTATTCGAATTAATTGGGTTAACAATGAGACATGTTTTTTCTTGAGTTATATTAGGAGTGTATCACGCTAATTGATATTATTTACATTATTAGACAACTGGACTGCCCTGATATCATACGCCTTTTGCTGCTGTATTCAATAAAACAACGTGAATACATATGAATACATGCGTGTATAATTGGGTTGCCCTGATTTTAGGCGCTTTTTGCTGCTATATTCATGTATACATCACGAATACATGCGAATACATGCGCGTATAGCTAGACTGCCCTGATTTTAGGTGCTTTTTGCTATTGTATTCATGAGTAAAGGGCGCGAATACATTTTGCATACAGCTGGATTATCCTAAGTTTTAGGTATTTTTTGTTGTTGTATTCATGAATACAACAATACGAATATAGAGAATACACTACTGTAACAATTGAATAGTAGCTATAGGAAGTTATTATGTATATGGTAGCTATATGAAGTTAATAGCCATTAAACAATAGTCGTGAAAATTCTTCTTTCTTGGATACAAACATTGAATCTAATGAATGCAACAGTAAAAAAAATATTGAAACACAGTAAATACAAAAGTTATATACAACTGAAAAATCATTCTAATTAATTGTGTTAATAATGAGGCATGTTAGAATTAATTTTGTTGAGTTATTAGGAATGTATCATGCTAGTTGATATTAGTTTCGTTATTAGATAATTGGACTTCCCTAATTTTAGGCGTTTTTTGATACTGTATTCATGAATACAATATCGCGAATGCATGTGCGTATAGTTGGACTGCCTGATTTTAGGCACTTTTCGCTGTTGCATTCATGAATACAGCAGTGCGAATACATGTGCGTACAACTAGACTGCTATGATTCTAATCACTTTTTGCTGTTGTATTCATGAACATGTCGCAAATAGATGTGAATACATGCGCGTACATCTGGACTGCCCGATTTTTAGATTTTTTTGTGGTTGTATTCATGAATATAATTACGCAAATACAACAAATACACTACTGTAACAACTGAATAGATAGTAGCTATATGAAGTAATTATGTATATGCAGCTATAGAAAATTAATAGCCATTAAATAATAGTGCTTTCTGAAAATTCTTCTTTTTTCTTTTTAGTCTAGTCCTAAAAGAACAATATTTTGTTATATTTAATAATAATTCTATTTTTTATCTTTAATGAAATAATTTTTAGCTAAATAAATTTTTATAGTTTGTTTAAATTATAAATTTTAATTTTTTTCTTGTTTTCTTGAACTCCGTAGTTAAACAAATACCTTTATATAAAAATCAAGACGGAAGGGATAATAGTTTAAAACAAAGCCGGATTCGACGGCCTTTTTTGGATTTAACCCGCACTAAATTCCTTTTTAGTCGGAAAATTTTCCTATATAAATTTTATCCTCACTTAAGAAAATTTTAAACAATCTCGAGGCATAATCTGTCTTGATTTATTGTAGTCGGGAAATTCTTCACAAGTTATGCTGGATATAATTTACATAAATTATTCATAAGTTCTGCTGGATTACCAAACTTGTATATATTATTTAATTATTTATGAGTTTTCGAATTTCTGAAAGTTATATTATTTTCATTTATCTATTTGTTAAACTGCGCCCGAGTCTTAACGAGTTCGTGAGACTTACATGAATAATTCTTGGCATTGAGTATCATGATATTCAACTATATTGATAAAATATGTTCATGTCACGTGGCTATTATTATATTGGATAGAATTTATAATTTATATATGGACGTCTCTCGAGCATACATGTAGTAGTGATAATAAGATGGAAATAATTAACAAATAGTTAATGCTGGATACAGGCATGTGAACGATATTGGATAAATTTCGAGGACACAAAGATCAGAGGATAAAATTTGAAAGTAAAGTACTGGTTGGAAAGAGATGTCATGACCTACAACCCTATATGGATTGTGATGACACATAATCTTTAAAAATAGGTAAATTGTTATGATATAATATAAGAATAAGAACAATAATACAAGAACAAGAACAATAGAGAGAAAAGTAAAGAGAGGAGTATTCTTATTGATACTTTGGGATGGTTTACAATGGAATAGAACCCCTTTATTTATAGGGAGGTGGTGACTTAGCCACCAAGAAGTAAACCGTAGAATCTCTCTAAATATGGACATTCATCTAAAATAGAATATTTTATAACACTCCCCCTTGAATGTCTATTCAATAATGTGCCTCGTTAAAACCTTAACTAAAACAAAACCCAATGGGAAAAAATTAAAGAAAAGGAAAAAGAGTACACATGTTTGAATATGCGCCTATTGGTTGCCTCGTGAAAAACCTTGCAAGGAAAACCCATTGGGACAAAACCTTGTAAGGGAAAAAGAGTGCAACGCGCATTAACTCCCCCATGAAAAGAGCATCAATTCATATCCTTGAGTCTTCGCATTCCGATCTTGTGAACCAGCTTCTTGAAGATTGACGTTGGTAGAGATTTTGTGAACAAATCAGCCATATTATCGCTTGAACGAATCTGTTGCACATTGATATCACCATTCTTTTGAAGACCATGTGTGAAAAATAACTTTGGTGAAATATGCTTTGTTCTATCTCTTTTTATGAATCCTCCATTCAATTGAGCTATACATGCTGCATTGTCTTCATACAAAGTCGTGGGTAGTTTGTTACACTTCAAACCACATTTGTCTTGAATATGATGTATTATAGACCTCAACCACATACACTCCCGACTTGCTTCATGAATAGCGATTATCTCGGCATGATTAGATGAAGTAGCCACAATTGATTGCTTAGTTGATCGCCAAGATATGGCGGTGCCTCCACAGGTAAACACATAACCCGTTTGAGATCGAGCCTTGTGTGGGTCGGATAAATATCCAGCATCAGCATAACCAACAAGATCACGACTGCAATTATTGCTATAAAATAAGCCAATATCGGTAGTCCCTTTTAGGTACCGCAATATATGTTTGATCCCATTCCAATGTCTCCTTGTGGGAGCCGAGCTATACCTTGCTAAGACATTAACTGAAAAGGTTATGTCAAGCCTTGTAGTATTTACAAGATACATTAGTGCGCCAATTGCACTAAGATATGGTACTTCAGGACCAAGTAGCTCTTCATTCCTTTCTTGCGGTCGGAATGGATCTTTATTCACATCAAGTGATCGAACAACCATCGGAGTACTTAAAGAATATGCTCCATCCATGTAAAACCGTTTCAGTATCTTTTCTATATAGGTAGATTGATGAACAAAAATTCCGCTTGCCAAATATTCAATTTGCAAACCAAGACATAATTTTGTCTTTCCGAGATCTTTCATCTCGAATTCATTCTTTAGATAATCAATTGCCTTTTGGAGTTCTATGGGAGTTCCAATAAGGTTTATGTAATCGACATATACGGCAAGTACAACAAATTTCGATGTTGCTTTCTTTATAAAAACACACGGGCAAATGGCATCATTTATGTAGCCTTCTTTTAATAAATACTCACTAAGACGATTATACCACATTCGTCCTGATTGCTTTAGACCATACAAGGATCTTTGCAATTTGATTGAAAACATTTCCAGGGACTTTGAATTATGAGCGTTTGGCATTTTGAGTCCATCGGGAATTTTCATGTATATCTCATTATCCAGTGAGCCATAAAGATAGGCAGTAACCACATCCATTAAATGCATGTCAAGCTTTTCAAGGACAGCAAAACTAATGAGATAACGAAAAGTTATGGCATCCATTACAGGCGAATATGTCTCTTCATAATCGACACCAGGCCTTTGAGAAAATCCTTGTGCAACTAGACGTGCCTAATATCTTTGTACCTCGTTTTTCTCATTTCTCTTGCGTACAAAGACCCATTTATAGCCAACAAGCTTAACACCATTAGGTGTTTCAACTATAGGGCCAAAAACTTCACGTTTTGCCAGTGAATTCAATTCTGATTGGATTGCTTCTTGCCATTTTGGCCAATCAAGTCTTTTTCGACATTCTCCAACAGATTGAGGTTCAAGATCCTCACTTTCTTGCATAATGCTAGATGCGACATTAAAAGCAAAGACATAATCCACCACTATATACACTCGATTAAAATTTGCCTCAATATCGATTGGATTTATTGATAGTTCCTTATTTTCTTGAGTCTCGGGCTCAATGGATTCTTCATGAATCTCAGAATTTATTAAATCATGAATTTCCTCATGAGATTCTTTCGTAGTGTCATTTTGATCGTTTGCTTTCCTCTTTCTAGGATTTCGATCTTTGGAACCTAATGGCCTGCCACGCTTCAGGCGTGCATTCGACTCATTGGATATGACACTAGATGATTGTCCAACAGGGACATCAATACGGATTGGAACATTCTCTGCGGGGATGTGGGATTTTGTTATCCTTTTCAAGTCCGTAAATGCGTCGGGCATTTGATTTGCTATTCTTTGCAAATGGATAATCTTTTGCACCTCTTTTTCACAAATAGAGGTATGTAGATCAAGATGAGATAATAATGCATTTTTCCACAAAATTTTCCGTTTGTTTTCACCAACTTCTCCCCCTAATTTTGGGAAAAGTGTCTCATCAAATTGACAGTCTGCAAATCGTGCAGTGAACAAATCCCCTGTCAATGTTTCGAGGTAGCGAATAATGGAGGGCGATTCAAACCCAACATATATTCCTAACCTTCTTTGCGGACCCATTTTGGTGTGGTATGGCGGTGCTATAGGCACATATACTGCACATCCAAAGATTCTTAAATGGGATATATTGGGTTCATGACCCAAAACCAATTGCAACGGGGAATATTTGTGATAATTCGTCGGTCTGAGACGAATTAGCATTGCTGCATGCAAAATGGCGTGACCCCATACCGAAGTGGGCAGCCTCGTTTTCATGAGTAATGGTCTTGCAATCAACTGCAGGCGTTTAATTAAAGATTCTGCAAGACCGTTTGAGTGTGAACATGAGCTACAGAATATTCCATTTTTATCCCAATTGATAAGCAATAATCATTAAATGCTTGGGATGAAAACTCAGCAGCATTATCCAGTCTAATAGACTTGATTGGATTATCAGGAAATTGTGCTCGTAGTCGAATTATTTGTGCCATTAGTTTTGCAAACGCAAGGTTGCGTGATGACAACAGGCACACATGAGACCATCTACAGGATGCGTCTATTAAGACCATAAAATATCTAAAGGACCCGCTAGGTGGGTGAATAGGTCCACAAATGTCCCCTTGTATACGTTCCAAAAATGTAGGTGACTCAGTCCCATCCTTTGTTGGTGATGGTCTAATAATTAACTTGCCTTGATAACAAGAAGTGCAAGAAAATTCATTATTTAAAAGAATCTTGAAATTCTTTAACGGATGCCCATATGAGCTTTCTATAATCCGTCTCATCATGATTGATCCAGGGTGTCCCAATGGATCATGCCAAAGTACAAAAGTATTGGAATCAGTAACCTTTTGGTTTACTGTTGAATGTGCCTCAATTGCACTAATTTTTGTCCAATACAGGCCACAAGATAAAGACGGGAATTTCTCAATGACCCTCTTTTGGCCAGAGACATTCTTTGTAATGATGAGATATTCAAGATTATTCTCATCTATTGTCTCAATATGATAGCCATTCCGGCGTATATCTTTAAAACTCAATAAGTTTCTCTTAGACTTGGAGGAGAACATTGCATTCTCTATGATAAACATTGTTCCTCTAGGCAGAGTTATAGTTGCTATTCCGGAGCCTTCAATCAATTTACTACTACCAGAGATTGTAGTAACATCTGCCTTACACATACTTAGTTGAGAGAAATATTTCTTTTCTTTGAGTATCGTATGTGTAGTACATGAATCAACTAAAAAAATATTTTTTACAGTTGGACGTTGATCCAAGCTTGCTTTGTGAGATATCCATATTTGCTTAATTTTCTCAAGAGGATTCTTGAGACGGTAGAGTCTCGTGCTGATAACGTGTTATGAAATAATATAAGAACAAGAACAATAATACAAGAACAAGAACAATAGAGAGAAAAGTAGAGAGAGGAGTATTCTTATTGATACTTTGGGATGGTTTATAATGGAATAGAACCCCTTTATTTATAGGGAGGTGGTGACTTAGCCACCAAGAAGTAAACCCTAGAATCTCTCTAAATATGAACATTCACCTAAAATAGAATATTTTATAACATAAATTGATTAGTTAACAACATTTAAATATACAAAACATGATATAATAGGGCATAGTTTAACATAAAAGCGAAAATAAAGTCGATACAAGCCAAAGTCGTAATGAGAAACATATCTCCCCAAAACTAGGTTTGTACAGAGTCATGAGCTCTAACTAAATACATTAGGATATCTCAAAATACAATACTCTTCGGATATAAAAATGACAGTATCAATGTAAGGATAGGACTCCAAGGGATTGCGACGGTCAATGCTGCTCTACCTTGAATTCTCGCAGTCAATGCAAGCTCTCACTGCCTAGGTCAACTGCCCCCAACACTTGTATCTACATAAAAATGTCCAAAAGTATAGTATAAGTACACTACAGTGGATACTCAATATATATCAACACTAACCTCGGTGAAATAGTGGCAAGAGTTCAAATCATGTAATACTCACTAGTCAAATAACATGTGAATATATCAAAGACTAGCAATAGAAAGTGTAACAGACAATAACAATAATCTCAAAACAAGTGATAACAATTTAATGCAAGTTAAGACTCAGCTTCAATAACAAGTCATCAAATAGAAATACATAGCTATGAAACCATGTGCCCACAGTTATGTCGCAATAATAATATCCACCCTTATCATTCTTGTAACGACCCGACTGATCGTTTTACTTTTAGAATACAAGTCCCCTAGATAAGACTTCCAGTACTTACTTTTACTGATTTATGACTTGTCTAAATTCCAATTTTATAAAAATTTCTAATTCTACCCAATCCCAAATTTCTACTATGAAAAACTTAGATTTAAGGTCGAAGTCTTGTGGAAGGTAATGAATAATTGAAAGAAAGTAGATTAGAGTCACTTACCAATGGATGAAGAACTCTTGGAAAAATCGCCTCTAAGGTGTTTAAGGTTGAGAATTTGGAAGAATAGTTAAAATCCCATTTTTCAAATATTTTACTAGCTGCAGATGTTGCAATTGCATTATTTTGTTTGTAATTGTGAACATCGCAAATGCGAGAAAGAGATTGCAAATGCGAACCCATCTCAGAAATGAAAATCATCGAAAATGTTATGTCTTGGTCACAAATGCGATTCCATGCCCCTGCAAAGGCTGACCACTCATCGCACATGCGAAGATTGCCCAGAAACACGCTGAGTCGCCAATACGACTCTGCCTTCACAAAAAGCAAAAGAAGCAAGTTCGCAAATGCGAACTTTCACCTTGAAAATGCTAGACCTTCAGTAGAGCACCAGTAATGGAAGCAGTATCAACTACTCTACTAAGTTCAAAATCACTATGTAGACTATCTGAAACTCACCTGAACCCTCGGGGCTCCAGCTCAAATATGCACACAAGTTAAAAATGTCATACGAACTCGCTCGCGTGATCAAAGCATCAAAATAAAACCTAAAACTACAACCGGACACTAAAACGAATGAAATCTTTAATGAAACTTAAAAACTTTTAATTTTTCAACTGGACGTTCGAATCATGTAAAATCAACTCCGTTTTGCAAACATAAATACAATAATGAACCTATATCAAGTTCCGGGACCTAAATTCGGACGCCGTAGCAACAAAGTCAAACTTTGGACAAACTTATTAATTCTTTAAACATTTAAGCTTCTAGTTCTCAATAAATTGCGGTAATTCGTGCTATGGACTTCCGAATTTGAATTGTGGCATACGCCTAAGTCTCAAATCACGATACGGACCCCACGGGACCGTCAAAATAGTGATCTGCGTCCGTTTGATCAAAATTTGACCGTAGTCAACTCAGATAAGTTTTAAGGCACGATTTCACATTTTCGTTAATTTTCAAATAAAAACCTTCCTGTACAAAATACGTACTACGCACACAAATCGAATAATATTCGAGATTTCAAAATACAAAATTTTATTTTAATATTATAAATGACCTATCAAATCAATACACGATGGATAATATATAAATCTACTGTGTCTATATGAAAGAAAATGGATTAATTGCAAACACCGGATAGCGTGGGGTTCTCGAAGGAAGAACACAGGATATGAAGAAATGGGTCATGTGATCAGTTGGAAAAAAAATGGAGCAGTTTATGAAATGAGACTTGTGAATTCTCACCTTTTGATGTGCTGTTATTTGCTGTGAGCCCCTCCTCATCTAGAGTAGTCCAAACTCTACTAAACAATACTGCTAAAAGTGGTCCCTTTAGGACCGTTAGGAGTTAGACCCTACTTACTGCACTTCTTGGATGCAAAATATTACGAAAAATATCAATAGACAGAAGAATGAGTATTCATTTATCCTTAACTACAATTTTTGATTTGATTGTTTGAGTACTGAATATTGAATGGGTAAAATTTAAAAATAGTCAAATTTATAATTAGTTGGATAAAAATAATCTAATTTTAAAAGTAATCAAAATTTAATTATTTTTTATGTAAATAAATTTGAGCAAATCATTGATCAAAACCTGAAAAATACGTCAATATATTATTATGGAGTTTTATAAGTATATATTTGAACTCCAAAATATTATACTGGAGTTCCAAAATAAATATGCTGGAACTCCACCATAATATTCTGAAGTTCCAACAAGTATACTAGTCTAGTATAATATACTGGAGGTTGGAGCACCGATGCTCCAATATATTATACTGGAGCCAGCAAAGTATACAACATAATATGCTGGAGTTCATACACAGGTACACCGAACTTCAGTATATTATGTTGGACCGTTCTCTGTTACAGTAAAATAGTAGCTATTTTTTGTTAACTTGATAAGTATTGACTATTTCTGAATAACCAGTTTAAAAATTGACTATACAATACTATTTTTACCTAAAAACTATCTTTGTTCAAACTATTTTAACCCCTAATGTGATACTTTACCAGAAAAATTGAAATTTAACTAAATCCCACTATAAATGTCGAACGCCAAATAAAAAACCAAAAAATACATCATCAAATACGATTAGGATGCTCCTTCTTGTTGGTGCCTTTTGGGACCTTACTTGGTTCGCTTGCTTTCTCTAGTTCAGTCCAAATCAAAATTATCTTAACATGATAACTACATCATCTCTGAATGATCGGTTTTATGACAGATCATAAATATTTTTTTTATTATAAGATCATTTTCATAGAAGAGTGATAAATAATAATACATATGAATGAATAATGATCAATAAAATGAATGAGATATTTATAGTGTTTTTATCCTCTATCCAAATTGTAACTTGTCGTAGTCATTTTCTCCATTCTGATTTAATCCAAATTTAAATTTATCTAAACATAGAAACTAACTCAGTGATTAAGATTTCACGATTTAAATAATAATATCATAATTAGTCCTTTTAATAGTCTTTTAACTATTGTTAAATGAGTCCCTCCCTTGAGCCGCACACAAGAATAAAGAACCTAAGAGTAAATTATTTGGATTTTGAATCTTGTTAAACAATTTATGCACTTGAGTATATTGCATAAGCGTGCTAATTGAGCACTTCAACATTTTTAATATTCGTGGTACTCTTTTCACTTTAGAACGTCTCAAATCTGACATAATTCAACTTTAACACAATTTTTATAGTTTTTAAGAATTGAATTATACTATTAAACATATCAAAATCTAGCTTTGACATGAAACGCTAATTTTTCAATTATTACTTTTATATTTTTACAACTATTACTAACGTGATATAATATTAATAAATTATGTGCCCAATTAAATACCATCGCATAAAACATGACGGAAGAGATAAATCTATGGACAATTCTTAATCACCATATTTATGTTATTCTTTAGGAATTTTGTATTGAAACCTCGAATTCCGAAAAGAAAATATTTAAACTTTATATGCATCCAAAATGTCTTGAAAATAAATGAAAATGAAACCATATATATGAAATATATATTGGGTTGTCAAAACTTGATTATTGGGGTAGCTAAAGAAGGGGACACCCATATATTTATGTGGTCTACTTTTTTTTCTTTGGAAGAATATCATCATTCCAGAAAAGCAATAGACTTTAATATGGTAGAACAAGAATCATCATCTTTGGAATAATGTCTCCACTTTGTAATATTGCTTTGCCGAAGTGCTAATCTCAACTGTTCTCGGCGTTATTCGCGCAATTTATTCACTTTTTTGTCTAAAGTTGGTAAGAATTACCACATGAAAACCCTAACGTTTTAGCCTATAAAACTAGCGTTTGACATAGATTTAGATAAAATTTGATTTTTTTTAAAAGTTGTTTTGAAAAATAAATTTTGAAAGTTGAAGTTGTGTTTGGACATGCATTTTGTTTAAAGAAAAGTTAACATTTTATAAGTGGAAGAAAAAGAATTTCACCCAAAAATTATCCTAAAGAAGTTTTTGGTAACTTTAAAAATTCAACTCTTTCTAAAATGATCATATTCCATGAACAAATAATATTTTCAATTTTTTTCTTGATAAAACGTAGCCAAAATATTACCTAAACCTCTCTTCTGTGACGTTTTCTGTGAAAATGTATAATTTAATATCAATTTAACTTATAATAAACTTTAAAGAATTTTTACATTATCATTACAATTGAGCTTATTACAGAAAAATTAATTACTTATTATTCTAGGTTGATGGAGAGTTACTTGTTTTTGTAACTCAACTTGATCTGATAATAGGAAAATTCTTTACATTATCTTTTATCAGTACACACAACATAAACTCATGTGTGGGTTTTATGTTAATTTTCTTAAAAAACGAAAAAAGATAAGAAAAGAAAGATGTTGTATTAATTAGGGTATGGACAATTATTAGCATTTTATTCATGTGTTTCAATGGAAAATGCTTTTTTTAAGAAGTAACACCATTTTTGGATACTACAATGAATGTGAAAGAACATTTGAGGTGTCTAAAATTATAACAGAAGGTGATGTATAAAACAAAATTAGTTTTCAGTGTTACATCAGAAAATGTAACATTTAACCTATTGAAACACATTTAGTAAGGTCTATTTTCTGATTTGTCTTTATATAGGAGCTACTAAATTTAGGAAAACATCCCAAATGAATTACAGTAGTTGTCTCTAGTATGATATTCATGAAACGACAGCTAAATATACCCTTTGTAATTGGGTGGAAGAAGATCACAAATGCAAGAACTTTCTTATGATATGGGTCCTGCCAGCACAATTTGCATAGGACTGATAACGACTTGTTGGCCACAATTTTGGTAAATAGCCCTTTTTAGTGATTATTTTCAGTTACAAGACGAAAAGTGGTATTTCTGAATTTTATCCCTTTTTCTTTGCCTTCTAAGTCAGGATGAAAAAATAATTTTCTGGAGTAAAAATTTAAAAATGCTGCTTGGAAGCTGAAGTTTATTAGACATGAATATCATTTTTTTTTAAATTTTGCATAATGATAAAAGAATTATGATTGAAGACCCTTTGAGATTCTCAAACTAGTATTTCAAATATTGACGTTTACATTTTCAAACACTGATGGCTAAACTAGTATTTGGAAAATTGCAGTTCAGTAACTGAAACACCGATGTCCAAGCAGTCCATCTAAGTAGTGAAATTGATGCGTGAACTGTGAAAATATTGTGCAGAAATGATATTGTATAGCTGCTGTAAAACAATAATCGAAAAACGTATAAAATTTATATATTTTGTATATATATATATATATACTATATACAAAATTATAAAAATCTTATATACTTTTTTAACTACCAAATATACATAATTTTTAGCACGGGACAAAAGTGATAATATACCAAATGTTGGAGTAGGCTAAAAGAATAAGTGGGCTGAAAATCCCTTATCATTGGGTTTCTGCTCAACATCTAAATCGGTTAGGGATAGGCCTCATTACACACAACTAGTTTTTCTTTGGAAAAATTACCCGAACTGTCAGCTCATAAATAATGTTAACCAAAACCAGCTCAAAATGAATAGCCGAAACACAAATATATTTTTTTTTTTTGAGATATTGGACTTGAGCAATATGCACCGTTTTAATTCATTTAAGTTAAAAATTCATAGAATCGAGCACCTTAATTCAATATAGAAATCACTACTAAACGTTAATTTATTGGATTGGATCGAATGATTAAACTAAAAAACTCCATGGACAACCATTGAAGCTTGCTTAAGCTTCAAAACTTTAGATTTTTGAAATTGAAAATCATTTCGAATGGGTATTGTAGGAATAGATTGGGTACATTTTAAGAAATTTGAAATTAGTTTTGAGATTATTTTGTGGAGTTTTGAAGTAGTTTAAATTGAAAATTCAAAGTAAAAAATAAATATGAAAAAGGAAGATATGTCCACACTGTGTATCACATGTGTATTACATCGTATCATGTGTGTACCAAATACAGTGGCAAATCCACACTTCAATTTTAGGTGCTCGAGCACTCATTAACCTCGACGCAGAGTATGTATAGTTATATAGAAAATTTGAGAAAATGTATAAAATTTTATAAAATCACCCATTAATGTTATGTACAAACAAAAATTCAGCACCCACAAACTTGAATTCCTAGATCCGTCACTGACCAAATACATATTACATATATATTCATGTATACATGTGTGTGTGATACATGTATGATATACATTTGATATATATGTTGTAGAAAAATTTTTTAACTTGATTTTAACTATAAAGTTTGATACTAAACTGGTCCAAATCACCCCAATATTGCTCAAACTTTATATATTGCCTCGTCTATATGTTTTTTATGAATTCTGACCATATCCATTATAAAAAGAACAATCCTTTTGTACCTAATTTTTTTAATATTATGAATGTATTTGGTACGAAGAAAATGTTTTCATGAAAAAATAAGTATTTTTACGACTTATTTTCCCTTTTTTGTTTTGGTAAGTGAAAAACATTATGTGTTTGGTTAGAGATTTTAGAGCAAAAAACATAAGGAGGCAAAAAAATAGGAAAATTTCCACTGATGTAGCACCATTAGGTATTTAACACATAAAATCAAAAAATAATTATATTCCTAGCCAAAATCCTTTAAACCCTATACCTTAATTCAAGCATCCAAGTAAATAGATTTTCAGTTACACTGGTTAACATCCTTAGCGTTAATTAAGATGATTAATTTCCTTAGCGTCAGGCAATTGACATTTGTAACGGCCACATATGATATATATTGGTTGCATATTTAAATATGTTTTTCTTTTATATCGAGTATCTTTTAACGTAATCAGGTTTATACCGCATATAATTTACAATTATTACACCATATATTTTCGCATTTCGGGTGTTTGACATATACAGATCAACGATATATTCCTAGTATAAGTTTATTCCAGGTATAAACAAATGGAACCTAATTGGTGACATACTTATCATTTAAGTTAGTATTTCACTGATTTTTCTACTTTTTTTAACTACTATACATTATTGGTATAATAATTTAATATATTTTGATATACACAAAGTCTATCAAAGTGTTGATGTTGACACTGCAGATTCAGCAAAAGATCCCATGGAAGAATATTATATCGACATCTTCGAATACCCGATCGTTAAATATACAAACTCTGCAATAGCTGGTAAGTATGCTTGATATATTGTATCATTTCAGTAAATATGTCACAGATATCCCTATGTTTTATTCCTTAATTCTTTCCATATATGTGGTATTACTTGGGTATATTTTTATATTCCCATATATAATTTTGACTACACATTATATTTATGTTATATTTTTTTTATGAGTACGCATTTTGCACTTTTCATGTTATGTATAACTTATTATACATATTCTACATGTATTAATTTTTTCTGGAAAGTGTATTATGTTTATAAAATTAATCAATATGCTAATGTTGTGTTTGATATTCAGCCAAAGATCCCTCGGAGGAAAATTATATTGACGTCCCCGAACCCAATTTCATATGTTTCGAATATTGTAGAATGATTGAGCTAAATTTCAATAGTTGTAATGGAATCCCGCTGCTAGATCGAATGATAGGAGAATATAAGTCGAGATTGAAAAAATACGAAAAGAGAAAAGAAACTCTTGAATTCTTTTGAAAAAGACTATGTGAGAGAGAGTGCTTTGCAACTATTCTATGATTTGTGTCTTTTCTATGTTCATTAATATTTGCTTATTTTTACACTATGGCATTAGTGTAAAAAAAAAAACTTCCCTATATGTAATAAATAAATATTGCTAATATTTTTTAAGAAGTGCTCTGCCATGTAGATTTCTCATCTTTTTATGCTACTCTTCTCATTCTTCTCCCTCCCCCCTCCCTTCAGGTCTTTAAATTCACAAATTTAATAGAACTAATGTGTTTGCTTTATTTTTTTACGCAAACATAACGTTGAAATTTATGCTCCATAACTAAAAAAAAGTACTCTTTTTATAATATGAAAAGAAAATATTCATTTAGTTGAAATAAAAAATAATAATTTTACTACATAAAAAAAGTATTTTTTTGTTAAAATAAAAAAGATACTTTTTTATATCATAAAAAAATGCTCATCTGTTGATATAAAAAAGAATCTTTTTATAACAATTAAAAGAAAATATTATTAATAATATTTTTATTTAGGACGGGTGGAGTACGGTGGGTGATGGGGGTGGGGCGGGGGTTTGGAGTGGGAGTGGGGGTGGGTGAGGGTGGGTGGCGGTTTGTGGTGGGGGTAGAGGTGGGGGTGGGTGGATTAGTGAGGGTTGGTAGGGATGGGTCCCTTCTCTAAATAGGGAAAACAATTAGAGGAAAATGAGTTCACGAGAAAAATATTTTCTAAAATATTTAGGGCAGTCAAATATGAGAAAATTGGAAAATATTTTCCGGAAAATATTTTCCTTCGTACTAAACACATTCTATATATCATTGTAATGAATTTGGCTCCAAACTAGTCTAACTCACATTCAAACTTCATCAAAATTTGTATATTGCTTTATCTATATTTTCAACGAATCGCAGTAACATATTTTGAAAGAAATTATTATTTTTTTCCTATAGTTTTTGAATGTAGCATATCACTGATAATTGTTTTGGCTATTTTTGATAATATAACTAAATAACTAGTTGGTAAATATTGTTTTTTGGTACGTCCTGTAAGATTCCCTTTTTTGGTTCTTTTCTCTTTTTGATTTTCACCGGATGTCTGATATTTGTATTAGAATCCTGATTAATCCGGATTTAAGTCAGTGTATGACCATCAAATGAGTGAAACTCTCTTTACCAAAAATTTTACCTTTCCCCAGCTCGAAACTTCTGTTTAGGAGGGGAGAAATTCTATTCATCCACACTCTTTAACCCTTGGTGGTATTTTTGGATCGATTCCATGTGAAGCTTACAGACTGCATTTTTTAGATTAGAATTTTACTTTGACTAGGTTTTAAATGATATATTTTTCTAATGCCAAAACTACAGGATAATAGCTCTTAACAAATTGCGAAGAAAAATAACGGAAAAAAAACACCTTCAAATGCAAAACAATGGTCGGTAGTTTATGTTATATCATTATGTGGCTAGTGACTGCAGCACTCTCGTGCACATGTTCATAGCTTGTTAAGAATATTCTAGAGTAGTAATAAGTCAATGCCATCATGTGCATGCAACTGTTATAGAATTTGTCATAATGATTTAAAAATGTATAATTATTAATTCCTTTAATAATTGGATCGTTCTATTTACAACATAACAACATAAGAAACAAAAAAAAAAGAAATCGTGAAGCTGGTGCAATCACCAACTGAACCGAGTATGATCCATTTATACTTAATTAGAAGTATGAAATTAAAAACTAAAAGTAAAAAAGTCCTGTAAAAAGCATTTTATCTTTTAGTAGGCCTATAAGATGCAAAGCCAGATTAACCATATCATTAAGTTTCATACTAGTATTTAGGGGTATACATATGGGATGTAACGACCCGGCCGATCGTTTTGAGAATTATCGTCCGATCCCCTACTTCTTCCGTATCTTTTCTACTAATGTGACTTGTCGGCGTGATTCGCTTGGAGTTTCGGAGTGTTCTGGGACACTTAGTCTCTAAATGAGAGCGTTAATCTTAAAATGTGGACCGTAGTCGGAACAATGTGAAGACAGCTCTGAATGGAGTTCCGTTGATTCTATAAGCTCCGTTGGGTGATTTTGAGTTTAGGGGCATACTCCGAGTGTTTTGATGGCCTGTGGCTCATTTACGCTTGAAATGATGAAAGTAGAATATTTGGAGTTTTTGGCCGGTAGTGGAGTTTTTGATATCGAGGTCGAAATTCGATTCTAGAAGTTGGAGTAGGTCTGTAGTGTTGAATATTACTTGTGTGCAAAATTTGAGGTCAATCGAACGTGTTTTGGTTGGTTTCGGCATCAGTAGTAGAAATTTGAAGTTTCAAGTTCATTGGGTTTGGAGGAAATGAATTGCATTTTTAACGTTGTTTGATGTGATTTGAGGGTTCGACTAATTTTCTATGATATTTTAGAATTGACTGGTATGTTTAGTTGAGGTCCTGCAGGTTTCGGATGTGTTTCGGATGCTCAATGGGTAAAAGCTTGGACTTAGAGGATTTTCTGGTGTGATGGTTCTGGTGTTTTCACACTTGCCAGAGCGAACCGCATGTTCGGGGCCGCATATGCGGACGATCAAGTGCAAAAGCAGATTTTTGGGAAAAAGTCTGTGGTCGCAGGTGCGAGGGGAGTTTCGTGTCTACGATGCCCGTAGGTGCATGTGAAGGAACGCATGAGAAGTCTGGGACCGCAGAAGCAGGCGAGGATCCGTAAGTGCGCACATGCAGGTGTGACCTCTTGATCGCTGAAGCGGACGAGGTGCATTAAGTGAAAAGTTGCACTAGCGAGAGAAATTTTGCATGTGCAGGACCGCAGATGTGGTCGTGGGCTCACAAAAGCGGAAATTGTTGGGGAGAAAAGGAGATTTTCGAGGGTTTGAAATTCATATCACAAAATTTGATTTGGACCTTGGTTGAAGGCGATTTATCCAGAGTTTTGTTTAGAGGAAACCATTAGATAACGGGTCCTAATCCTATTTTGATCATATTTCATTAATCTATAGTTATTTTTTCATTAAATTAAGGAATTGGAGTGCGGAAGTTGGAAAATTGGGAGAAAATTTCACCAACCCAAAAATCTAATGTTTGAGTGGAATTTAGACGTCAGATTTAGATGATTTTTGCACAAGTCATCTCGTGAGTGAATGAGTGTTCATAATTTATAATTTTTACCCGATTTCGAGACATGGGCCGGGGAAAGTTTTTTGGCATTCTTCTATTTTTTTTGCCTTAGCTTTGATTTCATAAGCTAAATTAGTTGTTTGTAGCTATATTTATGTTATGTAATTGATTTGATTAGATTTGGGTCACTCGGAGTTGGATACTCGTGGCAAGAGCGTGATTTTATATTGATTTGAGCTTGGTTCGAGGTAAGTGGTTCACCTAACCTTGTATAGGGAACTTCTCTTAGGATTTGGTATTGTTTGATATATGAGTGCCGTGTACGTGAGATGACGAGTGCATACACGAGCTATTCGCCCTATTTTCATTAAGTAAATATCTGTTTTCCTTTAATTGAGCAACACTCGTATATGTAACTATCCTGTTAGATTAGGAAAACATGCCTACGTGCTTTAATTGCCTATCTGAAATATGTGTAGCATGCTTAGTGAAAATTACTTGTCTTTTTTATATGAAATTAGTCTAAACAGTAGAATTCCTTGTTTAAATTGTTGTCGATGTTGATTGAGTTGTATATTTACTTTGGGACTACAGAACGGTATTCTGGTAGATCCTCCTGCATATTTACTTTGGGATTATGAGACGGTATCCCGATATATCCCCCCTGCAAATTTACGTTTGGGACTACGGGGCAGTATCTGGGTAGATCCCCCTGCACATTTACACTTGGGACTACAGAATGGTATTTTGGTATATCCCCATGCACATTTACGTTTGGGACTATGAGATGATATTATGGGAGATTTCCTATTGTTATCTCTGTGTACTGAGCTATTGATTTTCTGTGAATTCATTCTCGTTAAATTTAGTATTTATCTTTATTGCGATGTTTCATTCTTTATTATTTTGTTATATATATATATGGCCCTGGCCTGATCTCGTCACTCCTCGACCGAGGTTAGGCTGAGAACTTACTGGGTATCGCTGTGGTGTACTCATGCCCTTTCCTACACATATTTTTCGTGTGCAGATCTAGGTACCTCATTCTAGCCACATTACTAGTGAAGCGAGACGACTGTAGAGACTTCGAGGTATATCTACCGTTTCCGCGGACCTAGGAGTCCCTATTTACTCTTCCTCAAATTAAAGACTTCTTGTATTGGACTTTGGAGTATGGGAGTATTGTGTTCTTCTTTAGCTTGTGACTTATGACGTTCCGAATTTTGGGAGAGTAGTAAATACTGTTCGGAAGTGATTATTGAATATGTCGAGCGGCATCACATTTTCTTATTTAAAATTTACTTTTAGTTGATAGCTTTCATATTTTGTTCCTTTATCTGCAAACGTTAGACTTACTTAGTTGTAAAGATTAGGTGATGTCACAACAAATTTAGAAGGGAGAACTAAGATCGTAAAAGGGACGTATACAATTTTTTCGCAAGCGATATCATCATTTAAAAAATAAATTACTAAAACAACAAGGTAAAAAGTTGAGAAGAGTACCGCCAGCAAATCCAGTATTCAAAAGTTGTACATTTTAACAAAAGAAGAGTATATTTCTTTCAAAATTATAATACTCAATCCATTTAAGTTATTCTAAAATAATTACATGTTAGTACTTATTTATTTATTTATCACTTTAGTTAATGTTTTCAGCTTAGAGGATAAAGCTCAATCCTCACATAATCTAATTTTAAACTAAAGATGCTTTACAATTGGTCAAAAAATCTGAGCTAGTTAAGCTTATTTGTCAAATAGTCTCATTTAATTTATATATATATATATATATTATACTATTTATATGTCTATTGGATAAAATTTTCCGGTAAAGTGGTGTCAGATGACACCGTTTTGATTAACGTGCATCCGTCCTTAGGTGTATAAAGAAAATTGATAAACTGCACCAAACCGATAATTTGAGTCAAACTGAAAAGAAAACCGATTGTGTTTTGGTTTTGGTATTGAAAAAAAATCCGACCATAATTAGTTTGGTTTGTTTTAAACTAAAAAAAGTCAAACCGAATCAAACCAACCTAATATTATATTTATACGATTTTTAAATATATTTTATACATATAAATATTTATTGTAATGTAATTTATAAATCTTTTTTATACTTTTTTGTAGTTTTATCTTTTAGCGTATTATTTCAAGTTTGGACTTAACATTCTTGAATGTTAAATAAATTTTATAGCCCATTAATGTAGTAACTCAAACAACGCTCAAATTAATACAAATACTAACAAAAGAAATTTAACTCAACACTAGGAATGATGATAATGTTGAATATCTAGTTTTTCGTTTTACATATTCATAATGAAAATGCATAACTTAGTTTATCTTTTTCCTTAGTGCTTAGTTATGTAATTAATAGTACTTATTAGCTATATTTATTTTAGTATGGTCTATATAGTATATTTAGATTATATTAGTTTTTATTATGTCTTATTAATTATCACTATTTGATTTATGTAATTTTATTATCTTTGTTATTGAATATATTAGTATAATGCTATAACTTTTCTTATATTATGGTATTATTTTCTTGAAAAATATATTTTATAATTATATTTTATTAGGATTATAAAAATATTTTGAACACAAATCACATATTTTGTGCTATGGAAACTTTAACTGAAAAAAATCTAAAAAGAAAAGAAAAATCGAGATTAATAAACCCGACTTTGATAGTTCGGTTTGATTTATGAATTTAAAATCCGGTACCATTAGTTTATTAGTTTGTTTGTAATTGAAAAATTCTGTCCAACCCGATTATTGTACCAATACTAGTACAAAATTAGATGCCAAAAAAGCTGACATGGAGTCCACGTAGACTCAGCAGGACCCACTCAGAATCCACACAAAACGGCAACAACGGAAGTTCGTTACTGACGTCTGGGACAATCCGAAACTCTAAGCTTTTCCACAGCTCATCCTTAGCCATTCATTTCAGCTTTTTCAATCATATTAATTGTAACTAATATAACTTGCTTGCAACGGAGTATTACTAAAAAACAATTAATCATACACTCTTCATATTCATCATAATTTTCATTCTAGAATAATCCTCAAAGAAATAGAAAGACAAAAACTGAGTTGTCAAATACAACGCACAAAAAGATTTGTTTCTTGTTTTTCAAATTTCTTGCCTTTGAGGCACTTTAACTTGCTTTTTCAATCTGTTGAGATGAAAGATTACATGGCTTCTAAGCCTAAGCATAAATGATTGTATATATTGTATATTTATTGTATTTTCCTGGTATACATTGCATATATAGACTGTATTGGACTGTGATGATTTGTTGGGCTATATGTATGTCTGAGCCCAATTTATTTTTACTCTTGGGCTGACCCGACCCAAGAGTATTATGTTTGTGTATATACCTTATGGGACAGATATTTTTAGTGGGGAATTCATTTTGGCTTCTTGGTTCCTCCAGAAGCTTCTCATTTCTCTCTCTGTCTCTTCCTGTTCATCTTCATCTTCTCTGGTTTTCATCTTCAAATCTCCATGTTTTCATGGTATCAGAGCAGGAAAATCTTCCGATCCTTCTCTGTTATGTGTTATCGATACTTGCCGAAGCTTTTGCTGGAGTTTTTCTTCGGTTATCTGAGAAAAATACTGTTCGTATATTTTTCGATGAATGTTAATCGGATAATCGGGACTTTTCTGACTGTTTGAGGCTCTGATCGTGTATCAGTAGATGTTTTGGGTGATTTTCCGACATCTCTGGTCGTATTCCGGTGAGTTCTTCAAATTCTAGGATTTTCCTACTTTCGGACCAGGGGTTTTGATGTTATCCTATGATTTTGCCTTCGGTCGATAGACGTTTTGGGTAAGCTTCCGACGTCTATGACCTTATTTTGGTAAGATTCCGTTTAACTGCAATCTCCGGTGACTGGACTTAGTTTCATCCGGTGGTTGAAGGCCGTTCTTCTCCGGTCGCGAAGAAGGAGGGTAACACTTTCTCTGTTCTAAGTGTTGTATATGTTGCATGCTAGTTCTGGTTTCATTGTGGTCTGTTCATTGAGACTATTTCTGTGTTGTTAAGCTTGTTCATTATTCATGGCTGTTAATATGAATACTAATACCTCCCCCGTAAACTCTACTAGTCCCCTCCTAATTTACTCCTCCGATGTTCCTGGTGTATCTCTTGTGTCCACTCCCTTCTCAGGCAGTGGTTATGGAGGTTGGAGGGGGAAAATGATTGTTGCCCTATCTGCTAAAAATAAAATCGAATTTGTTGATGGCTCATGTCCTCGACCAACCACTAATGTGGCTGAACAGAGGCTGTGGGATAGATGTAATAACATGGTCATTTCCTGGTTGACTGCTTCTCTATCTCCTCAGATTGCCGATAGTGTGCAGTATTCCGATACTGCACAGAGTATATGGTCCCAAATTGAGAAAAGATATGGTACTGCTAACAAAACCAAAATTTTTTAATTAAAAAGGGAACTTTCTCACACATCTCAAGGCTGTTTAGATGTAGCCTCATATTTTAACAAACTCAAAGTCCTGTGGGATGAGTTGGGCACAATCTGCACAAATAATGGGCAGAGATGTGTTTGTGCTGCTAAAAATGGAATAATTCAGGAAGATGATGAAACACAAGGTATTCCAGTTTCTAATGGGTGAAGCATACATGGGGGTTAGGAGTAATTTGTTGATGATGCAGCCTTTTCCTTCCCTTGACAGTGTTTACAATATAGTGCTTAATGATGAGAAACAGAGACAAGTTCAATCTATTTCCCAAATCAGTCCAGACTCCATGTCTTTTAATGCTAATACAAATAAGCACTCAGCTGGGTTTAATCAGGCCACAGTGCCTAGTCCCCCTGTTTTTAGACCCAGAGTTAATTTTGAGCAAAGTAGAGGGCCCTTATTTCGCAGATACTGCAAGAAATCTGGGCACTTAATTGATAAGTGCTATAAGATACATGGGTTTCCTCAAAATATTAAATACAACAAAGGAAGGAAATCTGGTGCTGCTCATGTTTCCACTGGTGAGGAAAGTGTGTCTGTTACTCATGGGAATCCTAATGTGTCTGTTCCTCTTGAGCATCCTCCTGCCAGCCATCAACATGTTACAGACATAGATGGGCTAGAGTTCTGTGATACCAGGGTTGAGCAGACAACAATATGATCAATTGATGAGCTTGCTACAACAGACCCAGTTAGGGGATTCCAGTGCTCAGACTTCTCCTCCCATGTATGTTGCTAATTTTGCTGGTACTATGTTGACTGAGAGTCCTGTTTCTGATTCCAAGTTATGCATGCTTACAAACATTAATTCTGTCACCTGGATGATAGATTCAGGGGCATCTAATCATATGACACATGATAAAAACTTACTCTTTAACATCATACCTTTGACTGTTCCTTATCTTGTAACATTGCCTAATGGTTACAAAGTGAAAGTAACTTGTGCAGGTTCTTTTGCATTAACTTCATTCATTACTCTTCACAAAGTACTGCTGGTTCCTTCCTTTAAACACAACTTGATTTCTGTCCACAAGTTGGTAAAACAGTTGCACTGTATAGTTTTGTTTACTCCAACTTCCTGTTTACTCCACATGATACAGGACCCTTCTCTGAAGAGGCTTCTGGATCTTGGTAAGGAGGAAGCTGGCCTATACAAACTGTCTGGGTGCCACCTTCCCCTTCTTCCTCTACTGGTTCTTCACCTACTTCTGTATGTGCTTTGTCTGATTCTTGTAATGATGACAATGTGTCTGACAACAAGGATGTTGGCTTGCCTTCAACTGTACATAGTTCCATTTGTAATAATGGTGTTACTACTGATATGAATTACATTTGGCATTTAAGACTAGCACATACTTCATTTGCAAATATGAGACATATTTCTGGTTTGTCTTTTCCATTTGCTTCCAAACAACCTTTTTCTTGTTCTGTCTGTCCTATGGCCATTCAAACCAGACTCCTTTTTCCTGATAGAAGTATCAGTACTACTAGGTCTTTTCAATTGATACATGTGGATACTTGGGGACCTTACCATACTTCTACTTCTTCTGGTTGTAGATATTTCCTTACAATAGTTGATGATTTCTCTAGGGCAACCTAGACACACTAAATGGGCTCTAAAAACAATGCCTTCTCCCTGCTTAAATCTTTCATCTGTTTGGTTAAAACTCTGTTTAATACTGTGGTTCAAACTGTTAGAAGTGACAATGCTTTAGAATTGGGGTCTAGCATTAAGGGTATATCTTTCTTTAGTAGCTAGGGGATTATTCATCAAACTTCCTGCCCTCATTCACCTGAACAGAATGGTGTTGTTGAAAGAAAGCATAGGACCCTTCTTGAAACATGTAGAGCCTTACTTTTTCAATCTGGATTACCTGTGTCTTTCTGGGGGGATTGTCTGTTGACTGCTACTTATCTCCTTAACAGAATACCATCCAGATTACTTCACAATAAGTTTTTCAATGAAATTTTGTATGGGAAATCTCCATCCTATTCTCATTTGAGGGCATTTGGGTGCCTTGCTTATGCTACTGTCCCCATTCCTCAAAGGGACAAGTTAAAGCCTAGAGCCCTCTCTTGTGTTTTTCTGGGTTACCCATTTGCCAAAAAGGGTTATAAACTGTATGATCTGGCTTCCAAGAAATTTTTTGTCTCCAGGGATGTTATATTCCACGAAACATGTTTTCCTTTTAAGAATAAGCCTTCTTCTGCTCATTCTTCTCCTTCATCTTTTCCTTTTATTCCTTCTGCTGAGCATTCCACTGACACAAATTTTCCTATACATGCTTCCTCTCCTTCTTCCCCTACATCTGATCCAGCCCCTAATTCTACTATTCCTGATTTTACTGATACTGATCCAGCTCCCCTTCCTTCTTTCAATCATGATATCTCTCCTCCTGTTTTACCTTCTTCCCAACCTCTTCCTGCTCCTAGAAAATTCACTAGACAGCATAATCCTCCATCCTATCTTAAGGATTATGTCTGCCAACTCCCTGCCTTTTCTGGATCCTCTTCTTCTACCTTGGAATCTGAACCTTTATATTACTCCCAAGCTGCATCTGTTCCAGCATGGCAGGATGCCATGAGACGGGAGTTTGATGCTTTGGAAGCAAACCATACCTGGGATGTTGTTCCTCTTCCTCCTGGTAAGAAACCCATTGGCTGTAAATGGGTCTATAAAATCAAATACAAGGCTGATGGTACTGTTGAAAGGTATAAAGCTAGGCTTTTTATTAGGGGTGATACTCAAGTTGAAGGGATTGATTTTACTGAAGACTTTTCTCCTGTGATTAAAATGACCACTGTGAAATGTCTCATTGCTGTGGCTGTCAAGAATCATTGGCCTCTCTTTCAACTTGATGTTAATAATGCTTTTCTACATGGTGATTTGGATGAGGAAGTCTATATGAAACTTCCCCCAGGTTTGACAGTCTCTGCTCCTTTTTCTGGTTCTTTTTCTTCTACATCTTGTCCTCTGGTTTGTAAGCTCAAGAAATCCCTATATGGGCCGAGACAAGCATCCAGACAATGGTATGCCAAATTGTCTTCTACTCTTTACTCCAAAGGGTACACACATTCTTTGAATGACTATTCATGGGGCCCTTATGGTTGTGGCAGTCTATGTGGATGATATTATTATTACTGGGGATGACAGTGATGAAATTACTGCCCTTAAAGTGTTTCTGGATGATCAGTTTAAAATCAAAGACATAGGGTCTTTGCATTATTTTTTGGGCCTTGAAATGTCAGTTGTTCCTGGTGGAATGATCCTTAATCAGCATAAGTATGTTTCTGATTTACTGCATCAGTTTGATTGTACAAATGTATCCTCTGTTGTTTGTCCTTTGGATATTAATGTCAAACTTTATGCTGATTCTGGTGACCTTTTAACCTTTCCTGATCAGTATAGGAGTCTTGTTGGTAAGCTGTTATTTCTGACTCATACTAGGCCTAACATATGCTTTGCTGTTCAACATCTGAGTCAATTCCTAAAATGCCCCAGACTTTCCTATATGACTGCTGCCCTACATGTTTTGAGATACCTTAAAGGCACTCCTTCTATGGGTCTCTTTTATTCTGCCAGTGATGATTTCTCTGTTGTTGGTTATTCTGATAGTGACTGGGTTGCATGCCCTGACACTAGGAGATCTGTTACTGGATTTTGTGTGCTATTGGGTGGTTGCCTGATTAGTTGGAAATCTAAGAAGCCGCATGTCGTTTCTTTGTCTTCCGCTGAGGCAGAATATAGAGCCCTCAGCAAAGTTGTTGCTGAATTATTTTGGCTGTCTCGTTTATTGGTTGATCTTGGAGTATCTGTTTCTCTTCCATTTTCTGTGTATTGTGACAGCCAGGCTGCTGTCCATATAGCTAACAATCATGTTTTCCATGATCGTACCAAACACATCGAGGTGGACTGTCATTTTGTTCGGGATCAGCTACAGAATGATTTTCTCCAGTTGTTTCATGTTCCTACTTCTCGTCAACTGGCTGACCTGCTCACTAAGCCATTACCTGGCACTGTGCTTCATCCGCTGTTATCCAAGTTGCAGGTGGTTTCCCCCTCCAACTTGAGGGGGGTGTTGAGATGAAAGATTACATGGCTTCCAAGCCTAAGCATAAATGACTGTATACATTGTATATTTATTGTATTTTCCTGATATACATTGTATATGTAGGCTGTATTGGGCTGTGATGATTTGTTGGATGTATGTATGTCTGAGCCCAATTTAATTTTTACTATTGGGCTGACCCGACCCAAGAGTATTATGTTTGTGTATATACCTTATGGGACAGATATTATTAGTGAGGAATTTATTTTGGCTTCTCGGTTCCTCCAGAAGCTTCTCATTTCTCTCTCTTCCTGTTCATCTTATCTTCCATGGTTTTCGTCTTCAAATCTCCATGTTTTCTCCCCCATTTCTTTTTCATTCATTTTTCCACCAAGAAATTCCAACCCCAAAATAAATTCTTCAGATTTTTCTGAGGCATTACATTTTCTGTTGTAAATAAAAGATTCTAATTTTTAAGATATGTCAGATCCAAATGATCAAAAGGCAACAGTTGGTGCACCAATACCAACTGCACCTCCGGCCGCCGGTATCATGGCAAGCAATAAACATGGTGACTGGAAAGATTTTGACAGATATGAAGAATATAGGTACAAATTACATTTTACACTATCGTCATCGATTTTTGTTTTTGTTCTTTTTTAATATTGCTGATCTAAAAGTTCAATTAGATTTTGGTGTTCAATGGTGTGACAATTTTATCTAAAAACGTTAGACATAATACATCTTTATTTACCTAATTATGTTCTCACCACGTCCCATTATGTGTGCTTTGGTACCGTGTTAGAACTGTATGGCCATCTCATCTAATAAGCTAGATAAATCATATTTTTGTTTATTTAATTATGTACTCAACATCTAATTATGTGCTAGCTATAGCAATTCTGTCCACATTGTATACGGGGTTGCAAGTTATGAGACAAGTGTATGAGCTTTCAACTAGCAAGGAAGCCTTTTCGCGGCAGAATTTAGCTTTGCTAGAATTTTTTGGTGATCAGGTTTATATTTTTTTGATAAAAAATGCATAATTGGATTTTGTTTAACTCTGTGAATTGTCCATTGATTTGGGATTGTGATTGAATTGCAGTTGATGGCATACCTATTACTATCAGCTGCATCATCTGCTGTTCCACTGACAAATAAGATGAGAGAAAACAATGACAACATATTCACAGATTCTTCAGCTTCAGCAATTAGCATGGAGTTCATTGCATTTCTAGCTCTGGCAGTTTCCGCTATGATTGCTGGATATAAACTTTCAAACCGAACCTACATCTGATAAGATATCGAACATACTGTCTTATTGATTGTTTTTGTGTATAGAATTCCTTCATTTGTTATCAAAACCACCACATTCGACCCTTTTATATGCGCGTCAAAGCAAGAAAGAGATTCACTTTTTGTCTTGAGACCTGTATGTAAGAAATCACAGTACAAATTCATTTGTTTGTAAAGACTTTTTGTTCATTAAACACGCTCTTATTGCATCTTGTTGTGTGGTGCTTTTGGTGTATCAATTTGGTTGAAGTCTAAAAAAAATTTCAAGAACTTACAGAAATATCACATCAGATGGAATCAAATTTGTTGTAGCAAATGTTAGATTTCAATGAAAAGACACTGAAGGATAAAGCTTAACGGATGTATTTAGCTACTGGCAGAGAAAGTTATGTTTTAAATGTACTTGTCTTCAAAGTCTAGAAAAGAATCTTGATATGGTTGGTGGAAATATCTACTTGATTTATGGTTAAACAGAAATGAGAAATCTTGAGGTGCAAGGCTGAATGTTAACTTATAAACAATGAATATTCAAATTTCCATAAAAAATAAACAAATAAAATTCAACTTTCTACAATGATGCCTCAGTCCTACCTTTGACAGATTTATGTTATACAAATATCTTAATGGGGAATTACAGCTGCCAATCAATCTATAGTCAAGAAAATAAATTAAAAAATGGACTAACTCTTATTTGGAATCCTAAATCCTAACTAGGATAGGCAAAAACTATCATAAATTACATTGAATACAATGAATTGAGATGGAAATTTGTATCTGCTGCAATTTGCTATGGAGAAAATATCAGTTAAGGAAAGAGCTGAAGAAATCATCCTTAGGTTCTTCTTTGCTTATTGGCTTGATATTATTCATGGGTTGCATTTGGTTCATGTAAGATCCCGACGAGGTATCAAATCCTGAATAACTTGAACTCCCAGAGCTTTGTAACATCTGCAGGGTGATAGGTGGTTGGTTCTGTGTTGTTTGTACCCTTGTGTTGAAAAATGTGTCGTTAAAATTCAATCCCTGGTTAGAGTTGTTAGCCAACATCGAAGGCCTTGGAACGACAGGCATGCTGTTGTTGCTGTTGCCTGATGGAGGTTTATTCATAGCGTAGCTTCCACTACCGCGTGCTGCAGGAACATCATGGTTGTGTTTTCCTTCATAAGTTGTGATCACTGCCCTTAGATCATGAGAAGCGCGTTCCACATGCTTCCTAACTGGACAGCCCATAAATGTGCATTTGTAGTAGCTCCTATAGAGATATAAGCAAATGACCAACATTAACAAGTAATCAAAATTAGAAGACATGAAATGAGAATATGAGTTTTTTTTTTGTTCTTCCTTTCCTTCACTGAGCCGAGGGTCGATTGGAAACAGCCTCTCTGCCCTTTCGGGTAGGGGTAAGACCCGTCTACATATTATCCTCCCCAGACCCCACTTTGTGGGACTATACTGGGTAGTTGTTGAAATGAGAATATGAGTTAACTCCCTATTTGTTCTAACTGCTGATTCTATTCTCTGCATGTGTAGGGATTGCTCACCTTGGATTTGGATTGCCTTTGACAACTTTTTGTCCGTATTTTCTCCATCTATAACCATCATCAAGAATATCAATGTCGCTTGTGGTTTGAACTACAATTCTCGGTTCTCTTACTGTTCTACTTGCAGATGATATGACCTCGTTTTCATTGTCACCCTTCCTGAAAGGACAATTACCATAACAGAACATCAGTTATCATATCAAGGACCAACAAAAGGAAAACATTCAAGAGATTTTGTTTTAAGCTTACCATCTCTTTGCCTCGGGTTCATTTCCATCATCTTCTCCTGACTTACTGATAGGAGACCCTTGATCAACATCCTCGTCACCAAAAGAAGCCGAAGAATTGTCTGTCCCAGCAAAGGAATCTCTTTGAGCATTATCAAGAAACGCGTTTGGCTGATTTGTTATATCCAAGCTGGAGTAAGCAAGGTTTTGAATCGATTGTGAAGACGATCTTTTAGTGGACTGAGGCTTTGGATGATTATGGCTCCCCTTATAAACTATCTCAGTAATGTGTCCATCCAAATTCCTTTCAACCTTCTTCTTTGTAGGACAGTTAGGAAATGTACACTTGTAATAGCTTCGCGGATTCTCGCTTCCTTTCACTTGCTTCTGCCCATATTTCCTCCAATTGTATCCATCTTCTGCTTTCTGTTCTCTAACATATTGAGATGGTTGAGTGTAATGTACTGGGGCTGGATTACTCTGCATCTTTTCTTGGGAGAAGCTTTGAATTGGAGCCACTTCTGATTTCACCCCTGTTGTTTTTACTGTGGGGAATTCATTTTGCTGGTTGGCATGTTGTTGTCTTGTCATTAAATCTTCCTGTTTCATCCAATTAATTTATCACACAAACAAGTTTAGAGATTTCCAATGGAAAGGCAACTTAGAAACAATTTATGGTTGGCAATTTTAGTCATCTATATTTTATCGCACATTGCAATTTTGCTTCTATGTCATGACCAGTAAAATGCAATAAGTTGTCGTTATACACGGGGTCTGGTGAAGGGCCGGGTCACAAGAATCTCTTTCTAGCAAAAAGATAAACATAATATGGATTCTATGTAATTGTATCATTGGAGGGAATATTGTTAGATGGTTCAACAATTAACTGCTATTTAACCTGATAAGCAGACATATTTTAAAGTTTCAATGCTACACATATTTTACAGAAGACAATAACAATAATTAAGCTCAATCCCTAGCAACTTGGAGCCGGTTATATGAATTTTCACTAATCATATCGCTCTATTTAAGCTCATCTCATACTAATATTATGCATAAATAATGTAAAATTGAAAATTTCGGACAACTAAATATGGTAGGAGAAGCCAAACAAAAAAATAAAATAAATATACCAATGAGTTTCTTGGAGCAGAAGACTGAAACATTGATGATGAAGTAGCAGCCCTACTTTGGAAAGAGAAATCAGAAATCTTTGAATTATCCTCCTTTGAATTCAAATTACCAAAACTCCCTGGAGTTGGAGATGGAAGAGTCTGCAAAAAACAATAATAAGGAAATTCTTGGTCAGACCAGTTACAAGATATATATTGTGAAAAAAGAATAAACTTCAACAAAATGTAAATCATTTCATGAAATTAGCAAAAGAACTTACATTGGAATTGTCAAACAAAACTGGTGAGTCCAAAAGCACAGATGGACTTAAAGAAGGAGGAAAAGCAAGATAAGAAGAAGGAGAAGCTGGTGATGAAGATGAAATCATTGGCAAAGAACAAGGTGGAAATGACTTAAACTTTGGAACTTCATCTTTGTTTTGTTGATTCATTCTTTGATCACTGAAACCCCAATTAAATGAATTCTTTTCTTGGTTCATAGAACTGTTATTACTCCTCATATTATTATTATTATCATTATCAGAAAGAAGGTCACTAAAAGATGAAATAGAATAGTTGCTAGTAAAAGAATTCATAAAAGTGTTCATATTTCCACCTGAAGAAGCCATATAATTTTTTCAAGAAAATAAAAAGAGGACAAGAAAGAATTCAAACTTTTTGAGAGGTTATGGGGTTCTGGTTTGAAAAAAAATTTAAGAGGAGAAAAATGATGAGTGCTTAGATTTTATAAACTAAAAAAGGTTGTGTCTGTTTGCTTATAAATTCTTGACCTTAAAGTTCTTTGAGGCTTCTTCTAGGAAGCTAAAAGGTACTTTTGACCGTGGAATTTTTTGGAAATATTTTTTCTTAAGTTTTTTTTAGTCAAAGCTTGTGGCTTTGACCAATTCTCGGCGGCTGAATCAGAAGGGAACTGGGTATTAATCATCTACGGTTGATAACACCGTACAGCAATCCGCAGCAACATGACACTTATCAAATTAAACAATTTAACTGAACTGGATTTTATATCAAATTAAGCAATTTAGCTTTGAAGTTATAAATATAAGTAAAAATATAGTATCATTTAATTATGATTAATTGATAATACGTGTGTGAGAGACACAATTAAATCTCTCTATAACAGCCTCGTTTGTTTCGATATTTTTTATTGTTACAATGAAGTGTTGTTATATATGACATATATCGTAACATTACATAAAAATTAATTCCGGAAAAAATTTAACTTTTATAATCGATATCTATTATATAAAAATAATATTGTGGAAAGATATGACTGTGTGACATTTATGATTTAATATAAATATCGATACAGATAAGTTTTTGGCACATATTATGTATACCTAATGTTGAGATGAAAGAGCTTACATGATTGTATACACTGTATATACGTTGTATATTTATTATATTTTCTGGTATACATTGTATAGGTGGGAGTCTATGATGATTGATTTGTTGTTTGGGTTAAACATGTATCTGAGCCCAACATGTATCTGAGCCCCATTTTATTTTTGTCATTGGGCCGTCTGACCCGACCCAATGTTAGGTGTATATATGGTCATGTATCAGATATTTTTATTTGAGGATTTCATTTTGCTTCTCAGGTTTCCTCCAGAAGCTTCTCATCTCTCTCTCTGCTCCTCACTGTTCATCTTCATTTCTCTGGTTTCCTTCTTCAAAACTCCATGTTTTCATGGTATCAGAGCAGGAAATTTTCCGATTCTTCTTTGTTACGTGTTATCGACGCTTGATGAAGCTTTCGCTGAAGTTTTTTCTTCGATCATCTGAGGAAAATATTTTTTTCGATGATTGTTAATCGATTAATCGGGACTGTTATGTCTGTTTGAGGCTCCGATCATGTATCGGTAGATGTTGTGGGTTATTTTCCGGCATCTCTGACCTTGTTCCGACGAGTTCTTCAAATTCTAGGGTTTTCCGACTTTCGGACCTGGAGTTTTGGTGTTATCCGATGACTTTTTCCTTCGCTTGATGGACGTTTTGGGTGATTTTCCGACGTCTATGACCTTACTCCGGCAATTTTCAGAACCTAGGGTTTCCGCTGTTGGACCTAGGGTTTTCTCTAATATTTTGAAGGCCGATCTTCTCCGGTCGCGAAGAAGGAGGGTAACTCTGTCCTTATTTTGAGTATTGTGTGCTTTGTGTGTGACTACCTGGCTTTGTATGTGAGTATCTGGTTCAGTTTTGTTTTGCTTGCCGAATCTGTTTTACTTTCAATGCTGGTTCACTAACCATGGCTTCTAATACCAACGCTGGTACCTCCTCCTCGGTAGACTCTACCAGCCCCCTTTTTGTGTATTCCTCTGATGTCCCTGGGGTCTCTCTTGTCCCCACTCCCTTCTCGGGTAGTGGCTATGGGGGTTGGAGGCGAAAAATGATAGTTGCTTTATCTGCTAAAAACAAAATTGGATTTGTTGACGGCTCATGTCCTTGACCTACCACTAATGTGGCTCAACAGAGACTGTGGGATAGATGTAATAACTTGGTCATCTCTTGGTTGACCTCTTCCCTGTCTCCTCAGATTGCTGATAGTGTGCAGTATTCTGATACTACACAGAGTATATGGTCCCAGATTGAGAAAATATATGGTACCCCTAACAAGCCAAAATCTTTGAATTAAAAAGGGAACTTTACCACACATCTCAAGGCTGCTTAGATGTAGCCTCATACTTTAACAAGCTCAAAGGCCTGTGGGATGAGTTGGGCACAATGTGCACAAATCATGGGCAGAGATGTGTGTGTGCTGCTAAAAATGGAATAATTGAGGAAGATGATGAAAACAAGGTATTCCAGTTTCTTATGGGGTTAAATGAGGCATACATGGGGGTTAGGAGTAATCTGTTGATGATGCAGCCATTTCCTTCCCTTGACAGTGTTTACAATATAGTGCTTAATGATGAGAAACAGAGACAAGTTCAATCTATTTCTCAAATCAGTCCAGACTCTATGTCTTTTAATGCTAATGCAAACAAGCAGTCAGTTGGGTTTAATCAGGCCACAGTGCCTAGATCCCCTATTTTCAGACCCAGAATTAATTTTGAGCAAAACAGAGGACCCTTATTTTGCAGATACTGCAAGAAATCTGGGCACTTAATTGATAAGTGCTACAAGATCATGGGTTTCCTCAAAACATAAATTACAACAAGGGAAGGAAATCTGCAGCTGCTCATGTCTCCACTGGTGAGGAAAATGTGTCTGTAAATCATGGGAATCCTAACATGTCTGTTCCTCATGGGGATCCTCCTGCCAGCCATCACCATGTTACCCACATAGATGGTCACAGCTCTATGATACCAGGGTTGAGCAGACACCAATATGATCAATTGATGAGCTTGTTGCAACGGACCAAGTTAAGGGATTCCAGTGATCAAACTCCTCCTCCCATGTATGCTGCTAATTTGCTGGTACTATGTTGACTGAGAGTCTTGTTTCTGATTCCAAATTATGCATGCTTACATACATTAATTCTGTCACCTGGATCATAGATTCAGGGGCATCTAATCATATGACACATGATAAAAACCTACTCTTTAACATCATACCTTTGACTGTTCCTTATCTTGTAACTTTGCCTAATGGTTACAAAGTAAAAGTAACTTGTACAGGTTCTTTTGCATTAACTTCTTCCCTTACTCTTCACAATGTGCTTCTGGTTCCTTCATTTAAACACAACTTGATTTATGTTCACAAGTTGATAAAACAATTGCACTATATAGTTTTGTTTACCCCAACTTCCTGTTTACTTCACATGATACAAGACCCTTCTCTGAAGAGGCCTCTGGATCTTGGTAAAGAGGAAGCTGGCCTATACAAACTGTCTTGGGCGCCATCTTCCCCTTCTTCCTCTCCTGGTTCCTCTTTTACTTCTGTGTGTGCTTTGTCTGATTTTTGTAATGATGACAATGTGTCTGACAGCAAAACTGTTGCTTTGCCTCCAATTGTAAATAATACCATTTGTAATAATGTTTTTACCAATGATATGAATTACATTTGGCATTTAAGACTAGCACATACTTCTTTTGCAAATATGAGACATATTTCTGGTTTGTCTTTTCCTCTTGCTTCTAAACAACCTTTTCCTTGCTCTGTCTGTCCTATGGCCAAACAAACTAGACTCCCTTTTCCTGACAGCAGTATTAGTATTACTGGACCATTTCAATTAATACATGTGGATACTTGGGGGCCTTACCACACTTCTACTTCTTCTGGTTGTAGATACTTCCTTACTATAGTTGATGATTTTTCTAGGGCAACTTGGACACACTTAATGGGATCTAAAAGCAATGCCTTTTCCCTGCTTAAGTCTTTCATCTGTTTTGTTAAAACTCAGTTTAACACTGTGGTTCAAACTGTTAGAAGTGACAATGCCTTAGAATTGGGATCCAACATTGAGGGCATATCTTTCTTTAGTAGCCAGGGGATTGTTCATCAAACCTCCTGCCCTCATTCACCTCAACAGAATGCTGTTGTTGAAAGAAAGCACAGAACCCTTCTTGAAACATGTAGAGCCCTGCTTTTTCAATCTGGCATACCTGTGTCTTTCTGGGGGGATTGTCTGTTAACTGCCACTTATCTTCTTAACAAAATACCTTCCAGAATTCTTCACAATAAGTCTCCTCATGAAATTTTGTATGGCAAAGTTCCATCCTATTCTCATTTGAGGGCATTTGGGTGCCTTGCTTATGCTGCTGTCCCTATTCCTCAAAGGGACAAGCTGAAGCCTAGAGCCCTCTCTTGTGTTTTTCTGGGTTACCCCTTTGCCAAAAAGGGTTATAAACTGTATGATTTGGTTTTCAAGAAGTGTTTTGTCTCCAGGGATGTTGTCTTCCATGAAACTTGTTTCCCTTTTAAGAATAAACCTTCTTCAGCTCACCCTTCTCCTTTATCTTTTCCTTTTATCCCTCCTGCTGACCATTTCCCTGACACTGATTTTCCTATACATGCTTCCCCTGATTCTCCTATTCCTAATTTTACTTCTGATTCTCCTGTTCCTGATTTTAATGATACTGGTCCATCTTCCCTTCCCTCTTTCAATCATGATATCCCTCCTCCTGTCCTACCTCCATCACATCCTCTTCCTACTCCTAGAAAGTCCACTAGACAGCATAATCCTCCTTCCTATCTTAAGGATTATGTCTGTCAACTCCCTGCATTTTCTAGTTCCTCTTCTTCCACTTTGGAATCTGAACCTCTATATTACTCTCAAGCTGCATCTGTCCCAGCATGGCAGGCTGCTATGAGACAGAAGTTTGATGCTTTGGAAGCTAACCATACTTGGGATATTGTTCTTCTTCCTCCTGGTAAGAAACCAATTGGCTGTAAATGGGTCTATTAAATCAAATACAAGTCTGATGGTCTTGTTGAAAGGTATAAAGCAAGGCTTGTTATTAGGGGTGATACACAAGTTGAAGGGATTGATTTTACTGACACTTTTTCTCCTGTGATTAAGATGACCACTGTGAAATGCCTTATTGCTGTGGCTGTCAAGAATCACTGGCCTCTATTTCCGCTTGTTGTCAATAATTCTTTTCTCCATGGTGATTTGGATGAGGAAGTTTACATGAAACTTCCTCCAGGTTTTGACAGTTTCTACTCCTATTTCTGCTTCTGTTTCTCCTCCTTCTTCTACTTCTTCTCCTATGGTCTGTAAACTCAAGAAATCCCTATATGGGCTAAGACAAGCATCCAGACAATGGTATGCCAAGTTGGCTTCTGCTCTTTATTCCAGAGGGTACAAACATTCTTTGAATGACTATTCTTTGTTCATCAAAGGTAAACCTGGCTCCCTTGTGGTTGTGGCAGTCTATCTGGATGATATTATCCTTACTGGGGATGACAATGATGAAATTACTGCCCTGAAACTATTTCTGGATGATCAGTTTAAAATCAAAGATTTAGGATCTTTGCATTATTTTTTGGGCCTTGAAATGTCAGTTGTTCCTGGTGGAATGATCCTCAATAAGCATAAGTATATTTCTGATTTACTGCATCAGTTTGATTGTGCAAATGTCTCCTCTGTTGTTTCTCCTTTGGACATTAATGTCAAACTTCATGCTGATTCTGGTGACCTTTTATCCTCTTCTGACCAGTACAGGAGTCTAGTTGGTAAAATGTTGTTTCTGACTCATACTAGGCCTGACATATGCTTTGCAGTCCAACATGTGAGTCAATTTCTCAAATGCCCCAGACTTCCCCATATGACTGATGCCTTGCATGTTCTGAGATACATTAAGGGCACTCCTTCTTTGGGTTTATTTTATTCTGCCCATGCTGATTTCTCTGTTACTGGCTATTCTGATAGTGACTGGGCTGCATGCCCTGATACTAGACGATCTGTTACTGGATTTTGTGTGCTTTTGGGTGGTTGCCTGATTAGTTGGAAATCGAAGAAGCAACCTGTTGTTTCTCTATCTTCTGCTGAGGCAGAATATAGAGCCGTCAGCAAAGTTGTTGCTGAGTTAACTTGGCTTTCTCGTTTGTTGGTTGATCTTGGGGTATCTGTTTCTTCTCCTTTTTCTATATATTGTGACAGTCAGGCTGCTGTCCATATTGCTAACAATCCTATTTTTCATGAACGTACCAAACACATCGAGGTGGACTGCCATTTTGTTCGGGACTTGCTACGAAATGGTTTTCTCAAGCTGCTTCATGTTCCTACTTCTCGTCAACTGGCTGACTTGCTCACTAAGCCATTGCCTGGCACTGTGCTTCTTCCGCTGTTATCCAAGTTGCAGGTGGTTTCCCCCTCCAACTTGAGGGGGGGGGGGGGTTGAGATGAAAGAGCTTACATGATTGTATACACTGTATATACGTTGTATATTTATTGTATTTTCTGGTATACGTTGTATAGGTAGGAGTGGGCTATGATGATTGATTTGTTGTTTGGGTTAAACATGTATCTGAACCCCATTTTATTTTTGTCATTAGGCCGTCTGACCCTACCCAATGTTAGGTGTATATATGATCATGTATCAGATATTTTTATTTGAGGATTTCATTTTGCTTCTCGGATTTCCTCCAGAAGCTTCTCATCTCTCTCTGCTACTCACTGTTCATCTTCATCTCTCTGGATTCCTTCTTCAAAACTCCATGTTTTCACCTTATATAGTAGTATCTCTATCCTTTAGCTAGCTGACAATTTTTGTTTATTCTACTTTCGTCAAATTTTCTTGTTGGTATTATTGTAACATTAGTGGAGCTCTAGTCCATTTATTTATTTATTTTTGTTGGTGTGTGGATCTTGAGACCATTTTCTTTGTAAATTATTGTAAAGTTTTTATAGAGCATGTGAATTAATGTTAAATAGTATCAAATTATTCCTTATCTTACGTTTGTCGGGAAACAACCCGGTGACGTAAAAGTCATTATTGGTATTAAGTCCAGTATAAAAGATGAGTAGTATACTAGTATTTATTGATTAATGTAAAAATAAACAAATTATGATAAAATGTTCTCTGAATGCTATACTTTTGTTAACGAGCGACTCTGCTAACTTGTTTCGTGAAATATTATCATTTTTCGCATCCATTTGCAATAGGTAATTTGATTAAAATATTATACTGTAAGTTTTCTTCAATATTGATGACCAAATATTGCAACTTTTACCTAATATCTGAATTTCTAAAAGTTAAATTTACTATAAGGTGATATTGAGAAAAACATTGTTCTTGTGAATAGATATAAATAAAGAAGTACAACAAGCTCAATTTATATTACAATATCCTTTTTGTCCCTTTTTGGTTTGACTATATGAACAAGTTGATATATATCTTGGTTAATTATTTTATGAGTCGTGAGCATGTGTTGTTTTATAAAATGATTAAGGGTGACGTGCATACTCGTTACCCGTTAATTAGGACATTAAACCAGTGATTTTAGAGTTTGTTTATTAATTGTGAAATCTTAGTGAAGGATTTTTACGAAGCGATCACCTATATAGCAACAGATCCAAAAATTTGAATTTATGGGTTTAGAATTTTAGAAAAAAATATTTTACTGTGTTATGGACAGATTATTTTAACATATAAGAAAATTTCTTAATGCACATAAATTTTTACACAAGGTATTGGTTCTACCGAATCTGTAATTAGAACTCTATTCCATCTCTAATAGTAGGTGGACCAAGAAAGCCTTAGAGTATGTTACTAGTTGGTCAAAGTCATTTTTTAGATTTCTAGTCCAAAGGTAGGATAAATATTTTTTAATAAGAAAAATAAATAAATGAAGAACCTACAAAGAAGAAGGTATATATCTTCGACTACAATTAAAAAAATTAAGATGAGCAATGAACAACAATAATACAAAGTTTTGATTAGAATGCGTTGCTATCATCCCTCGAAGGTCCAACTATTCGAAGTTTTCTTTTTCTTTTCTTTTTTGCAGTTGCAGTTCTCATTTTTGGCTATTCTTTTATATCTAAAAAATCTATTTATGGTTATTATGTCCTTAGGCTGGAGGTTTTTTTTATATAGATCCCTACTAGTTCGAAATATATTTTAGAATTATTAGAGAACTTTATATATATATATATATATATATATATATATATATATATATATATATAACTTTAATTTGAATAATAATTATATTGAGTTGAGCTTAAAGAAAAAAGTAAAAATTCATATTTCGAACCCCAATTATTTTAGGACAGGCGTAATAATTGTTGTTGGATGCCCTTTCATTTTGCCAAACGTGAGATTTTAGCCTCATAGTTAAACCTTTTATGGTTGTTATGAAAATCTCCCGTTTTATCCCCGAAAATAGTATACTTAATTCGGACTATAGTGCCAGGAATTCAAATAGTGATTCTTTTACTTATCTATATTATTTTTTAAATTCATTTACCTTCACAATTAAAATTTTAATTTAATTACAAGTTAATATACAATTTATCAGTTATATATTATAAATTAGTATTGAATAAACATTCATTTATATTAGGAACTGAATAGGGAATATAATTATCCCCCTCTCTCTCCCCCCAACCCTATTTTTCTTTCTTCGATTTTCTTTACTTTTCACATCTACTTTATTCTTTTCTTTGCCCTAAGAAATTCATCTACGAATTTCAATTATAGAATTTTAACTTAGCAATTTCTTTTTATATTGTTTAATTGGTGTTCAAATTAAAATTGTTAATCAATAAACTTTAAAAATATTTGACTGTAACGACCCGATCGGTCGTTTTGCTTTCTAGATCCCCATTTCCTAATTACTTCGGTATATGCTTTTATTGTTTTATTACTTGTGGGGATGGTAGTTCGGGTTGAAATTGGAATACTTAGTTTCTTAGTAATAGCTTAAAATGGATAAGCTAACTTGAGTTAACATTTTAAGTAAATAACCTCGAAATCGGGATTCGAAGGTTCCAACAGATTCGTATGATGATTAGACTTGGGCGCGTGTTCGGATCGGGTTTCGGATAATCCGTGAGCATTTCTACGCTTAATATTAAAAGTTGGCACACTAAAGATTTTTACATTCTTCAAGTTTTATTTGGAGTAGGTTTTGATGTTATCGATGCACGTTTGAGATTCCGAGCATGTGAATAGTTTTGTATGATGATCTAATACTTGCACGCAAAATTTGACGTCATTCTTAGTTGATTTGATAGGAATAAAACGCGCGAAAGTATTTTTAGAAGTTTTTGAGTCTTATAATTTTATTTATGTGTTTGGACGTCTGATTCGTATCTCTAAATGTTATTTTAGAGCCTCGATCACACGAGCGTGTCTATATTATATTGTTGGATGGGGCCCGGGAGCCCAGATGCGAACCGAATTGGAATAAAAATTAGAAATTTTGCATGGGGGACTAGTGGTGCTCTAGTTCTGGTGCGTTCGCATCGCAGAAGCGAGCCTATGATCGCACAAACGTCCTGGGGTGAGAGGCCAGTGGTCCGCAGAAGCGGAGAAGTTTCAGGGAAGCGAGCACGCTTTGGTGATATTTGGGCCAAAAATGTGAAACGAGGCCAGATAGGCACAGGTCGCAGGTGCGATAGGCCTTCTGTAGAAGCGAATACCTGTCTGCAGAAGCGAAGGGAGGCAGCCTTGGCAAGAACCACACCTGCAATGAATTTTTTGCAGGTGCAATCCAAGATCCTGAGAAGCGGAAATCGTCGGAGGCAGTGAGGTTTTTAATCCAAGACTTAGATATTTTCTCACAATTTCACTTAGTGTTGGGAGATTTTGAGAGCTCATTGGAGGGGGACTTTTATCAATATCCTAAGGTAAGTACCTCCACCTATTTTCAAGTTAATTATGCGGGTTTTAGGTAAATTAAACATGGAAAGATCCTAAAAACTTGTAGGATTCATGAAGAACTTAAAGGTTTGGTAAAAATGAAATTTGATCATGAATTTGGTTATGGAATTGAGTGAAATTTATATATTTGAGTTAAGGCTATGGGTAATAATTATCTTCGAAAATTTTTAGAATCCGGGAACGTGAGCTTGGGGGACAAATTTTAGAATCTTCTAAATTGGGTTGGGAAATTACTCAAAAATAGTTAAATTATAAGCTTTCAAGCATATATTGATCGATTCTTATAATATTTGGCTAGTTTCAGATTGTTCGGCACCGATTTAAGTCAATAGAGTGAATTTGGGGACCGGGAGTGAGCTTTGGAGTGAGGTAAGTTTCTTACCTAATCTTGTAACAGGTAGCTTATCCCCTTACGTGTATTTTTATGTATATTCTTGTGTGAGGAGCTATGTATGCACGAGGTGATGAGAGTCTCTGTGTAGCTATAATTAGCTATTTCATAGTATGTCCGGATAGACTTAGATCTATACCATACTTTGAATGGTACTTTGTGATTATCTTTTATATCGACTGTCTTGAATAGAGCTGAGACTAGGGGTTTAAAGTTGTGATCATCTATGTAGCCTTCTTTTTTTTTTTTTTGGAAAATTTGAGGAAGAATTAATACCTATGAGAATTACATGTCCTCTCACATCGTAAGTACTTCACCGAGCGAGATAAACATATATACTCTAATGGAATCAGGCCATTAACCTTGGCAGTATCATATTCTTATGGATGGGGTCATTCACCTTGGCAATATCATATTCTTATGGGATGGGGCCGTTTATCTCGTCAATACCACTATTCTTATGAGATCGAGTCGTTCGCCTCGACAATACTGAGTATCACTATTATTATGGGATCGAGCCTTTCGCCTCGACCACTACGTGCTTTATATTCGAAACGGGTTCCAGATTGTATAATTGAGTTTTTACTTTCACGGTCAGTTATGAGATGTTAGTGACGTGTTACGGGATACTGCTGTACTTATTGTAATTTCTTTTATTTGACTCATTGATGCCTGTTATTTGTCCACCATGTCTACTTTATGTACTTTTATTGTTATTATTGGCCTTTAGTAAGTGTCAAGTCAATCCTTCATCTCAACTTCTTATAGGTTAGACTAGGTACTTACTGGGTACGTGTTGTTCTTCGTACTCACGCCACACTTCTACATTGATGTGCATGTACTGTGACAGGTTCCACCAGTGATCATGCGGGCGCGTTGTCGATCTATTACAGAGACTTAGGAGTGTTCTGCTTGCTTTCCTATGATCCGCACCACCAGAGTCTCCTTCCATTTTATTTACTATTTTTGTCTGTTACTCTAAGACAGTAGCCTTAGTAGTTTTGTATATTCCCTAGAATTGCTCACGTACTTGTGATGCTGGATTTTAGAGATTTGTAGCACTTTTGTATTGTTGTGCTTATCACTTCTATCGCAGTAGAGTATGTATTTTTATGTTGGAACTTGTATAAAATGACTCATCAACATTACATGAAATTTGGTGTAATTAAAATATGATAAAAAGGGGATAAATAAATGATAGATTCGCTTGTGTGCTTGCTAAACGATGGAGTTGGGTACAGTCTCGACCTAGTACAGAATTGGGTCGTGACCATTGACTCCCTATCATTGACAACCTTGAACAAGGTTCAAAACTTTGCATTCAAATTTAAATTTTTAAAATATATTATTTCTTTGGATTGAGTGTTATTGCAAATGAATGAAAGTACTCTTCATAATTTGTATCTTAATTTTGAGGATGTATGATGAAGATTACATTTTATTTTGGCTGGATTTTAAATTAAAACTCAAAGAAGAAGAAGAAGGAAAAGAAGAAGAAGAAGAAGAAGAAATGACATATAATATACATATTGTTTATTGTGAAAATGGTAACAACAATTAAATTATAGATGAGATTCTAAAAATACGTGATCTATTTTCAAGCTAATTTGTGGGGGTGGTTAGTGCTAAAACGTGAAGTAACACGATAAAGATCGAGTTAGCCAATGTTGTAATCGAACCAGTAAGGAACGTTTCTCGGGTGCAAAGCTGACCAGTAGGTACCTCGAAGCCGAGCCTTGAGCCTATCTTCATTGATTCATATGTACGCACTCAATTATGGAAGTTTAGGGTGGAGAGAGGTGACAGAAAATAGAGAAGAGGAGAGGAGAGAAAAAAAATTATATAATTAAATCCTATAATTTAAAGCGCTAATAATAATTGTAAAGAGAATACAGTAATAACAAATTAATTTAAAACTTGAATAAATATTTTTGAATTATGATATATGAACCCCCCAAAAAAATCTCATTTAAGTATTAATTGACGTCGTAAACTATTACTGTTCTCTATTAGGTTTCTCTTTCTCTCGTTAACAATGTAACAAAAAGAAAATTAGAATATTCTTTTTGTCATCTAACATGTGATAAAAATTAGGATTGGAGTGCATTTTTGAAACTTCTTCACTATGCACAAACTTACATGTACGGTCTATGCTCTCATCAGAAGCTTTTTACTCTTCTTCATTCCTTTTCTTCTTATTCACAAACTCAGCCTAATATTGTTTCTAATTATTCAGACAACATATAATTGAGGGTGGTCCAACGAATTTTGTGATCTAAAGCCAAAACATATTAAAAGGTCCTTAATTTTTTTTTTGTTGTAAAATTCATATAATAATAAAATACAAAGCAAGCTCCTAGAGTTTGGCCTAATAATAAGTGTACAACACATGATATATGAATTAGATGGATATTATGATTAGGAACTTTGTCGTAAATGAAAATATGACATTAGCTAAGTAGAAGAAGGTAAACCACTTTGCCTCGGTTCTATGTAAAATCTCTTTCACCTTGTCCCCCTTTCATAGAAAATGGAGAGATGAATTGATATATTTATTGAATCCGTCGCGACAGACTCTCAAACCCGCAGCTTCCGCCTTGACTGGTTTGATTCCTGTAAGGGATAGGTACTCATTCCCGGCTGCTTTCAGTTAGTGTTCATTGCTGAGTGATCGCTCGCTATCTGGCTGGAAAAGATGGTCCAGAAGCTTCCTCTCTCCCAGCAAGCAACTTCTGGCTCTCGGGAGTCTCTTTGTAGGATACTTGGCCAAAGCGACCTGTTAGCCCATAAGTAAGTACTGTGACGAAGCGGCTGTTGCTCACCCGACATGATCGTACAGGGTCACAATTCACCCAACACGATCATCCGGGGTGAACAAGAATTGGGGATCGGATGAGGGAAAATTTTCCGCCAAGCGGGGCGGGCCCCCGTGGTTGCAAGTTGGAGCTGCCATAGCTTATGGCTATAGCAATGGGAGGTCGCGCCCCACGTAGAACTCTCTTTAACCGGAATCTTTATAGTTAAACCTTTTTTTAATCGATTAAATCGTAAGTTGCATCCTCAACTTCTGGACGGGTTCGAGAGTTTTGTTCGGCTGAGACGGATGTCTCATCGGGTTCAGAAGGGGATGGGAATGCAGATTTGGATGCCTCGTATCGTAGTATGGGAAAGCGATTCTACTCCAATTGCATTCATCAGTCGGATGAGAATGAGAATGAGAATAGAATAAGCCGGGAGAAAGAAAGAATGGAGTATAGCATTACCTCCGATAAGAATCCGTTAGCTTTCGAACCTTGCGCCCCATTGCATTTGGGGATTTCCTTCTAAAAGATGAACAAAGAATTCCTTTTTAATAGTTGGATCAATAAACTATGGTGAAAAAGAAATAACTAATTCAGAGAAACTGAATTAAAATTAGAAAGTAAAATTATTAGAAAGATAAAGAACATTAGTGGACATAGAGGAGAAAATAATTAGATTCAATAACGAAGGTAAATACATTATTTAATTAAATAAAAGGGATTTATTGTTATTTATTACTCAATCACATAACTTTAATAAAACCTCTAAAACATTTTATTAATAGTACTTAAAATTGGGGCCCTTAATCTGTTAAGCCTAAAGCAATGGCTTCATTTGCGTTACTCTTAGGCCGCCCTTGCATATAAATAAATAATTTTACTAATATACCATTATAATATAAAGAACTTTTTTATACTATTCATATATAATATTATTGGCGAATTCAAAATTTTAAGATTGTGGATTTTTTTAGCGTAAAGTTACAATCGAACACATGTATAAGTGCACAACTATTTAAAGACGATAATAAAAGAGTTAACTAAGAATAATATTATTATTAAAAAGAGATTTCTAATCACAAGCTACAGTTATACTGGACTTTTTATATTATAAAAAAGATACTATAATAACATTATTGCTTACACTTACTTGCACTCGATATATCAAATTAAATAACCAGATAAATTTTTAAGAAGGGCTTGGAGTCTTTTGGAAGCTAATATTTTCTATCATTTACTACAATCAATCAAACAAAGGAAAAAGACAAAAGCATAAAAAGAACTAAATCAAGAACCCAACAGTTAAGTCTATAAACAAAAAAGCAAAAAGGACTGACTTGGGGAAAACATGTCGTATGCTGAAAAGAAACGACAATAAGACCTAAACTATAACGAGTAAAATGCACATAAAATGTTTGTCGACTTTAGTACAGAGTGTTCGAACCCTCGCCACCCGCATTACAAGCTCTCAGCACCCATCCCTTTGTTAGAACACTATTAATCATGGATTTAGATATAATATTATATTTTATTCTTTATAGAATAATTGTTTATTTAATTTATTAAATTCAATAAAGTATTATTTTAAATAGATCATTTGTTACACGTGTGTCATTTTAGTTATGTTGTAGACAATTTATATGTAGTCTTAGCTCATGCACAAAAGATTAAATTATTCGTTCTCATAATTAATAAACTATGTTCACAATCAAAGATATTGTTGGACAAAATATCTTGATAATTGTAGCACAAGATTATCGTATAATTTATCTTGATTATGAGAGTAGTTTTACTCCAACTTCTTGTGCTAGTATACTCAGTGTATATTGAATGGACCAAGTAGAAAAAAAATGTTTTTGTACCGAATATATAAAATATTTTCTCTAATTCATTAAATGACCTTATACTCCTAATTTTGATATAATTATTATGATTAATGTAATTTATTTATTGTTTTGATTTATCAAAAGGTACAATTCTATTTAGAGTTAGTGTATGCCTGATAGATTGGACAATAACGAATAAATGTTTGTGAATTAATAATTAGTTGATAGAATCTATGACCCGGTTTTGCGATTATAATACCCCTTTATGTAAGCTTATAAGTTTTCATGTGAAAATCCGGCCGGTAAATTTTATATCCGTCACATAAAATAGTTTAAGAGGACTCATAAAGGATTTAATTAGTTAATTGAATTAAATTTTTAGTGATTTAATTTAATTAACTGGTATTTGTAATCTTAACATGTGGAGTTAAAATAAGTGTTAATGAATTTTCGAAATTATATTGAGGAGTTCAATTGCAGGTTTTAGTGGAATAAATTGCAATTAAAATAGTAAGAATTAATTCATGCTAATTGCAAATTAATATTATAATTGGTAGCCTTACTATTTTTGTGGTCACTGCTATACTTAGTAAAAACATGGACAAACCAAGGTAAAAAATAGCTTGGGAGAAAAGTTATCCTTTTGAGTTAGAGTAAGATTCTACTTGCAGAATCCTACAAGTTTTTTAGCCCCTATTGTGACTTAATTTTGGGTATATTAAAGGAAGACTAGTTTCACCTAATAACTTACCTTTCAGTTGTGTTGTTCTTTCCCACCCAAAAGCAAAATCGTCTAAAGGTTTTACCAGAACTACAGCAAAAGACTGCATTGCTGGATTCTTGTTGTTTGCAGAATTTGTGCAACTATTTCAGCAAGTTAGTGCTTCTAATCCTGTTATTATTGCGTTGTCTAGTTTACATGTATTTGATGTCTGGATTGTATGCTTGCTTCCGCTGCGCATGTTCTAACAATTGATATCAAACGTCGTTTTATATCTAACTAGATTATGTAATGCAACATGCATAGAGTAATATTAAAACATGTTGTTTATTGATACATATTTGAAATGATTATTCAATGTTAAAAACGTGATTGTACATATTAGTATCTTAATTATTTAATTCTTAAATTATGAATTAATATACACATGTATAAACAGTGGTATTATATTTAAATAACACTCTGTTTAAATTATGTTTTTGATGAATAGTAATTTATTGATAAAAATGTGACTCTTTTTGTTGAATGCTATTAATTTTGTAATTATGGGTTAATATACATATGCATAAATAGCGAATTAATATAATTAATCTATTTTAGTTGCGTTCTGTCAATAGTCATGGTGTTATATTAATAAAAACTTCACTATTTTGTATGATATTAGTTTTATAATTTGGATTAATATATAAAATTATGAACAGTGGCGTTTTTGACTAGTGAAAAATATACAGGTTTTACAATTCTGTCTAAACACATTTTATTAACTAAAAATAAAATAAATATTATTTTAAGTTCTGAAATCATGATGTGAGGACCCGGCCGGTTATTTTAAGAATTTACGCTCCGATTTCCTATTAACTGCTTTTTCCGTATTTATTTATGCTATTTTGATTTGCCAGGATATTCGATTTTAAGTTTCGGAGAGTTTTGGGACACTTAGTCCCTAAATGACAGTTAAGTGTTGAAAATTTGGCCGTAGTAATCACAGTATGAAGACGACCTCAGAATGGAACTCCGATAGTTTCATTAGCTCCGTTGGGTCATTTCAAATTTAGGAGCGTGTTCAAATTGTGTTTTGAAGGTTTGTAGCTAATTTAGGCTTGGTATGTTGAAAGTCGAATTTTGAAGTTTTTCGGTTCGATAGTGAGATTTTGATCCGAGGGTCTGAAAGAAATTCCGAAAGTTGGAGTAGCTCTGTAGTGTTGAATGTGACGTGTGTGCAACATTTCACATCATTCGGACAAGGTTTGATAGACTTTTTGATCGAAAACGTATTTTTAGAGTTTTTGGAAATTTTAGGCTAGATTCCGATGAAAAATAAGTATTTTGATGTTGTTTTGAGCGTTCCGAAGGTCGGAACAAGTTTGAATGAGTTATGGGATGTGTCAACAAGTTTGGTTGAGGTCCCCGGGGCCTCGAGATGATTTTGGAATGTTGACGGAAAGATTTTTGGAATTTGGAGTTGCTCCTTCAGATATTTTTCTATCATAACCGCACCTGCGAGTGTGGGACCGCAGTTGCGGAGCTGCAGAAGCGGTGGATCAACCACAAAAGTGGAAATGGGAAAGTTCAGCAGGGACCACAGAAGCGGTAGGATTTCCGAAGGAGCGGTACCAAATCTGTGGATGGGGAGTCGCAGATGCGGAAAATGGGTTTTAAGCGAGAAGTCATAGATGCGACCAGTGTTCTGCAAAAGCGGGACCGCAAATGCAGTAATAATTTGGCAGAAATATGAAATTTCGAGGGTTTGGTTTCAAAAGTTGGAAATTCGATTTGGAGCTCGGGAGAGGCCTATTTTGAGAGGAAATTGAAGAGGAGATCATTGGGTAACAATTCTTTAATCCTTTCTGGTTATATTCCATCAATCAATAGTTAGTTTCATTATTTAATTTTGGATTGGAGATAAAATTGGGGAAAAGTTGAAAAAAGTTCTGAAGCTACAAGTTGACTTTTGATTAGGAATTTGACAGTAGATTTGGATAATTTTGATACGCATAAACTCATGAGAGGGTGAGGATTATGAAAATATAAATTTTACCTAATTCCGAGACGTGGGCCCGAGGGAATGTTTCGTTATTTTTACCTAATTTCGCGTATTAATTTAGAATTTCTTTATAGAATCAGTTATTTGAAATTTTAATTACATTATGCAATTGAATTGAATAGATTTGGGCCATTCGGAGTCGAGTACTTGTGGCAAAGACATAATTTCAGGTTAAGTTTGAGCTGGTTTGAGGTAAGTGGCTTGCCTAACCTTGTGTAGGAGACTTCCCCTTAGAATTTGGTATTGTGATATCTGAAATGCCTTGTATGTGAGGTGACGAACGTGTACTTGTGCTAATTGCTGAAAATCCATTTTCATTAAGTAATTGAAATTGTGTTCTTTTTTCTTGTCATTACTACTTGAAATTTAAACTTGTGGTTAGCTTAGGAAAGCATGTATAAGTGACTTAATTGCTTATTTGCTCAGACTGACTTATTTTAATTATATGCAACATACTAGGTTAGAAATACCTATTTCGCCTTGATATGAAGTTGACAATTCATGACTTTTCTTTGTGTTGCTGCTCTGTATTTACATTAGGACTACTGATGTGGGATTCCGGTAGATCCCCTTGTCTATATATTTTGGATTACGGATGTGGGATTTCGATAGATCCCCTTGTTTGTTTATTTGGGCTATGATATGGGATTTCGGTAGATCCCCTTGTACACTTGTATGGAACTAGGGGAATACACCTAGTAGATTCCTCCAGTACTGGGTATTTATATTTGGACTATGGATCGAGATTTCGGCAGATCCCTGCGCATTGATAGTTGGACTATGGGATGAGACTCAGGAGATTTTCGGATATATATGAATGACTACCGGACGGTATCCCGGGAGATCCACTTAGGCCTACATGACGGTATCTGGGAGATCCCGTATGTTATCTTTTCATTGAGTTGTATTTCCTTTCTGTGATTATCTTGTCTCTGTTCTACTTATTGTTGTTCTTTTTGTTACTTCTTACTGTTGCACTCAATTATATTGTCTTATTCTACGTTGTTATACCTTATATTTTATTTAACCTCAGTAGGGCCCTGACCTTCCTCGGACCGAGGTTAGGCTTGACACTTACTGAGTACTGTAGTGGTGTATTCATGCCCTTTATGCGCATGTTTTTTATGTGCAGATCTAGGTACTTTGACTCAGTCCTATCACCCGTGAGGTGAGGTAACTATTCCAGAGACTTCGAGGTATATCTATCGTGTACGCATACCGATGAGTCCATTTCTATTCTCTCTTTTAAGTATTAGGAGTTTGAAATGTGAAAGTTGTAGGATCAAACATGGGCCTCGGCACCGCAGGCTGTATGGTGGCTGAACATGGAGCACCCATAAAAATATTAGGGACTAGGCCAGATGTGAACATCGGTGGATGGTCTTCAGAAGGCGCTCCGACAAAGTTGGCTGATATGGTAGGCTGCCCCAAGAGGATATTTGGGTGGCTGATGAGGATGGTGAAAGTACCATCCCCCGACCTTGGGAAAAGCTCAGGAAATCTAGGGATAGCGCTTGGATGTTCTTTTCCTTTTGTCCAAGCGTCCCACATATTCATAACTCTGAGTCGAAGGATCCTATTTTCTTCAGCTTCCGCAGATTCTGAGGCTGGGATCCTCGCAATCGGGTTGTCCTCTGGGATGGAACTGCCGGTAGAGTCATTTCGGATGACATCTCTGCGCTTCCTTTTGATATAGTAAAGTATCTATGCGATGTCAGCTTACCACAAACCAATCATTGTTCTCTAAAAACCTGGACTGGAAACTGGAATTTCAAACGGTTAGGTAGAGATAGATAACAAACAGGAAATCGCATGTTGGGTATGATGCACCTACGCAGTTAACGAGTTTCTATATGTTTGCAATGGTCGCATGCGTCATCCCGGCATTTATTCCGAACTTCATTTTGGTTTCTACTTCTTATTTCCTATTAGCTTTCCTTTCTTAAGAATACGGTCGAATCTTATGAATATTGCATATGTATCATGACACTGCATGAATCAGACCGAGCGTAGTTCATGGAAAAATCTGATGGAAATAACAAGATATTTTGGGATTTTCAATTTTTATAAAGACAAAAATTTGATTACAAATGCTAACAAAATTAATGGCAACTACCAACTGGGACACAACTTACAGACTCGAATGGTGCGCAAAAGAACATACAGACGGGAGATCTTCCATCACTTGACGAACAAATGTCATGGCGGTAGAAAAGAACATGGATTTCCTCATGTCCTCACAATGGTTGGACTTTGTGATAATATAATCTGCGATTGCCCGTACCCTTTCTCTGATAACACTTTTTACTTGCAGAAAGCGCCCAATTTGCTCGGCCCTTGACTCTAATGTTCTTTCTGCTACCTGGCTAAACTTCTGGAATTGCCGCAAATCCCTTTCTAATCCTGCTATTACTGCATAACAATGCTCTATTTCAGCTTTGAAGTCGCTGGCCTGCTTGGTCATTCTGTTTTCAGTCATGATGACCCTCCGCTTTGAACCAGGAATCTCATCGTTACTCCCTTTTTTAAAATTGTCAAGGATGCGGGCTTGTTCCTGTGCATTTTTAATTAATTGCTTCCAAACCGTAGATAGATCACCTTCCGCCTTATTCAGGTCGAACCCATACTCAGTTATTTTACGCCGCAAATTGTCTATGAGTTTTTCATCTCTTGCACTTGTGGGGGGATTTTCTGTGGCCGCCTTCATTTTTTGGATTTAAGCTCGTAGGGCTTTGTTTTCTTTGGTAAATATCTTCTTTTCTCCCTCACTAGCTGCAACTTGCAAACTGTTTTCAAATTGCAGCTCTTGGATCTGCTTTTCCAACCTTACTATGGTGGCCCTATATTCATTTTCCTTGGCTAACCAACCTCATTGCTCTTGTGACGTCTCAGCAAATTCTTGGAGATGTGGTCTTTTAGCCGGCCTTCCAGGCTCTATGTCTCTTTTGTACCAAGCAACATACCCCAGTGCAACCTCACCTTTAGATATGTCGCGCACTCGAGTATCTGCCGTCAAGTATTGACATTCACTCCAGATTTGACGTACAACGACTTCAGGGAATTGACCATTTGGGCTTATCTCAACCGCATGATGACTAATATCCTCGTCCATTGGTATTATTTGGCATCTACCCAATAGTATTAGTACTCTATATGATGCATAAGGCTGGATACTTCTGAGACCCATCAAAAGGAAGTGAGGTCTGGTGGCCGGCATATACACAACTTCATCCATAGAGAGCCACCCGAATGTCCACTCTATCTGATTTGCAGTGATGACTCGGAGATGCGACACCCATTCCGTGACACCCTCAGGTACTTTAAACTCATCAACCGTGTTGCAGAATTCTTCTATGTAGCTCGTTGTTGGCGACCCATAATTCATGAACCGAGGCTGGTGGCATATATGCTCGATCATCCATATTTGCAGCAGCAAGTTACATCCCTCGAAGAAGTCTCCTCCTGCTTTACAGGCGGTGAGAGCACAAATGATTTCGGACAATATCATTTGAGCGAAGGTACTTTTAGCCAGGGTCATTAAAGTGCTAACGACCCTTGCTATCCATATGTCAATATTCTCGTCCTTTCGCGGGAACACCAGAAGACCCAAGAAAAATACCATGAACACAAAGCATCGATGCTCCTCCCATTTTAGCTGATTTCCTCTGCTACAAATATGATTTTCGGGGTTATTGAATCCCCCGATATGTCCATACCTCTGATATATAAATTTTGGGGGTGCAAAAGCTAGCTGATAAGTCCGGATTGTGAACCTCCTACTGATTTTCAAAGAGTCCAGAAATTTGTGCACGGCGAGGGCTCTTGGGGCAATCGGGTATTGGTGTCTTAAAGGAATTGTAGGGGTACCAATATATCCAGTTATTTACTACAATGTTGGGGTGAGTTCAAAGTCCGAGAAGTGGAATACATTGTGGGCCGGGTCCTAGAATGTGATCAATGCTTTTATGATGTCTCCCCTTGGGTTAATTTTCAACAAACCAGTGAATTGACCCTTTTTTGCCATGCTTCCCCCAGATCATTCCACCATAGTCGCAACACCAAGGGAATTTTGTTCATGAACATTATCGTGGTCATTCTGCATATTTATTAAGGCGAATTAGTATTTTCGAAATATTAAAACCAACATTTTATGAAATTCATTTCTTAAAATCAGGGACCAGCTTTCCGAATACGGCCTTGCAATACTTCCGAATGAGAGCTTTTCACGATGTGTTCGCTTGTCGGTCAAAATAAGATTCAAAGGTGGCCATTTTTGCAAGATCAGCCTTCCGGCGTCCCTTGCGGTAACATTCAGCTATTTCCGGTAATAATGGTATCACTCGATGTATTTCGAAACAAGTGGATAAAATCGAACATTTGGTTTTTTCGATTTTTGTTTTAGCATTTTTGCAAAAGAAGGTTTGGACCCGGCAATTGTTTTTCCTTTTGTTTTGTATTTTTGTTTTTTTTTTTTGAAAAATATCCGGCAGCATTTCGGCGCTATATGAGAATTGGATTTTGTTGCAAATGAATTATCTCAGTAGCTCTCAGATTTCAAACCGGTCAACATGCGAATCCTAAGCAAATGAATGAACAAGTAGCACGTAATATACATCATGATGGTCTTTTCATTTTGGGTCACCTGTCCTAGACGGATCCAACCCCTATATTAAGTCCCCTAAGTCAAATGCATGATGCAAATAATTGTTCCTACTAGGGATCCGACTTGAGGTCAAGTTATTCTAAGTTATGAACCTTGGTACAAGGTCTAGACTGTTCACCCGAGTGAACAACTCGAGTAGAGGACGGGGCTACGTACCTGGAACCAAAAATCCATCCGGCTTAGTAACTTGTCCGGCCCCTTTCTTATTTTAGGGTATGACACTAATAGAATAGGGAGTCTCAACCAGTAAGCACATCCCCGGAGGTGAGAAGTGGAGGGTTTCATAGCAGTTTATATGTACCGTTCAGATAATATCAAAGCGGTAAAGCATTTAGCACTTAGTAGAGAACATGTAGGCAAATCAGAAGAAGCCAAATATAATAGTTATTCTAAGCTCGAATTCTTGAACCCTGAACCAGAGATTCTGGGTTTATATCCCAAATAGAGTCACTAGAGCTGTCACACCTCCTTTTTACACGGCTACCCTGATGGATGACACGTATAAGGGAGTTTCTCCAATTAAAGTGACATTATTCTAAATGAGATTATTTATTAATTTTTAGAGTCGCCACTTGGGATAGACTTGGATTTTGGTGTCCCAAGTCACCAGTTTATTTAGAATCCCAAATGGAGGAAATTCTTTCGACTGCCCAATTGGAGTTTGCGAACCAAAAATTCTTGAGTAAGGAATTCTGTTGACCCGAGGGAAGGTGTTAGGCACCCTTGGATCCTGTGGTTGTAGCACAGTCGCTTAAACTATTATAAATGGCTGATTTCCTGATTTTAAGCATGTTCATCTTACAATGCAATTTTAAAATTATTAACCTCTTTATGTCATTTTAGGAATATTTTCAATGTTACTAAAACACGTCTCGAACCACATTACATAAATGCACCCGGGTTCTCGACACATTTTAACATCGTTGAGACTTGGAGTTAGGAAGATATCTTATTAAAATATCGCGCCTATAGAAACTACGCCTTTGAAAATTCGTGGAAGGGCCGTGAAATTCGCTAGACGGCACCTCCAGATTTCTATGAATTTTATTACAGTTAAGGAGCTCACGTAGTGCATGATTTTATTGTACGGCTCACTTAATTTATTTTTAGAAGGGTAACCTAAAGAACCTATTGTTTTCTATTATATGCATCTCTAAAACTAAGGATACGCCCTAATAATTTCATATGAAAACGGTATATTTACGGAAAGATTGAGCATGTATATCTTCATCCTCATTCATGGCTGATTTTGCAATTTGGGATTCATTATTGGAAATAGCAAGCCCAGAGAAAACATTTCCTCATGCTTCACAACTATAGCAATTTGGGTTTTAGATTTGAGCCCAGAAATATTGGACTACAAATTAATCAGAAGGATAAGGCTAGCATTTTTAAATCATTACACTACAACTGTTAATATTATTCATAGTGGATCATTTTTAACACATAAAAATTTGACAAAGGACATCCTGGTAATTAGTTTTACTAATGAATCAATATGCTAAATTCGTACTTAAGGTCGACACATACAAATTGACAGTCTGAACAACTGGAATATGTGCACATATGATACCTTCTTATTACTGATGGGAACACAAAATTATAATAAGACATTAATATGAAAATACGATCATCTTCATTATCAGTAATGGTCTCGAATATGTACAGTGTGCCTTCCAAGATTTTGAGTGAGAATGGTACCTGGAATTATAGCAGAAGAGATCCTATGAGTAAAACAAACGTGAGGCAAGCAAGCAACAACAACCAAATCTACTAGCTAACCCAGGAACTCAGGAAATTTTGAGAAGTAAAAAGCGACACAGGTTTTTTTAAAAGCTCATAATGTATAGGCCTCAATTCATCTTCAACTTATAATGAGTATAATTTCGATTATTGGAGAAGATTTTGCCAGAAGACTTAGGATTTCAGGAGATTGGTTTAAAAATGTATCTGAATGTATACCTAAAGTGTATTCCCTGTATATCTAAAAGTTGTCTATCCTTCTCTCTGTATCTCTCAATGTATATCTCTCCCTCCCGCTCTCTCTCTCTCTCTCTCTCTCTCTCTCTCTCTCCCTCTCTCTCTCCCTCTCCCTCTCTTAAAACAATCAGACGCCTCTTTTATAACCAATGACTTTGGGCAACAAAATCTTTTTTTTTCTTTTCTTTTAGTCCCTTACCCATTTTTGAGATTTTCCCAAATGATCCTTGATTTTCTAACTTGTGCCTTAAGTTTTGAGGAAGAATTAACAGAAATTGTATTTTGACCTTTCACTAGAATGTTCCAAGAGTTTGTTACAAGATTCCCATGTTCAAATACCCTTAATATCCATGTCCTCCTTTCTTAATTACTAGCCTAAGTGTTTTAAGCCCTGGTACCTATATATTTGGTCAGAAACTAACCCTAGTTAACTACTTCAGGTCATCAACCAAGGTTATATTATCATCTGGGATCAAATTTGAGAAAGCTGGTCATGGCCAACTATTTAATTGCATAATATACTATACTTTTGCAAAAGCAAACAATCAAGGATAAAAAATTATATGTAACCAATCAATGCAACACATATATTCATGCAGATTTAAACAAATATCACAATGTGGAACCAAATCACTCAGAAACAAAGATGAAACTAATCAGCACAAACTCCAGAAATGAGATTCATCACACATGGATACTGATCGATTTTGAAACAAAAGAAATGGAAAATCAGAGATGAATAATTCCGAGCTTAGCATGATAATCCAATGAGTCAATTGGAACAACTGTGACTTCAAATGTTAAGTAGACTATTCAGAAGCATGTCACCCAATATCAAAACAAAGACAAGCATATGATTCTAGATGGAAACAAATACTCAGGATATTTCAAATATTAACATATAGAAATATTCATGCACTTAAAAAATAGAAACAAAGAAGATCAAAAGCAATTACAAAAGAAAATAAGGACGAGCATATGATTCAAGATGGAAGCACATACTCAGAATATTTCAAAGATGAACAAATAGAAAACTTCATGTACTTAAACAAATGAAAACAAGGGAGATCAAAAGAAATTAGAAAAGAAAACAGAAAAAATTAAAAGCAATTAAAGGAATCAAAACAAAGGGAACTTAGCTTCTTCTTTTTTTCAAAACTGCAACCCGAAAATTGGACTATTTATATCTCAAAGTTCTCGACCACTTCTAGGAGGGTCTTTTGGCCTTCTAAAACCTTTGCCTTATTATTGGAGAGGTTGAGAGAGTGTCAGGTTAGGGTTAGCCAGTTTAGGGGGTGGGTCTGCATTTCAGATATGATTTTTGGCAAAACCTAGTTGCATTCAAAGGTTGAAAGTCGTGGATTTGTGGAAAGGAAGGTGAGGGGGTTACCTGGGACCATTTTTGAAGGATTCCGGTAAGGTTATGTTTTTGGTCAAGGCTTTGATCTGATATTCGAAGAGATTGGCGAGGATTCAAGGGACGAGATTTAGAGGGTTAGAAAGAGGAGAAAGAGGCGGTTTAGGGGTATTAGTTTGAACCGGTTTGGGGTTGGTGCCACCTTAGGCGGCGGAGACAGCGACTGTTCATTTGGAAATTTGACGGGATGAAGGGATGTTTGAGGGAATCTAGTGGTAGGATTGGAAAGGGGAGGCTACGAGGGTTCTACGGTGTAATTTTGGGCTATTTGGTGGCCGACCGCCGTGGTGAAGCGATTTCTAGCTGTGGTTTTAGGGTGTTGGATGGCGGCGTTACAGTGGTTGATGGGTGGTGCTACACTGGTGTATATGTGGTACGAGGATGATGACTTTTGTCTCTCAGTATACACAGACGTTC